>OX638412.1:6726518-7246423 GCA_951813805.1 Limnephilus auricula
GCCTTGACGTGAGCAGGCGCTATAAAGGGGGAACATCCTTTTGTATCACAAACCATGTTACACAAACCTAGCATATTATTGCTTAATGGCAACACTTTGCAATTTTCTGAGGTTGGCATCATTGAATCACTTTGACTTCTTCAGTACAATATGACAAAAATGCATTGCGGATTTGTTCCTGTGTACGAAACTTTAAAGTCCTGTAACTCAGTTGATATTGACCTCCCCAACCTAATTCCTTCAGATTCGGATTTTCCAGCCCAAAGTTAGTATAAAAATAATTCAACTTATTTTTTCGGAGTGTTTCCCAAGTACCGAATTTTTTCCATAAATTGCATTAAAAAGTCCCAAAATGCCCTCGTTTGTGAAAATATTTTCATTACTTGGCAAACACTACTAAAAGCCAAGGAATAACATTTCATTTTTTACCTTTCCCTTACTGTGCTGAAAAAATCCGCGCGCTCCGGTGCTGTGTAATCACTACACAAGCAGAAATGGTCGATTTAAAAGCCGAAAAAAATGAATATTCATGGCAAATCGCTATATTTCATTATAGTTGAAGTCAAAAATGATAATAATTGATGTTTAATTGCTGAAAACATGAAAAAAACATTGGTAGCTCAAAGAAAGGATGCTCATACAACATGCGATGACCATCCCGAATGTATGCCGAGCGGCGACTGGCGGGGCCGTCCGCCGTCCGCGGGGGAAACCGAAGAAACGAACACCATTGACGACTGACCAGTAACCACACGGTTCTCTTTCTCGCGCTCACTTATATCGAAGTAGGTGAGAGTGAGACGTGCATAGTGTCGCACTAGCCGCACGATTCACGCATTTGTACATCTCACCCGCAGCACTGATCATATGCCAGACGTTTGATTGTATTGGTGAATTTGTTTTCGATTCTCACAAAATACCTCCTATGAGCCCGAAAGGTACTGATTACTATTTTTTAAATTTTTTTATTTAATGTGTAAATGTATAACGGAGGATTACCTCAAATCTGAAGCCAGAATATTCCATATTTACGGAGATATTAAAGGTGCAAGAAGCAATGTGTAGTAGATACACATCGCAGGCAAGGGAGGGTTAAATTCACGCCAATTATCACAGTTTTTTTCCGCCCGAAGATTTTATGCGTCATTAGGCTGCCTTTACACACAGAAGTTGGTAGTGTCTCTTACCCACTGTACCTACTTAATCACTTTTAACTGGCAAGTTCCCGCAAATATGGAAAAATAGCTTTCTCACTCCAATATTTATGACTAGAGACAAGTCTTTAGTGGAAAATTACAGACCAATATGCATACAATCGTCGATACCAAAAATTTTTGAAAAGTTAAGCTACGGACACACATGCTCATTTGAAGCCAAAGAGCATGCTACCTAGTAGCATGTGTGTCAGTGACGTTGCTAGTAATGAGCATGCTTATTTGAAGCCAAAAGAGCATGCTCTCAAATCAACAGCCGTTTGATTTGTGAGCATGCTCATTGGATTAACGGATGGAAGGGGAAGCCTCTAAGCATGTGTGAACAGGCTGGCTTATGAGCATGCTCATTTCAATCCGATCTCAGTTCGGAATAGCATTCCGCATTTGAGTATCTCGTTTTTGTATGCAAAGCTCGTCAAATTTCAGCAGAAGCATTCGTAAATGATTCTTATATCCGTTGACATCTTCTTCTCGCGTTTCTACTAACAAATGATTATTTGCTCCAAGGTTTGCTCTTCTAGTGATCCAATTACAAACCCAAATCTATCTTTTTATTTTCTTAACATAATAAAATGTTGTATAACCTTTATAATTTACTCAAATAATTAATTATTGCGTTGCAAGCAATAATATATTCTGGGCGAACAGAACTGTTTCTATACGATGACATTTATTATTTGACATGAGCATGCTCATTAAAGAGCATGTGTGTTCAATTTTTGGCTTTGAGCATTCTCATTCATGCCTACTAGAACGTGCTAACACCGTATGACACTCGTACGTAACGGGTTTAGTGACCGTATGATACCCGTATACACCGGGGTTAGTGTCTGTACCATCCCCGTTCAATAGGCATACGGTTTTAAAAAAAATAAAAATCGAGGTAGAATACTGGACGTTATTTAAGCAACTAGTTGATGATGAAGAAAAATTTTATACGTACTTTCGTATGACGTCATTCCAATATAATGAATTATTAAGAATTATAGAAAATATTATCACTAAAAGAATAATATCACTATTAGAACGGGGTTAACACCGTTCTAACACCGTCGCGTGCCATGCATAGAGCGGACCGGCACCTGCAAAATATTGTCATCGAGAATTCGCCGTCAGTCCGGTCATGGTATGCGACGGTGTTGGTCGGTGACGGGATGTGCTAGTGGGCAGCGTTTCATACTGTTCGATACAAAGAATATTTTTTTGCATGCGCCACTACGGTTACGGTCATGGTATGGAACGGTGTAGTGGGCAGACACTTTTAAGAATTATTTATCAACACGTGTATTAACTGTCTCTATTAAAAAACACTTGTCTTACGAATTTGAAGCCACTAGTGGCGTGCCTCAGGGTTCGCACCTTGGTCCAATATTGTTTATACTATTTATAAATGACGTCACTTCCATATTCTCCGATGTTAACATATTATTATTTGCTGATGACATGAAAATATATAAAATCATAAAAAATATATACGACTGCTTGTCCCTACAATCCAATTTTATAAAATTCGCAGAATGGTGTACCATCAACAAACTAACAATCTTAAAAAATGTCAAATCATGAGTTTCTTCAGAATAAAAAACCCTATCAAATATAATTATTCACTTAACATCCACAGTTTATTGTCAGTACCTGTAATAAGGGACCTCGGAATAACCTTCAATACTAAAGTCCTTTTTACTAATCACATTGATATCATTACTAATAAAGCAATGAAAATGCTGGGCTTCATTATAAGAATATGTAAAGATTTAAAAAATATCCACACATTTAAAATACTATATATAACTGTAGTTAGAAGTCATTTGGAATATAATTCCCCAGATGGAACCCTTTCTACAAAAGCCACGCAAATTATATTGAAAGAATCCAACACAAATTTCTCAGATCAATTAATTTCAAATTAGGAATTCCCGCGGATGACATAAACTATGATTCGCTATTACAAAAAATGCGACTTTTATCGTTAAAAGATAGATGAATACTTAATGATCTTATTTTTTTTGTTTAAAATAATCAATAACTGGTTTGACTCCCCTGAATTGGTTTCCTTAGTTCATTATCATTACGAGAAAAATTTCACGGTCATAATGGGTCAGGTCAGAACGGTTTCCATACAGTGTGGCGTCAGAGATGTCATTGAAGTGGGGTTCTTAAATATCAACCGTACGGGCACTCGGACAATAATACTATAGATAACACAAATTAATCAAATAAAATTATTTGCGCATGCCAGGTTCTAACCAGCGACCTTCAGATTGGGAGTCCAGAGCAGGGTTGTTGCGGATGCCATAATGTTGACATCCGTGGATGCGGATACGGATTTCAGGATTTTTTAAAGATATTTCAATTTTAAGTACATACATAAATGAAAATCGATTTTATTTTAATATTTTTTATTTAATTATATTTTGAGAACCAATTTACAACAGTTTTTAGTCTTACTTATTAGCATTTTAAGGTTAGAGTTTTATAATGAAAAATGTTTAATAATTAAATTTAAAAATTGGTGAATTATATTTAATAAATAGTAGTAATATTGCAGCCTTTACATATTTTACACTCGGACTTCTCTCGATCATTTTTGTCTAAAATAAAGTAAGTCTTATACTGCTTTTTATTAATGGCGGCATTTTTATTTACTTTTCACTTAATATTTACATCGAAATATTCATCAACCACGCAAAAAACTTAGATAAACACAGTAAACAAACACTGTAATTGATTCACAATGAGAATCACGTCGATGACTAAAACAAAACATGCAAAACTTGTAGGATATTGTCACCAATGTGTGCCTTTCTATTGGTCAGTTAGCAAACAAACTTCTTGCCGGTTGCTATCTTCGTTCAAGCGCGAGGCACGCGCCAATCTGGCCCCGCTCACTTTCTTTACAAGTCGTTACTTGTTGCAGATATGAATCCGCATCCGTCAAAGCTCCGCATTAATTGATGCGGATGAAGATGTCTGAATTAATGCGAATATCCGTAACAACCCTGGTTTAGAGTCTTACCTCAATTTTCTTGACTTTAACTAGTATTTGCCGTGTAATGGAAACATTTTCACATGAAGACATTTTTGTGTTTTTTTATTACAATTTACTTACTGGTAAGACACAACCTTACGCGATGCGTGGTAGTTGAGTACTTAAACTACGAAATCGAAAACAATACAATTGCCTTGATTTTGACTTACGAATTAAAGATTTTGACCATGTGACTATATACATATAGTATCATTGATTATATAGCATTTTATTTTAAATGGTTTCAGATTTTACAATGCCGACATTAGAAGAGCAAGGATTCAAGCTTTTCAAACAAGGAGCAGAGGGCAAACTGTACTCCGGAACATATCTCGGGAAATCCACCGTCGCCAAAGAACGCTTCCCAAAATCATACCGCCACCCGGAGCTTGACACAACGCTCACCAGAGAGCGGATTAAAGCAGAAGCCAGATCCATAGTCCGATGCAAATCTGCCGGCATAAGAACCCCCACATTATACTTGGTAGACTTCGAACGTCGTTGTATTTTTATGGAAAACGTGGAAAACAGCATTACCGTTAAAGACTACATATTTAAACTCACCGAAAAAACTGACGACAAAGCGAAAATGGACTCTAACAATGCCAAACTTGAGAAGCTGACCCAAAAAATAGGCATCATCTTATCGACGATGCATAAAAACAATATAATTCACGGCGATTTGACCACTTCTAATATGCTTTTGCAATCAGAGGGCGGCAGTTTGAATGATGAAGAAAATGCGTTTGATTCATCCGAGATGGTTTTGATCGATTTTGGTCTGTCTCACGTGGATTCGAGTGCTGAAGATAAGGGCGTAGATTTGTACGTGTTGGAGCGAGCGCTGACCAGTACGCACAGCATTTGTCCACACCTCTTTGCCAGTATTTTGGAAGTTTATAGAAAGCAGGACAAGGCTGGCTCCAGAGAGGTGTTGGATAAGTACGAAGATGTCAGAGCAAGAGGGAGGAAAAGGACTATGGTTGGATAGGGAATTAGCATTTATAATAAAACCTTTGGCTTTGAAGAAGACTTCGGGGAATGAATAACTGCAAATCTCTTTATTTGAATCATAATCATAATTTTGAAACATGCTTTTTTCTACTTTATTATTTACTAGCTGAGGTACCCGGCTTCGCTAAGGGAGTTGATATGAGATTGTAGATTGAGGTAGATAGGTAGCCCTCTATCCGCGACCCATACTAAAAGGGCTTAAAATGGTCCACAATGTTCCAGAACATTCCACAATATTCAAGAGTGTTCTGAAATGTTCCACAATCATCCACAATGATCCGGGATGAACAACAACAACACAACATTCCAGAATATTCTGAAATGTTGTGGAATGCTTTTGAATACTCTTGAATGTTCTGGACTGTTCTAGAAATTTCTAGAGAGCGAAACTTCCAGCCATTATACCTTCAAAAGTACGCCTTTCAGGTAAAAATGGGGACCTTCTTCATGGATGGGGGATAGAGGATTACCACACCATATAACTCCCTTGATTGTACCGGGACTCGTTTCTGAGTTTTAGCGGCACACACATTGTATAATTACTTTTATAATATACTAGCTGATACCCGGCTTGCGTTGCAATGCGACTTAAATAAAGAAATTGTTTCTCCCTGGGTGTCCTTTCCCATTCGTCCCCGTTCCCCTTCCGCCACTTCTTTCCCACCCTCGTCCCCTTCCCCTCCCGTGTTCCCTTTTCACCTTCTCTGCGTTCCCCCTCCCCTCCCCGCTGTCCCCCTTCTCGCGAATTCCCCTTCAACCCGGATTCCCTCCCCCTCCTGCTTTTTTCCCTGCCGCTAAACTCAATAAAATACACTCATTTTTCAAACAACTCGCGTGTGCCCTATTGCAATTTTACAACTCCAGAACTTACCAATATAGAAATATCACTATATAGAAATCTTCACGGGGTATGTCCACAACAATTTTTATTGCAATCGGATAAATAGTACAGGAAATATCTCTAAATATATCGAACGCGCTGTCAAACGTACAAAGTTAAAATAGTCGTTAAGTTTTCTGAAATTTTCCAATTTTCTTAATTTTTCTTTCCACAAGAACCTTCTAGAAAACTTTAAAAAAAAGATGAATGAAATAGGTAAAGTCGTTCTGAAGTTATGGCTATGACTATCTACAGGGAAAAAAGGCGGGAGGGAAAGGGGAATCCAGGAGGGCCGGAGGGGAATAAGGGAGAGGTGGTTCGCGAGAGGGAGGGGGAAGATGGAGAAGGTGGAAGGGGAATTTGTGAGGGGGGAGATTCGCGAGAAGGGGGACAGCGGGAGAGGGTAGAAGACGAGGGTGGGAAAGGGGTGGCGGGAGGAGAACGGGGACAAATGGGAAAGGACACGCAAGAAGAAATAATTTCTTTAAGTGGCAATACAACGCAAGCCGGGTATCAGCTAGTGTAAGTATAAATTCAAAAATTTTCACGGTCACTAGGGTTTCCCGTGCTGAAGTAGCCTGTAGTTTTTTTTAACTTTTGTATTTAGTTTCAGGTTTACATCGTCTTTATAATGTTTGTAAGTTTATTATCACTTTGTTCTCTCAGCCATGTTTTTACTTTTGTTTTAAATATATTCATTTCCATTAATTTTTTGTTTGATTTGGTGGACCTTTATATAATTTCGCAGCATAGAATTTAATATTTCTCTGTTCCAAAAGATGTGTTCAAACTGGGAGTAACTAGTATATTTTTGCTTATTGCCTTGGTTGAGTATTTATGTTGGGCAGTGAAGTTTTCACATGTGTTTCTTTTTAGTTAAAAACTTTTTTTATTTTTTTTTTTTTTAAAGAATATACATAGTGTAGATATTGTGTTATTTCGTCCGCCATGCTAGGATGTCCCTGTGTTATGGCGGGTGAATTTTGCAGATTATATAATTTAAAGTACGTTTACTGATAATATAATAATTAATGATAATGAGGTTTACAGTTAATGCAGCAATGAATTTATGATAATGAAATTTACATATAATATTATAGTAATTGATGATAATGATGTTTACAGGTAATATATGACAATGAAGTTTACAGATAAAATAATAATTGATGGATGAAGTTTACAGATAATATAACATTGAATTTATGTTAACGAAGTTTACAGATAATATAATAATTGAGGATAGTGTAGTTTACGGATAATATAACAATGAATGTATGGAAATGTGTGTTACAGATAAATAATAATTTATTTATAAGTTACATAGTATGATGGTTGACAAATTGAATTATAATTTACTAAATCATACAAATTAAATTACAAATAATATTATACATCGAGGTTTCTAAATATTTTAATAATAATAATTTATAATAATAGGTTAATTATAATATTGATTATATTAGAGTTATACAAATCAATTTAAGTAAAAAAAAGATTATATATCATAGTTCCTAAGTGTGACCATCCATAGAGATAATTGTTTTTTAAAGGTATGGGGTTTATTTATTGTTTTACAAATAATGTGTTATAATTTAGTCACTTCACTTATTTTTGCAACACTATACAAACTGATTTGAGACGGTTATGTTAAAAATGGACATTCGAAAGTTTTATAAGACTGTGCGGCAAACCATTACCTTACTTTCTTCTTCTTCAATGGCACTACATACCATTTCGAGCCTTGGCCTCCTTTAACATAAGCCTCCATCGTCGACTTCCAATCTGCACACATGGAGTAGTCCTCTTGAATCCTTCCTGACCTCATCCTCCTATCTCAGCCTAGGTCTGCCCGCCTTTCGTTTACCTCCCGACATCCGGTTCTTCTTCTTCTTTCGTATGGTGGGGGTGTCAGAGGGGGACAAGCAAGCCAGTCCAGGGCCTCAGGCGTCGCTCTATGGACCTCATCAATCCCGCCGGGGAATGAATGAAGCGGGCATTCGTTGACCACAAGTACGGTGGTCTGCACCGCACCGCATTCGCACATCGCCGACTCTTTAGGGCCCATCTATGCATCATATGGGCACAACGGCTATGGGAGCACCTTATCCTATTGATGGCGGATCAGAGTTTGCGAGGCAATTAGAACCCAGGCTGTCTCTCAGTGGGGTCTTGTACGAGATGGGCATTTTCCACGTTGGCCGTTGGCCGATTGCCGGCATCCGGTTAGAACTTTCTTCGGCACTTGCGAGCTTGGCGTTCGGCGCACATGTCCGGCCCATCTTAGTCTTTGGAGCCTTAAATGGGTACAGAGTCTGGGAGCTTGGTAGATATCATAGAGATCCTTATTGTGGCGGATTCTCCATGCCTCTCCCTTTCGCACCGCTCCTAAGATTCTTTGAAGTACTTATCTTTCTTTCAAAGGTTACCGGCTGTTTCGCAGACTTTGCTGTCAGTGTTCCCGCCTCACATCCATAGGCCAAGACCGATCCAATAATTGTTCTGTATACGGTTATTTTGGCGAACTTTACTTTCTGCACATGGTCTGGTTATTCAATGAGCTCTAGACGGAGGTCAGAATACAACTGATGTCGTGGTTTATTCAAGAAATGCTGGAAGCCTCCTGGTGCCAAAGTGATTGTCATTTGGTTTGCCTCCAGCTCGTCGGGATGATACTCAGATTTTGAATTAGGGCAAGTCTATCGTTTCTTGATCTGTGTTCTAACTAATGTTTATTTCTATCATTTTAAATAAATCCCCGTTGCTGTAATAGAGGTGCTATCTTTTTTATTGAATTAAATTCTCCTCCAAACACCTCATATACAGGGTTTTCCAATAAAAGGTGTTATTTTGATATTCAAAGAAAAATGCCATTTTTTAATATAAATGATCGGATGTTTATTTCATTATAAAGAGGAAGGTATGGCGTTAATAGTGGAAAATAACATCAGGCAAATGACCACCACGACCACGCTTACAGGACCATATCCTTTTCATGAATTTTTCCATAACCAAATCGCAAAGTGGCTGCCGTATGTCCTCGATAGCATCACGAATTCCATCTTTGAGGTCTTAAATCGACGCTGGGCTGTTGGCGTAGACCTTCTCTTTCACGTGGCCCCAAAGGAAGAAGTCGCAAGGTGTTAAATCACAAGATCTTGGTGGCCAATTGTGATCACCTCTTCGAGAGATAACACGGTACGGAAACTTTTCCCGTAAAAGATCAATGGTTTCGTTGCTTGTGTGGCACGTAGCGCCATCTTGTTGAAAGTAAACGTTGTCCAGGTCAATACCATCCATTTCCGGCCATAAAAAATCATTAATCATCTCTCGATAGCGCAATCCATTCACCGTACCTGTTACTCCAGCCTCATTTTCGAAAAAGTAAGGTCCAATGACTCTGCCGGACCATAAACCGTACCAAACAGTCACACGTTGAGGATAGAGAGGCTTTTTAACAATAACTTTTGGGTTTTCCGAGCCCCAGATGCGACAATTTTGGTTGTTGACGAAGCCACCGATTTTATTTAAACGATTATATAATATATTGTACATTCAAAATATAACAAAATAAATATTCTCTAGATTATTTAAAATGTTTTAAGGTTAAAGATTTAATTATATTTTTTTTATAAATCCTACAAAAATATGTGATAATAAACAACAGATAGGGAAATTCGTTGGCCACATAGAACTATAATCAGTATGTATGTCTCCATATTCAAATTCGGAGGTATGATTTTTTTAATGTGGGAAAAATTTCCTTTAGCAATCTGAGAAAAAATATTTTAATTGCTCTGTCGCTCCAGTGGTTATTGCAAGTAATAATATTTATTTATTTATCTTTTTTTTACATTAGCTCCACACAGGGGGTCCTGAGAATTTGGGGATGCTTTCATCTTTGGGGATGCTGTGTGGAGGGTCTTTTTAGGAAAGGAAGTTCTGGGAAGTAATAGGTAAAAACCTGGGGGTCAGTGTGTCCAGGAGTGATGGACGAATGAATCTCTCCTCACATTGCGGTGCAAGGATATGTTATAAGAGAGTCCTGCTGGAGAGGTCAAAAGGTCTACCTCAACCACTCTCCCGATCCGGCCTGCCATGCGGTAATAGTAGTAAACGCATCCGCTGCCAAAATCCGGACAAACCTCACCGCATGAACCCGGGCACCCTTCTAAGTTACCAAACATGGTGAACCACTTGGGGTGACCTATGGCAGAGGTGTTGGTAATCCAATATATGGTTCCCGGGGAGACATTTAAAAAAAACGCTCAAGCATCACTGCATCCTCCTTCGGAACTTGGAATTATTGTTAGTAAAAATGTTTGGTTGGCCAATTTCAACACCACGTATTTTGACCCTCTTTGCATACATACATGAATAACTAATCCCCTAAAATAATATTTTAGGGGATCACCTGGAGGAGGGATCAAATGGCAGAGAGATCAACTGGCAGAGGGATCAACTGGCAGAGGGATCAACTGGCAGAGGGATCAACTGGTAGAGGGATCAACTGGCAGAGGGATCAACTGGCAGAGGGATCACCTTGCAGAGGGATCAACTGGCAGAGGGATCAACTGGCAGAGGGATCAACTGGTAGAGGGATCAACTGGCAGAGGGATCAATTGGTAGAGGGATCAACTGGCAGAGGGATCAACAATAAGTATTATCAGTATTATCAGTAGGTATTATCAGTATTGTCAGTATCATCAGTATTGCATACATACATGAATAACTAATCCCCTAAAATAATATTTTAGGGGATCACCTGGCAGAGAGATCAAATGGCAGAGAGATCAACTGGCAGAGGGATCAACTGGCAGAGGGATCAACTGGCAGAGGGATCAACTGGCAGAGGGATCACCTGGCAGAGGGATCAACTGGCAGAGGGATCAACTGGCAGAGGGATCAACTGGCAGAGGGATCACCTGGCAGAGGGATCAACTGGCAGAGGGATTAACTGGCAGAGGGATCACCTGGCAGAGGGATCAACTGGCAGAGGGATCAACTGGCAGAGTTAAATGGTAATATAATTCACCGACCTAATTTGACCGATAAATCCTACAGATCCCTCAATATAAATATTTTAAAAATCTTTCGTAATTCTACATGTATTTAAAATGACTGATTTTTGCATTTTTATATACAAATTCTTTGACAAATCTAATATGCCTAAATTTTTAATAAGAGAGCTAGGTATAATGCCAGTAGCCGAAATAACAAAAGGTAATATTTTTATAGTCTGAGAATGCCAAATTCTTTTAATTTCATTTCCTAAATCTGTATACTTTCTTATTTTTTCAGAAACAGATTTTTGAATATTACAGGAATTTGGGATAGCTACATCAATAATATAATTTTTTTTTAAATTTTGTCATGTAAAACTATATCATGACCAATTGGTCTGTCTGTTAGTATAGTTTTATCATAGTAAATTTTAAAGAAATTATTTTCTAAAAATGAATTTGGTTCGTATTCATAATATGGTACTATATTATGACAGTCAATCAAGTTATGTTTAATTACCAAACTTTGGTGAATTATTTTTAAAACCTGATTGTGCCTAAATGTATACTCAGACGGCGCTAATATAGAACATCCTGATATAATGTGTTCTATAGTTTCCGGAAAAGTCATACATTTTCTACATAAATCATCAATTTGATTTGGATCTTTGATTATATGCTTCCTATAATTTTTGGTATTAATTACTCTATCTTTATCAGTATCATTCCATCATCAGTATATTAACAGCCTTAAATTATTGCACAACACATAATGAAAAAGATCATATGAGTTAAATACATTTAATTTGAATTTTTATAAGAAAAACTCTCTTTTTAACTTTTGAAGGTTATTCCCATCAATGTAATATATTCAATTCAATCAAATATATCATTGAAGAAGAAGATAACACTAATAATCTAAATTAAAATATGAAAATGAACAAGACACAGAAAAATAAAACATTCTTTGAACACTTGTTTCCAATGAAAAAGGTTGCTCCCGATAATATGAAGAAAAAAAAAAGTCAAATTTTTGTTAATTCTGAAATTTGAAATGTGAGTTTTACAAATATGACGATTTTGTAATAGGCAATGGCTGAATTGGTAAAAGCGCCTGTCCCGGTAAGACGAGAGGTTCTGGGTTCTAGTCCCAGTTGCGACCGTTATCTTTTATTTTTCTGTGTCTTATTCATTTTCATATTTTTTTAATTCAGATTATTAGTGTTATCTTCTTCTTTAATGACATTTAATTTGACTTAAATCCTGCGCTTTATTTGGGAAATCTATTTTTATTTGTTTCCATCGTTATTAAAGATGGGTTGTGTCACGTCTCTAAGAGCCATTTTTACCCATTTCCTCATCTTGAAGACGCTTGTGAAAATCGTGTAGGTGCTGGATCGGCAGGAAGTACTTTCATCATTGAGAGGCCCGAGGCTCATCACCCCGCGGAGATACCAGCGGGTGGAGCCCTCCCTGTCCGTGGAAGGGAAGACCAGGCCTCCACCGCTGTCGCTCATATATAACACATATCCCTTCCTGAAAAAATCAAAAGATGATTTATTAAAGCTACGTTTATTAAGCCAATGTAGCATATCTTCACCTTATTCTATTGGCTTACTTGTTTTGAAAATCATTTGTGATATAATTTTCCAATTTTCATTTTTTAATACTTTTAGATTATTTTTGCCTTTTGTGTTTGTTTAACCTATATTCATACTTTTAAAATTATGTTTTAGAAACACATAAATGTATTTATGTCAGTCAATTCCTCAAGGATGCATTTAAGGAACACTCTAACACTTTGAATTTCATATCCGTGACTTTTTAAATGTAATAAAAGCTATTTCATAAACTTTTAGTTGTTTTATTTTAATAAACTATTTATATAAGTAAATACTCTAAGGGAAACATCCTATTAAAAAGCTCCCATACTAAGGTCCAGTGGGAGTAAAAGATGAAACGCTATATTTTTTACACACGCAGATTACAATATATTTGTTTTTTTTACCTTAGCTCCTATGTCATCTTTGAGGATGCTGTAAGGAGGGTTTATTTAAGAGAAGGAAGCTGGAAGGAAAAAAATAAGAGGGATGGGCAGAAATCTGAGCATCAGTTTCATACAGGAGTGACGGACAATTGAATTCATCTCTTCCGCTGCGATTCGCGGCGTTGGATGGGTCGATAGAGTTCTGCTGGAGAGGTAAAAAGTTTTCTCTCAACCAGAATCTTGAAATCCGGCCCGCCACACAGTAGGTATACATAGTACACCACCACATGAACCCGGGCACCCCTGTTAAGGCACCAAACGTATAAAATTACTTGAGGTAACCTTTTTTTTTAAATACGTAAGTATTATAATACAAAACATTAAGTTTTTTTTAATGTAAATTATATAGTATATAAGTTCAAATATATAAGTTAAAATATATAAGTTCTCGAGATATATAAACTATAAATTGCATATTCCTGTAGAAAACATTGATTATAACTACCTACTAGATAAAATGTTCCTATTAGAACTTTCAGAAAGAAGAATAATCACAGATTTAATACTATTACATAAAATACTGCATTACCAAATTGACTGTCCTGAATTGCTTCAATTAATCAATATCCACATACCTAAAAGATCTTGCCGAAGTTTACTACCCTTTTATTTTAATAACACCAGGACACTCTCTTATCAAAATTCCCCGATACCGAGACTTCACAGTCTCGGAAATAAATATTCTGATCTGGGAGATATATTTCACATTAAAAACAATCAGTATAAACATTGTTTATTTCAATTCTTTCTTATATTTAGACATAAATAGACGTCTATAATCTCTCCAATTTTTGTCTATACATATTGAATATCTTTTTTTTGCGAAACTTCTTATATTTTTTACCTATGTAGGTATCTAATTTTATTATATGCATTTATTGTTATATTTTGTTGTAGGTATATGCTTTTGTTTTACTTTTATTTTCACTGTATTATACATTCTTTATTGTTTTAATTAAGAATTTTTTTTAAATAACTGTTATACTCATCTATTTAACTAATATGTAAAAGCCTATAAGGGCGTTTAATAAATAAATCATAATTATCCCTTTTTAGAGCAATGCTCGTGCTAAAAAGGCGGAGGAACGCGTGTAAATAATATTTAAACATAATTTTTAGAAAGAGTAGATAGAATGTGTAAAAAAAAAACGGTTTCGTTTCTTAGTCTTTCTCAAAAATTTATGTTAAAATATTATTTGTATACATTTTTCCGCGTTTAATTGTTAACGAGCACTGCTCTAAAAAAAGGAGTAACACGCTTTATGTTAGATATATATTTTTAAAAAACTTTATGTAATTGTACCATTAGGATTAAAAAATAAAATAAAATAAAAACCTCCATGCCATTTTTTTTTTTCATTTTCTAGATTATAATTTTTCACTAATGTTATTTATACAAATAGAACGGCGTCTTATGCACCTCGCAATTTTTACCTCATGTGGTATTTTTTTTAAAGTTACCTTGCTATTTTTTTTTTTTTTAAAGATGGACAAATATTCCCGGGTTACGAATAACCCAACAACATTTGATAATCTCCTACTATCACCACACTAGGCGGAAGATGTTGCTTGTGTTATGATGGAGGACTTAGCCAGCCGGGGAATAGAACACGGAACGCCTGGGTGGGATCCAAACGCGATGCCCACTCAACCACTGACCGGTAGACAAGAAAGGTCTTGTGTTTTCTCGATAGGGAAAAATTGTTATCTAAAAACCCTATTATAATTGCGTATCTGCCCAAGCATCAACAATCATCATCATCAGCTTAAATATGTTACCTGCAGCAATTAAAAAATGTACAAACGCAAAAACAAAAATCATGTTAAAAAATTGGATCGCTGAAAGAAATAGTTTGTATTAGATTCTAAGACAAACAATTTCTAACTTCATACACTTTTCATATATATTTTTTTAAATTTTTATATCATGTTACACCTTTTTAGGCTATATATCTCTTATGATATGAATGTATACAATATTTTTTTTATGAATGTAAACAATTATTTTTTATTAGTTAATTTAATTTTTGTTATAATCCATTAAGTTAAAAGAGCCCATTGACAAACTACTTAAAAGTAGTTTATTGGGACCTTTTCTCTGTTTTTGTATTATGTTTTTATTTGATAAATATGTATTATTATTTGTTTTAAATGTTTCTTTAAATAAAAATAAAAATAAAAACGCATCAGCCAGATATGCATACATACTACGTGTCTGATTGTGTTGTGTTGGGAGAGGGAAGGAAATCGGTCGTGTCCTCTGACTTAGGAATTCCCTTGAATTTGCCTTTGGAATAAGGAAATCCACGAAAAAAACCTAATTCAAGGGGGGTTGATTTTGGGATGTCAAGCACCCATTTACCTTAGGGGAGAACCGCCCCTGCTACTTACTACAAATATATCAACATACAAGAAAATCACGGGGCCATAAAATATAACTTCAGGAAAAGTAATTATAAGTCAGAACCTAACAAATGTAAACTGGGTCTCACTCTTCAGCAAATAATATCTTATAAAAAATAAGGTACGGTTATTTTACAATATACTATGAGATATTATAGATAAATATGTACCAAAAAAAACCAATTAAGAAATTCACAATACCTGTTGTTTCCGCGAATCTCTAATTATCCTCTTCAAAGAGAAAGTAAGGTTAGACTACGGACTAAAAAACATGAACCAATAGACCATGTTGAGTTTGCTATTCTTAGAAAAATATAAACAATTTTTTTTTTTTAATTTAAAGAATACACACATCCTACATTTACCTAGTTGAGCATTAGAAATAAAATTCTATTCCAAAATTAATTAATTAAAGCTAAATAGATAGCAGAAATTTTAAGGGGAAAATTTGGGGCCTGCTGAGAAGAGATTTCTGCAAAATACACAACTTCAAAGCTATGAAGAATGCAGAAAATCTTTTCTTATGACGCATATTTGGCGCCTGCCGGATTGAGATTCCGCAAACTACACAACTTCAAAGCTATGCAGAATGCAGAAAATCTTTTCTTATGACGCATATTTGGCGCCTGCCGGACTGAGATTCCGCAAACTACACAACTTCAAAGCTATGCAGAATGCAGAAAATCTTTTCTTATGACGCATATTTGGCGCATGCCGGATTGAGATTCCGCAAACTACACAACTTCAAAGCTATGCAGAATGCAGACAATCTTTTCTTATGACGCATATTTGGCGCCTGCCGGACTGAGATTCCGCAAACTACACAACTTCAAAGCTATGCAGAATGCAGAAAATCTTTTCTTATGACGCATATTTGGCGCCTGCCGGAATGAGATTCCGCAAACTACACAACTTCAAAGCTGAATAGATTGCGGAATTATTTTTTTAAGCGCATATTTGGCGCCTGCTGAATAAAAATTTTGCTAACTACACAACTTTAAAGCTACGCCGATTGCGGAAGTTAGTTTTCAAAGGTTTTTTGCGGAATCTCTTCTCGGCAGGCGCAAAAATACGCCTAGAAAATAGAATATCCACAATCTACGTAGTTTGCAGTTGTGTAGTTTTCAAAATCACTTATCGGTAGGCGCCAAATATGCGCCTTAAAGAAAGAGTTTTAGAAATTTACATAGCTTTGCAGTTGTGTATTTTTATTTATTTTTTGGAACATTTACAGAGTTTTAACATGAAAATATTAACATGTTAATGTTAAAAATTCACAGAATGGACAGTTTAAGACTTGTTTTTTTCTCTATGTTGGAATGTTAACAATATTTAGAAATAACAAAATATAAAGAAAAACATAAAGAGATATAAGAGAAATAAACCATAAATAATGAAATAGGCTGTAAAACGCAAATAATAAATAGAGTTAAACGCAAATAACAATAAACATTCACGTTCGAGTTCATATATAAATATTCTCAGTGACATATCATACTCGTATTAGTAGATTGCTTATTTGCTTTTTGAAATATGCCATTGATTGATTGTGATTATATATATCTATATAGTCACAACCAATAGTTTTATACAGTCGACACATTCGAGACAGGGGATTGAAGTATTCAAAA
Organism: Limnephilus auricula; assembly: GCA_951813805.1. NCBI lineage: Eukaryota > Metazoa > Arthropoda > Insecta > Trichoptera > Limnephilidae > Limnephilus > Limnephilus auricula. The sequence goes on from OX638412.1 coordinate 6,743,736, forward strand.
TTTCTATTAAATAATTTATATATTATGACTCGTAGTTAAAGGAGTCGCATATTATTATGACTCCTTAAATTACGTATATTAGTAACTTTGATATGAATGTTGCTTGGCAATGAGTGGTTAGGAGCTTATCATGAATATTTTTGTCTAAAGAAGCAAGTCAGTAAATTGTCTTCATTTTTCTAGGGTTGTAAAATTAAAGTTTTGGAGTCGTTCCTCGTAAGATTGGAGTAAGGCATTTAGTCCAAGTCTGAGTAATAACAGTCTTTGATTTTTTTTGTACAGATTCAATAGTTTTTGATTATTTTTAATAGTGTGGGTTCCAGATAACACTCCCATATTCCAATTTGCTTCTGACCAAATAGTTGTATAAGGGGATAATGGATTAACATTTCTTGAACTAATAACAATCTTTAAAATTTTCAGCGAAATCAGTATCACAATAGTTGTTGAGTCTGTAGGACATACGGATATGGCATTTTATTTATAGTATATAAATGCACTGGAAAGATTTCGGTTTAAATTTAAACCGTATTTATTTTTCTGCGATTGATATCGGTCCAAAATTGGCCAACATTTTCATACCATTCGTAAAACATTTATTGTAATTATTTGAAACATTTTCATGGCCAGCAATTTATTCTATCAAGTTGATAAAATAGACTTTATGTCTATGGCCTTATCGATTGTCTTTGAATTCTTCTAGAATGAATTTCGGCAGTTGGAAAGTTTCAATTCTGCAAATGAACTTCAAAATAATTTTCTAACCAAATTTTTGATTTGATGTACACGTATAAAAAAATGGTTTTCTAGTATTTATTTGCATCTGTGGTTATCAAAAAGGCCATAGAGAACATACAAACGTAGAACAATACTCAATATATATATATATATATATATATTAAAAATATCAACTGGCGGCAATTTCAAATGTTCAACTCACTAAAGGACAAATTTCATGCACTTATAAAGTTAAGGGTTTTTTTTTTAAATTTCTATCAATCTTAAATATATAGGATAATTTTTATAATACAGGTGAACTCATTGGCTGTATAGCACTATAATTTGTTTACGTGTTTACATACATAAATGTGGAGTAACGATTTTTTTTTATGTGGGCCGGAAATTTTCAAAAATAGCGACCGCTCAAGGCGATATTTTAAAATTCTCCGTGTCGCTCCAGTCCGCCATCCCGTAGAATTAAACCGGTTTATCTGCTTTGACCTAACCAAGGTTATTATTTCTTAAAAAATTCGCCATCTATATAATATGTGCAATAATACAAACATGTTATTTAGCAATTTTTATTATCACGTTTCTGTTAACCCCTAAGACCCCACATTCAAAATTTACAATTTAATTTATTATTAATAAAATATATGATATTTTTTAAGACAATCTGTATACATTTGCGGAACTGGATAAGTAATTATATGAAATTTCCTCGATAGAAAAGATCGCAAAGTAGTATACTTCAAAAATTATTAAAAACACACCTTGTTCTGTTATTTAACACGATATTGGTATGAAAAAAATCACAGTGTTTCTTTAAATGCAGTTTGAATTCAATTTTGACTCAACGTTGGTCGAGAGATTCTTTCCCTATTTTAAATAAGTAATAATAATAATAATTGGATAATTTGTACAGCACCGTTTTTGTGAGAAATCACCTAAAGGGCGCTGTATCTACAACTCAAAATGAATTGTTGGGCTTTATCTAGATTTATTATTTACAAATAGATACAGAAAACATTATCACCTGGCAGGTCACTTCCGATAAACACATTTTGATTAGAAAGTTTATGCATGGAGGAGATACGACTTTGCACGTGGAGGACACTATATTTAAAACATTGGGAATTGCATGATTTTAAATTTGCTGCTCCTACCGCTGTTCATATTACATCGATAAGAATATTAACGAGCAGTATAAAAACCCGCTCCGCGGGTTTTTGCTGCTAGGCCCTGCGGGCGGCTTTTCGTTCTGCTTCACCCAGTTTAAGTGTTGGTGACTATTTATAAGGCATCACCCTTTTGTAAAACTAACTACTATTAACATAAAAATACAGAATACTTATATTTAATAGGTAGAAAAAGAATAGTAGACATTCTTTCATTAAGACCGTGAATAATGAGAGGAACACTCTTCACCCCAACATAAATCTTCTTATTATTGAATGAAAGCGAAAAATGTTTCTTCTCCCATACCATTTATTGGGTAACCAACACCCCTGCCATAGATTACTCCAAGTGGTTCGCTGCGTTTAGTGACTTAGCAGGGGTGCCCAGGTTCATTGGGTGAGGTTTGTCTAGGTCTTGGCGGCACATGAGTTTGCCCATCCACTGCGTGGCGAGCTAGAGGGACTGGTTGATGGTACACATTTTATCTCTGCAACCGGACTCTCTCAACCCATCGCCTTGTAGCGCAATGGGAGGGATGGATTCATACGTCCGTCACTCCTGAACATATTGACCCCCCGATCCCTATCCACCCTTCATACTTTTTTCCTTAAATATAGTATTATAGATGGCGTCACTTCCGTTTGCATATCGCATGTTAAGCAAGTGATAAGTGTGAATATCACGGCAGCAGCTCCGTGGAAAATTACACGTACATGGACGGGTCAGAACAGTTTCCATACAGTGTGGCATCGGAGAATTATTCGGAGTCGGGTTCCTTAATTTGAACCGTACGGGCATTATTACCGTATAGCCAAAAGTAGAGTTAATATTTATTTGAAAGACTGGAGAATTTAGGTCTCTTTAGAAATGGAGAATTCGTACGAAATTAAAATGACTAAGCTTACAAATACGAATTTGCTTACATTTTTATACAATTAGTTATTTGCAATCAGGGTTGAGATGATTTAAATCAGTGATTTAAATCGCAATTAAAATCAAGTAATTTTATTCAAAAAAATCATGATTTAAATCAATACTTTTTTACTGCAACCAAATCACCGCCTGAAGTGCCAACAAACAATCAATCAAGGTTGAGGAAATAGTGCCATAATGTGGCAAAAAGCGCTCGAGTGGTTAACTCATGTGGCAGTCCATTCCGGGCTGTAGGTTCGGACACTTCGAAAGTACGCTTACCGAACATATTTGAATTACTGGCATACAGAGCTCCCGGCCAAAAAGGCCCCTTTTTCTTTATCATGATTTTGAATATGGCTGTAGGAAAATTAGATTTTATTTGGTTGAGTTAGATAATATTTTTTCAAGGTAACATGGCTGCAATTTGGGGAGATTTAAACTTTACGAAGGAATTGTTTTGGTTTCTTATGAGTCGTTATTATGTTTTCATCGTACTGGGCTAAGCAGTTGATGGACGCGTTTTCATGGGTGGGAATTCCCGCATAAAATGTTTACGCGAGACATTTTTTTTATTTAAACATGTTTATTGTTACAATATTTACAACTTAATATAACATAACATTTGAATCACTCTCCTAAGAAAACAGATGCTTGTGTATAAAATATGAACTATACTTAAGATATATCTGTAAGGAGGGGAACTTCAGAGTCCGGGTATAGTTGAGATAGCCTCATCCATTTAGGGGCTCCCAGGGTTACGCGTATGGCTCTATTTTGAAACGCCTGTAGACTTTTCATTTGGGACTCTGTAGCGTGGTCCCAGACAGGGCTTGCGTAGGCAGTGGCGGCGTAGGGTAGTTTGGCATCCCGGGCGGTTGTATTGAGCACCCCTACTTAAATTTAAAAAACCAAATTCTAAACATGATTACGAGACTTTATTTTACTAAAATATTCGATCACATTATCAAAATAGATTTCCCTGTCTCCTTCAATTGATAAAATCATGTTGGTTAGTCGCTTTTGGCTCATTGTGGACCTTAAGTACGATTTTATTGATTTTAACTTTGAAAAGCTTCTTTAAAGAAGCAACCGTAAAACAAATTGTTAAAAAAATCTAAGACATAGCGCTAAACTTGGAACAGATTCAGAATAGCCCCATTTTACAATGAATTTGAGAAGTTCCAATGTAGACCATTGAACCGCTTCTTGGGCAGAAATGTTGGCTGCTTCCAAATGGCGCCTCAATCGTAAAATCTCCAACACGATGTCCTCTGCTGAAGATTCATCGATTTAGGTTGAATGACACATGATATTAGTATGTAAGTAACTAGGTATTTCTTTATTGATAATATGTCTTTTTAGTAGAATTTTTGTGCGCATTTTTTAGCTATTCGAGTGAGTTGTCGTTGTCATCCCTTGGTGCTTAAGTTTTTTTTCAATCTGCAGGGTATAACGCAAACTATAAGCAGGAATATACATCGAAAATTTAACATGTTGGGTGTATGGCATATAATATAATGCTTATAGACAAACGATTCTTACACTTTTCAGTAAATATATATTATTATTTTTTATTTTTTTTTAACAATAGTTTCTTTTTTTTTTAAGTACAATCCCGTTATGCCGCAATGCAAGCAAGCAGTTTGTCAACAGTAAGTTGATCCTGAATTTCTGAGAGTGGGAGATATTCTCTTACAGCCTTTAAGTACAATCCCGTTATGCCGCAATTAAGAGGCTAGACTTTGAACGACACGCGGAACACCCGCGACTGTCATTCTGTCCCGCTCACAATAAGCTCACGCACACTTACAATACATGCGAATGCGAAATGTGCGAATGAGACAACGCTCAAATTTACCTACAGAAATCGCTCGAAAGACGGTTTATGGAGAATTACACTTTTCTACACCAAAACTTTCAAGAAATTGAAATTTTAAAAAATATATATTTTTTTAAGAAAGAAGAAGCTACGTCGGTAGCTTTTTATAATTTTATAATTCTTTATGAGAGTTGAGTTAGCAGCACTTTTTCCTTAAATAATATTTTTTGATAAATCGCACATGTTTGATAGTGAACTTTTACGCTAATACGAAACGCATCAAAAATTCGAAAACATACCGACATAGTTTTCACCCTCTAGAAGGCATTATAAAAAAATATATTCATTTTGTGCAATTTTCGATGTAGAAAAGTGTTTTTTCCCTGGCGTCCTTTTTGTATGGGCCGAAAAGCGAAGTCTATCGTCTTAAGCAGTTTGTCAACAATAAGTTGATCCTGAATTTCTGAGAGTGGGAGGTATTCTCTTACAGCCTTTAAAGGGTTAACTATTTGTGTAGAAATAATAAATTTCAGATTTCATTCACTTAACGGAAAATCTCCGGGAGTGACGGTGTGTTCTTTTTCGGTCAATTAGTCTACATATTTACATTAGATATTATTTAAAAATCATCTGTACATTATACGCAAACTTATTAAACACAGTGAAAATCCAGCCAATATAAAGGTGTTGTCTAAAGATAGTAAAGGCAAATCAAGTGGTCACATATAAAACTAAACTAAAATGAGATAGTGCAATTATCTCCCAAAGTCACAAAGCAAGTCTGATAAGGATGACCTCAGACAATTAATAAGTTGCTTTGCGCTCTTTACCAAAAACATTTTAGTTGTTCCTAATGTCCGTGATGTTGGTGCTTTTAGTGATGCTGGCCTGTGGCTTAGGTAAGGAATTAACCAATTATATTAAATCGCGCAATAGGCTAAGAACATGGACCGCCACACATATCTGTCTGGGCGTACACTCCTTGCTTTCTTTTCATTCATTGATATTTTCTGTTGTTCTGTCTGTTAGCCCCCTGATTCAAGCATATGACTCACTTCTTCTACCAGATTGTCATTTATTTATTTATTTATTTTATAAAAACAAACAGTACATTGATTACAGTGTGATGACAGAGTTTACAGATAATAAATAATATTTCATGGTGGGTACCTTTGATATGTTTCTTTGTAATGTCTTGAGTGGAATGTATAATTAGTAACTACCGGGTGATGTGCGTAGTGTGTGAGTGTGTGTGTATGTGTGAGAAGTGGTGATCTGTGAAGGGATATGTATGCGCATTAAACAGTTATATCATTGACATGATGCTCCTTTTAAATTTGGGCTGCGGATCTGAGAAAATGTCAATATTAGAGTTTAGGCAAACATTATTGAATGTATGAAGAGCACGGTTAATCGGCGAATTAGTTGCTGCATTTGTTTTGTAATTTAGAGTGTGGAATAGTGCTGTATGGCGTGTACGTCTTACAGGTATATTAAAATTAATTAAGGATAGAAGTTCAGTACAGTCGATTTTGTTATTTAAAATTCTGTGTATAAATGTTAAATCAGCTAGTGCCCGCCTTTGTTGCAAAGTTTGAAATGTAAATTCAAAGTTGTTGTTGAATTTGAAAGTAAGATATTTTATAAATTTGTTTTGAATATGTTCTATGCTATCTATGTATATTTTATACTGTGGGTTCCATATTGGCGATGCGTATTCCAGTGTACTTCTGACTAATGCAAAATATAGCATTATTATTGTCTGCGGGTTACTGAAAACTTTACTTATACGAAGAAATATATTCTCTTTACACCATTTATCTGTTCTTCCACCCGACATTATCCAAATCATTTCTCATTTACTTCATTGCGGATATACATGTTTGTAATAGGTCAAACGTGATTTTATCAGCACTCCGTTATAGACTGCTAGTCTCACTTCGAAGTGAGATAAAAACTAATCTGTAATCAATATACAGCAATAATCTCAGTGACAACAGTTCGTGTATACTTTGCTCTCACTTAAAACCAAAAAAAACTCAATATTCGTGTGGAAACTGTATTTATATGGAAAATTTTAAGTGCCAAAAAAGTTTATTTGATAAAACAGTAAACAAAAATATACTATTTTAGCGGATTTTAAACATTTTTATTGAAAGTTTAAAACATAACCTAAGATTGTGTGCTTGTTCTCATTGAAATGCCCATCCCACCGATGCCCGATGAATGCTGCCATCGGCGTAAAAAAAGAATTCTGGATATGATGACTTCCTCATCACAAAAAATGGCATCGGGAATGATTTCTCCAGTTGTTGAAGACGAGGAATCTGATGGAGCATCGGACTATTCAGACGTATCTGAAAAGGAAAGTGAAAGTATCCCAGTCGGTGGCGGATTTACCAGCAGGCTGAGTAGGCTTGAGCCTAGGGCGGCGGATAAATTTGCCCCAAAAATGTTATTGTCCTGAAGAGAGTTGTTGCCGTAGTGAAGCGACTGTGTTCAAGAGGCCTCGCTTTCAGAGGAAAAATGAAAAGTTCGGTGATCCGCATAACGGAAATTACTGTGTGATTTTGGAACTGCTAGCGGAATTCGATCCTTTTTTTAGCTCGTCATATTGAACGATTTGGGAATCAAAGATCAGTTACTTATCAAAGACAATTTGCGATGACTTTATTCTCTTGATGAGACACAAAATCTTAAAACAGATTGGAAACGAGATAAGAAGGGCGAAATATCTTTCCCTAATCGTCGATTCAACGCCAGATATAGTACACGTGGATCAACTTACCCTTGTCATTAGATACGTTTTGGAAACAGGCGAACCGTGTGAAAGATTTCTCCAATTTTTGCCGTCAGTGGGACATAAAGCTGATGAAATGTTTTCTGCCATTATTTCGGAACTCAAAATACCAGGAATAAATATTGAAGACTGTCGTGGACAGTCATATGATAATGCCGCGAACATGTCTGGCGTATACAATGGCTTGCAGGCAAAAATTAAAAACCAAGCACCTCTCGCTGTTTATGTGCCTTGTTCTGCTTATTCTTTGAATTTAGTGGCAACTGCTGCTGCTGAATTGTGTACAGAAGCTTGTCGTTTTTTCAAGCTGCTACAGGAAATTTGACAACGCTGGCAATAATTAACGAGTAAAATCGGGAAAGGCGAAACCCCGAAGAGAGTGAATCTGACACGTTGGTCAGCTAGAGAGAACGCGTGTAAAAGTTAGAGAGATTCTTGAAATTCTTAAAACTTTGGAATCAATCAAAGCCGATTGTACCGAAAAGCCTGTAACGCGAAACGAAGCGGTGGGGATACTGTTTAATTTAGAAAAACTCGAAACGTCGGTAATGGTTGTTATTTGGAAAGATTCGACGAAACACCCGATGAAGAAATTAGAATGACTGTGAGTAAAACTTTCGGGATTAACACGTTTCTCGTCCTCGTAGATAGACTCGTGTCCGAGTTAGAAAAACAACATGAGGCCTACAACAGATTTAACGAGAAGTTTTCATTTCTAACTGAAATAGGTGAGTTGTTAACATTGACCCTAACGGAAAAAGCCAATTTGTTGGAAAAAATGTATCCTAATGATTTAGAAACTGACCTAGTTCAGGAATGCGTACACTTTCAAGGCCACCTTTCTTCTGAAAGAATTTTGATAAAACCAGATTCTGGATCATTAAAAAGTCTATCATCGTTTCTGCGAAATCAGAATTTGGAGAACCTTTATCCAAACTTGGATATAACAGTTTGCATGGCTCTGTGTAGGTACACCAGCGACAAATTGTCAGGGTGAGAGAAGCTTTTCTTGCTTAAAGCGGGTGAAAAACTATCTACGATCTACATTTATTTTATTTATTTATTTATTAATCTTCTCACATATTATGAATATTATTTTTTTTACATAGAAATTAACCTCACTAGGACTATAATAGCCTGTATTGAGGTTAACTTTAATACATTTAAGCGAAGAAGCATAAGTTAAATACAACAAAAAAAAAAACAAAATTTACACACATAAGTTAAATTCCAAAAAACACAAAAACTGCATACATAACACTAAAATATTACATGGAGAAAGAAAGAAATATTACATTGTGGGCAGATGGGTAGAACTTGATAATGAAATTGTAACAATGTTTAAACCATAAATACATTATTAATCACTATACCCATTGAGAAGCAAAGTGACAGTTCAACACAAATAGGGTGACACTCTGATTTTGGCAGATGGAATTTTAATAAAATCTTACTACTTAAAAAAAATCTTATTATTTAAAAAAGGACAAGGATGAAAAAACGGTATGCCAATCTTCTGTCAACATAAATATCTTAACATTATTTTTAAATATAGCCAATGAATTGGAAGACTTAATATAATCTGGAAGAATATTAAACATAAGTGGAGCCTGATATAAATAGTTTCTTTGGCCAAAGGATGTTTTAGTATGTAATGCCACAAAATTCATTGTAGAACCAATTCTAGTGGTATGGATTTGTTGGGTTCTTTCTGCAGATTTAGTTTTGCTAAAAAATCTACAAATTATTTTACTGATATATAGCTGTTTTATACACATAACGTTGGTTTATTAACATTATGTCAAGAAAAGCTAAATGCCTTGGCTATTTTGTGCATAGAGTCAAGACTAATAAACAATATTTCATACGACGATATAATTGACGATTTTGCGGATATAAAATCGCTCAAAATGTAAATAACTTAATTGATTTTATTGTGATCATCAAGCAGATTTTTAACAGATAATTTAATAGGAATATTGTTCGTATTGTTTTTAAACTATAAGTCCAATAAAAAAAATAACAACATTTAACGAATGTACATTATTTTGTAATATGTGATCATTCATATTGTGTAAGTGGTTTAAAGGCAAACTTTAGTCCATCTTATAAGATAAGCAATATATGATTGAGCATTTCTTAGCTCAGAAATACAACTACTTCTTATGTGACTACACTAAGTCGTGGGATGTAAAAATATCTCCTAGATATTATACTGTGATCCTTAGTTTACATTCATTCCAATAACGAAAAAAATCTGATATACTGAAGACAATAATAGTACACAAGCCGTGTTATTCCTTGGAATTCTTTCTTTTTATGTATACTTTTCTGTAATTTAACCAATTTATGTAATTATGTATCATCATATATACCGTTTAAATTTTTTTATTTTATTTTTTATTTTTTTTTAATTTTTTTTTTTTATTTCTATATAATATTACAGCGTTCACATAAAGTTATTAATATTTATAATAGCTAATAACATAATTTATGAACTTTTTGTTGTGTTGTGTGTAAGGTAGGTTAGTGACTGTGAAACTGTGGTTCGGTAATGTTGTTTGTTTCGTGAACCTCACTAGGAGAATCTGTGCTGAGGTGTTTACGTGGTTATGTTTAAGTGTGGCAAGTATTTATGTGTTGTAGTAAATATTTTCTTCTTTACTTATTTTTTAAATTATTGTATTAATAATTAATTGTATCATATAATTGTATAAAATGTTGTCTCTATGTCCCTGCTGACAAACTACATAAGTAGTTTAGCGGGTTTATTTATGAATTTAAAAAAATAAATAAATAAAAATAAAAATCTCCTTTTTATTTAAAATTATTAAAAATTGATCTTCATTTGATATTCTGCCAGACCAATACTTCTAAAGTTCATTAAAAATCTTGTCATCCGGTAAAAAAGGTTATTTGAAACAGAACTTGTTATGCATGGGAGACTCTTCTCCCTCAATAGAAAGGTGTTTTGGACGTCTTTATGCGCCCGAAGTAAGCTCAATTTTTGCAAATGTTAAAGGAGGCAAAAAGGTAAAACCTTAAGACGATAGACTTCGCTTTTCGGCCCATACAAAAAGGACGCCCGGGAAAAAACACTTTTCTACATCGAAAATTGCACAAAATTAATATATTTTTTTATACTGCCTTCTAGAGGGTGAAAACTATGTCGGTATGTTTTCGAATTTTCGATGCGTTTCGTATTAACGTAAACATTCACTGTCAAACATGTACGATTTATCAAAAAATATTATTTAAGGAAAAAGTGCTGCTAACTCAACTCTCATAAAGAATTATAAAATTATAAAAAGCTACCGACGTAGCTTCTTCTTTCTAAAAAATATATATTTTTTAAAATTTCAATTTTGTGAAAGTTTCGGTGTAGAAAAGTGTATTCTCCATAAACCCCTTTTCGAGCGATTTCTGTAGGTAAATTTGAGCGTTGTCTCATTCGCACATTTCGCATTCGCATGTATTGTAAGTGTGCGTGAGCTTATTGTGAGCGGGACAGAATGACAATCGCGGGTGTTCCGTGTGTCGTTCAAAGTCTAGCCTCTTAAGAGGCTAGACTTTAAACCACACTAGGAACACCCGCGTCTGTCATTCTGTCCCGCTCACAATAAGCTCGCGCACACTTACAATACATGCAAATGCGAAATGTGCGAATGAGATAACGCTAAAATTTACATACAGAAATCGCTCGAAAAGGGGTTTATGGAGAATACACTTTTCTACACCAAAACTTTCACGAAATTGAAATTTAGAAAAAAAAAATTTTAGAAAGAAGAATCTACGTCGGTAGCTTTTTATAATTATTTATGGGAGTTGAGTTAGCAGTACTTTTTCCTTAAATAATATTTTTTGATAAATCGTACATGTTTGACAGTGAATGTTTACGTTAATACGAAACGCATCGAAAATTCGAAAACATACCGACATAGTTTTTACCTTCTAGAAGGCAGTATAAAAAAATATATTCATTTTGTGCAATTTTCGATGTAGAAAAGTGTTTTTTCCCGGGCGTCCTATTTGTATGGGCCAAAAAGCGAAGTCTATCGTCTTAAGGAAGGCAAACATTCCTCAGCTTTCTTTGAAATCGGTAAGTATCACACTTCTATTGGTTTATTTATCCAGTGGTGCCTTCGACCAAGTGTCCTTCTTTGGTCAATGAGTGGTGCTAAAATTACTTTCTCGCAAGTAATTTAGATCCGACTGAAATGGTGTGTCTTATTTATTTCAGCTCCAGCGCCATTGACCGCAATCTCTCCCTCTCCAACAAGGTTAGTGTGCGTTTAAAATCTATTTATTGTTTTATCCAAAACATTTTATTTTTTTATAAATGTAATTTTAATAAAATTTTTATAAGCAATAATTATTAGCCTGAAACACTCATCCATATTGAAAAAACCTCCCGAGAAAAGATATATGCCGCCGACGGGATTCAGGTTTTTTCAATATGGATGATTGTTTTAGTGTTTCACAGATGAAATTATTGCTAATAATATGGATGATTGTTTTAGTGTTTCACAGATTATTGCTTATAATAATTGTTACCCTTTATGCTATGCATAAAATCTTGTCTTAAAAATGAGTTTATCAATTAAAAATAAATTTAATTTAATAATGAAATAATTGAAAACACTTTGTTTTTAAAACGATAATCTTTATTTAAAAAATCAACATGTTTCGAGAACGATGTTCTCTTCAAGGACATTAAATGTACTAAAAACTAAATTATCAAGAATAGAAAGACAGGCGTGGGTAGAAATGGAAGTAGTGGGGGGAGAGGGGTGAAAAGGGGAGGGGAGGTGCTGAAACCCTCCACACAGCATCTTCAAAGATGACATAGGCCCTGGGGGAATTTTTCCCTCAGGGCCTCCTGTGTGGAGCAAATGTAAAAAAAAAAAATAGGGAATTTAGAAGTGTAATATTTTTGTAGGGGTACAAAACTATCCATTGTTTGATAAATTACATTGTAAAAATTAATATTCTAAGGCCTCATTTAAACTTCAGCTTTTACAAGTGAGATCATAAGCCCAGTTATAAGTAGATAAAAATTCTATAATCTTTAAGTAATCTGCTTTTTCAAAATTACGCTTGACAATTGTGGGGTCTATTACATTAACATAAGTATTGAGGTAATTGTTTATTAGAGGGGGTGGTATTTATCGATTGGAAGAATCGTTTCATCAGAGGCATACACATTAACACTAGAATAATTTGTAATAATGAACTGTTTTTAAATATTGATAAGTGTCAATTCATATCTTTCTGTAGTAACAAAAATCCTATTATGTTTCATTATAGTATCAACAATATTTCTCTTAAAAAGATGTCTCATATCAAGGATCTGGGTATCGTATCTGATGAAAAATTAACGTTTGTTCCACACATTAATGAAGTTACTAATAAGGCTATGAAATGTTTGGGATTTATTTTAAGAACAGTCAATGATTTTTCGTCACTTTATTCATTTAAAATACTCTTCACTGTCTTAGTTAGAAGTAATTTAGAATATAATTCCACTATTTGGTCCCCATACTATAGCACATCAAGTAAAAATTGAGAGAGTTCAACATAATTTTTTAAGATTCATTAATTTCAAACTCTCCATACCCATTGAACAAATCAATTATGATATATTAATGAAACGACTTATTTAACTGACTTATCTTGCAGAAGAACCAAGAGCGATATGGTACTTTTATTTAAATTAGTAAATGGCACAATTGACGCACCTGACTTAAGGGGGGGGGGGGGGGGGGGGGGGGGGGGTATCAAAACTCGGCTTTACTGCAGTTAGGTATTTTTGGTACTTGTACGGCCCGCTTGCCAGTCGCATTTTTAGCCGTCTTGTGGAGCAAACTCGGGTAAGATTGACACCAAATTGATAAACCATTCAGCATTTTGATAAAGTACGAAATAAAAAATACACTTGCTCTATAAAATTTAAATTTGTTTACTAGATAATGGATACAGCTTGACAGACCAAAAATCATATTAGCAATGGAATGGATACATAGAAACATCTTTTACGCCCTGAACCTTTTTTGACGTCTCAGTTTTTTACTCAATGTGACTTTATTTATTTATTTATTTATACTGGTTTTTTACAGATGTTCGCACTTACGTGAGAACATCCAATTATAAAAACTCAGTTATTGTACAAATAGAGACATACAATTACAAACAATCTACAATTACATACAATTAAATACAGATACATACAATTAAATACAGATACATACAATTAAATACAGATACATACAATTAGAAAAACAGAAAAGTCACAAATAAAAAAATAAATAAAATTAAGTAATAATAAAAATATATAAAAAAATACAAAATTTTATACAAGCTCCTTTGAATCTAATAGTGTTTTAACGTGGATTGTATGGTTTATATAATGGTAATAACTGTATTTATATTATTACCGGAAAATAATGGGTGTGAATAAAGGGAGATCATAAAAAAGTTGGCACAAATATTTTTAAGTACGTGCGATAGAAATGACAAAAGATGGTTTTGTTTTTGAAAGTTTATTTAGACAATTTTTTTCGTACTAGAAAGAATATATTTCAAAATATTAGCTCAGATAAACAAAAAGTAGAATGACGCACATAAACGAAAAAACACAGAATTTAATACAACTAACTAACTAACCATCACGCCGTTTCCCCGCAGGGGTAGGCAGAGAGGACGGACCGCCAAACAACTCGGTCTTGGCATACACTCCTCGCCTCATTCACATTCATACATCTTATCATACATGCTCTTCTATTATTCTGACTCTTGACATGGCCCGACTCAAGTATCTGATTCACTTGATCGTGCCATGTCTTCCTCGGGCGTCCTCGACTTCTTCTACCATTCACATTCGCATCATATATTCTCTTGACACTCCTTTCTTCATTCATTCGCTCTATATGTCCAAACCCTTTTTTGATCTTACTTATGACGCTCACATCGGCCTTGCATTCTTTTTGGATCTCCACATTCCTCACACGCCATTGTGAACTGCTAGCTTCGCTTCTTTGGACAGCTTTTTGTTGGCGCCAACAGCATTCAGTCCACCATTAATGGAGTTACCTGCATTTACCCTTCTTTCAATATCCCTATCAGCCTTCCCATCTCTCGTAAACATACTTCCCAAATACACAAACTCATGAACTTGCTCTAAGTATTCATCATTCACAACTATATTGCACACTGTTTTCGTACTCTCTCTTTCAAACACCGTTACTTTTGACTTACTTACATTCATCATCAACTCATTCTTCATACATACTTCGTTCATCCTAGATACGAGTGACTGCAGATCTTCTATGCTGTTAGAAATCAGCACCGCATCATCAGCATACAACAGACAACATACTTTCAGACCATTCAATACAAATTGATATAAAATCAACTAAATGTAAACTTGGTATGCAAATATTCAGCATAATATCCTACAAAAATTGCCAAGACTTGTGGATTTTAGAATGATATTGATTTTATCTTTAGTACTTGTGTTAAACAGTGTTAGTCGTACGGAATTTTTAAACCTCTCAACAATAATAGTCGAATCTTTTTTTTATTTTTATATATAACTTCGCACAGGAGGCCCCGAGGAAAATTGTCTTGAAGAGACCCATATTGTATGAAGGAGGAAACACAGAGGCCGGCAAATCGTTTCACAGCTGAGCTGTTGAACTCAAGAACGAGTGGTAGAAGCGACCCGTTCTCATGTGACAAATTTCGACGGTGTATATATGTTGGGCGCGCGTTTGGCGTGTTTCCCGACTTTGCACCGGTGCAGAAGGGATCAATGACGCTAGTTCCTCGGAGCATCTTCCATATCTGAAATACCGGTAGAACAAGGATTCCATCGTGGTAGACGACCATGAATAATTCTTGAAGCACATGTGCTCCTGAGGCTGTTCCTTCTTATTGGCAGCTCGTGTACAAATTACCCAAAATTTATTTGACTCTCTCGACTCATCGCCTTGCCCCGCTGTGGGAGAGATGGATTCATACGTCCGCCACTCCTTTTTTTATATGAATACCTCACAAAAGTCCCACCTGCTCCCGTCTGGAGTCAGTGAGACTATGGCATCCCCAATTGGGGTATGTTGTGTGGCTGAAGGTGAATGGGGATGAGAAGGAAATATTGTAATTATTTCTACAAATCTCAAGACGTCAGAGCTCACCACTATATGTATATAGAATCCTTCGCGGGCGTGTGCAGAACAAATCAACTATTGTTTCAGCGCAATCGAATGAATGGTATAGGAAATATTTCTATAACGCCAGAGCTCAGTACTACATATAGAAACCATTACAGGTATGTGCACAACAAATCACCAAAGTTTCTTTGCAATCGGAGTAATGCTTTAGGTACCGTATAAGGAATTACGAAGGTGTGCATTTAACAACTCAGAAAAGTTTCATCACAATCGGATAAATAGTACAGGAAATAAATTCATAACGCTAGAGCTCACTTGCACTATAATATATATAGAAACCTTCAAGGGCATGTACACGTACACGAAAAATCCGCCAAAGTTTCATCGCACTCAGATGAATGCTTTAGGTACCGAATAAGCGACAAACAAAGAAACATTAATTTTTTAAGTATTTTTTTTACAAATTTCATAACGCCAGAGCTCACTATTATTTATAGAAACATTGGCGGGTGTGCACATAACAACTCACCAGAGTTTCATCACAATCGGATAAATGGTATAGGAAATAATTTCATAATAATTTCATACACGATAAATCGCTATCAATTTAGGTTCCGCACGAGGAACAAACAAAGAAACATTCATTTTTATACGATAAAATAATTAATTATTTAATTTCTACTGGCTGGTTGATTGCTTGTATAACACCCATTTCCCCATTCATTCCTTGTACAAAATACGTGAATCATATTTTCGATCACCGGACGGAACTGCAATGCGAGCGCGCGACCTGTCCCCTCAAATGTCCACTCATTACTGAATAAATTCAAAAATGTTACCGTGAAACCTGGCTCTTAACTAAACTAATAACATTCAGAGTACCAAATCGTAACACTAGAGGCAACAATAACATTTGGCTGTCAACAGTTGTTTTGTTTTGCACCATCTAAAAATAATCATATTCCATTCTTTTTTGTTTTCCGGCAAAAAAAAAGTGTAGTGTGTTGTGCCTTGAGGCTTCTTCTCCCTCCTGATCTTTACGCTCAAAAAACGCCACAAATGGGTGTGCAAATAATTATAATCCGTCCTCGATGAACTCTCTAAATCTTTCTGAAAAACTCTCTCAAGACCATTTATCATTCATTTATCCAAACTCTTATTATGCTTTTAATTGACCTAATTTCTTCTCAAACTAACATACCGTCCTTTCTACATTAAAATCATTCATTCAAAATGACTCTTCAGGATGTCAGAATACTTCAGTGGAATAGTTGAAGTGCTATTTCTAACAAATCTGATCTCGTTAACCTATTAAATTCAAACCTTATTTCTGTGGCTGCCATCACGGAGACATGGTTTACTCCATCCACCCACTTTAATGTGGGGGGGCACGCCTGTCTCCGCGATGATCGCCCGGAAGGTACGGGCGGTGGTGCGACCCTTTTAATTAAAAAATCTCTACCATTTTCTCCAATAAATAATATCAAACCCCCCCAATGCTGACTTCCAAATGGTTGCATAGTATTTTACCTGTTCTGGCTCCCTAGAACAGTCAACTAAACAGTCAGATAAAATAATAATTGATTATAATGAAGTGTAAATATTATATAACAATGAAGTTTACAGATAATATAATAATGAAAATTATGATAATTGATAATTGATAATTTATGATTGATTGGATAACTTTCGGTAACTTCTCATCGTTCCCTAGGACAACTGCGGATCGCAAACGTACAAACAACAGTTGATGTCTAATATATAAAAGACACTGGCTCATTGTGAACTGTACCTATTCGTTGGCGATCTGCAGTCATGCTAGGGAACGATAAGATGTAACCGAAAGTTATCCTATCAATCCTAATCGATCGCAGATATCTACATAGAACAATACTTATTGTTTTACATTATTCTAATGTAAAATGTAACATCTATTATAAAAATAAAAACAGATAAAATGATATTGTATCTATCTTACTTTTTGCTGATGACCTTCAAATTTTTATAATTATTCAACATATTTCCCATTGTAACATTCTTCAAGATAATATCAACAAATTATTGCTAAACCGACAAATGTATTATCAACAACATCAATACAACAACAAAAAAATCAACAAATAGTTAATTTTGTGCAATAAAAATAGATTTTACTTAAATATCTCAATATGTCAATTAGTCAGATTTTCTCGAATAAAAAAAAACAGTGATCTATAATTACAACATTGATAACAACAAGAGTTTTTGCTGCTAGGTCCTGCGGGCGGCTTTTCGTTCTGCTTCGCCCTGTGGCGGTGTTGGTGACTATTTATAAGGCATCATCACCCTTTTGCAAAAACTAACTACTATATTAAACTACAGAATACTTATATTTAATACGTAGATATACAATAGTAGACATTCTTACATTAAGACCGTGAATAATGAGAGGAACATAAATCTTCTTATTATTGAATGAAAGCGAAAAATGTTTCTTCTTCTTCATACTTTTTTCCTTAAAAATAGTATTGTAGATGGCGCCACTTCCGTTTGCAAATCGCATGTGAGCGAGTGATAAGTGTACATATTACGGCAGCAGCTCCGTGGAAAAAGGCACGTTCACGGACGGCTCAGAACGGTGTCCATACAGTGTGGTGTTGGAGATTTACTCGGAGTCGGGTTCCTTAATTTGAACCGTACGGGCATTACCGTATTAATATACTTCGATGATGATATCAAATGTAATTCCGAGGGAAAAATAATAATATGAAAACTTAAAAAGTATTTTACCTGATGGCGCAACTTCCGTTTGCAAAACGCGTGTGGGCGAGCCCAATAAAATCGCCCAATATAAAGAAAGGCGGGCTTAAATGACTTATAATTTGCAACCAAATTTGTTTATTGAAGTGGGCTGTTGGGGGAAGGTAGACTGAAATAAAGGATGTGTCTTTAGTTGGGTCTATAAAGGCTAAAAAATATATTATTGGCTCTTACATTAATATTGCTGAAATCCAACGGGGTTTGCTTATGATAATGTCTCAATAATGATTCATATCTTGCACACCTGCAGTTGCCTGCTGCCCGCCTTCCCTGATAACGGGAGATACACTTCCAGCACCGGGACAGGAGTGCCAAGACCAGGAGATGAGGTGGGGCGCTATGCCGTGCTGGAATACTCGTGCAGTCCTGGTTACTTCATCACTGAAAAAGTCGCCGTGTGTCTGGGCAATAACAATTGGTCGTCAAAACCTGCCTGTAAAAGTAAGTCACGTTTAACTTTCAAGTTTCGTTTAAGGCGCTCCGCCCACTGAGGCAACTGAAAACCAACTAAAACCGGCTGTTTTCTCTGTCTTGATTGGTCAAAAAGCTTGGTTAACCATAGATGACGAACAATCAGCTGACAGTTGGCAACTATCAATAGCCGCCCAGGGAAATCAGCAGTGACAGTCGCAAGTCACCGCTTGCGTTACCATTGACAACGGGGTTTTGTGTGATTGTGTAGTGCGCGGGCCATCACATTGTCATACAAAGACAGTTGGCAGTTGAGAGTTTTCAGTTGCCTGAGTGGGCGGAGGCGCTAACTTTCAAACGTTTCAAGTCAACTTAGGCGCTCCGCCCACTGAGGCAACTGAAAACCAACTAAAACCGGCTGTTTTCTCTGTCTTGATTGGTCAAAAAGCTTGTTTAACCATAGACGAATAACAATCAGCTGACAGCAACGGCCGCCCAGGGCAATGAGCAGTGACAGTCGCAAGATGGTCGCAAGTCACCGCTTGCGTTACCATTGACAACGGGGTTTTGTGTGATTGTGAAGTGTGCGGGCCATCACATTGTCATACAAAGACAGTTGGCAGTTGAGAGTTTTCAGTTGCCTGAGTGGGCGGAGGCGCTTAAGGTTTCACATGCACTCAACTTCGATCCGAAGCCAACATTTTTAAATTTGGTTAATTTTTAATTTAATGCTATTTTTAAGAATTTACTAAGAAATTAATCGTACAAAAATTGCAGACTGCATATAACTGGTTCAAATCATATATAACTGAACGCAGTCATGCATTAAAATTAGGCAACGTAACAAGCCAAAACAGATACATAACCTACGGAGTTCCCCAAGGAAGTACATTAGGACCCATCCTGTTTTTACTTTATATAAATTGTCTGTGTCAGTTAGACATTAGCGGTGAAGTTATTTGCTTTGCGGATGATACTGTTCTTGTTTTCACTTCTGACTCCTGGACAAATGTATATAAAAAAGCTGCTGAAGGAATCAACCGGATTAAAAATTGGCTAGACAATAACCTGCTAACACTAAATATAGACAAAACAAAGTACATGACATTTAGTATAGATCCCAGACGACAACCAAGACTCGATGAAAACTTAACCATACACGACTGCACATCTAAAAAAAACTGCCAATGCAACCCACTAGCGCGGACTCAGACAATCAAATACTTAGGCATTTACATTGACAACTATTTCAGGTGGACAGAACAAATAAATAAAACAGCAGGTAAAGTCAGAAAACTTATATATCTTTTTAAAAACATTGGAAACATAATGCCAATGAAGACTTTAAAAACTATATACTACGCGTTAGGCCAATCGGTTATCACCCACGGTATGATTGGTTGGGGTGGTGCTGCTAAGACTATCATGGACCCTCTCGTCAAAGCGCAAAAAGCCTTAATTAAAGTTATCACAAAAAAACCTTATAGATTCTCTACAATACAGTTATTTAAGGACTTCGCAGTACTGAACATACAGCAACTGTACATCAAAATTATATCTATACATTACCAAAAAGACAAGCTAAACCAGCATACTGTACAACAAAATTACTGTACAAGACATAGACATCAACACATGACTCCGAAGATAAATACCACCTATGGACAAAGACATTACCGTAATCTGGCTCCAAAACTTTCAAATTTAATTGAAAAAGACATTAAAGACATTCACCTGATAAAAAGCGTAAATCTAAAACACAAAATACCTACATGGATTGTAAACAAAGGCATTATATACTGCGGACATATGATAACTTCTTCAATATAATAGCTACCTGTATTAAATTTTATCTCTTTTTTTTCAAATAATTTAAGTTCTTTATATCATCTCTTCTCCATTTTTTCTTTTCTTTTCTATTTCTCTTATTAATTTTCATTTTATGTTTATTTTTCAAAATTCTATTTATTAATTAATAATTTATTTTATTCTTTCTTTTGAAAATGATAAAAAAAATATTAAATCACTGCCACCTCGGAACAGGCTCAGCCTAGTGAGGTGGCATATACCTAAAAGAATGTACATAACATGTATTTTTTGGTTAATAAATAATAAAAAAATAAAAAAAGATTATCCGCCGGAGGGTTTTTGGCGCATAGACAAGAATTTGTGTGTTTGAACGACATAGCTATTGGACCGAGCGGCGTTTACGTATCGACCCTTTGGAATAACAAGGTTCCATCTGTTGCTTTAACGTCATGCATGGCAGCTTACCCGCGTCACGTTACCGCAACAGATGGAACCTTGTTATTCCAAAGGGTCATAGGTTGTCCTTATACTTAAGGTACAGATGGAACCTTGTTATTCTAAAGGGTCATAGGTTGTCCTTATACTTAAGGTACAGATGGAACCTTGTTATTCCAAAGGGTCATAGGTTGACCTTATACTTAAGGTACAGGTGGAAACTTGTTATTCCAAAGGTTGTCCTTATACTTAAGGTACAGATGGAACCTTGTTATTCCAATGGGTCATAGGTTGTCCTTATACTTAAGGTACAGATGGAACCATGGTATTCCAAAGGGTCGTAGGTTGTCCTTATACTTAAGGTACAGATGGAACTTTGTTATTCCAAAGGGTCATAGGTTGTCCTTATGGTCTCTGCCCACTACACCGTTCCAAACCATGACCATAACCGTAGCGGTGCATGCAAAAAAATATTATTTGTATCGATCAGTATGAAACGCTGCCCACTAGCCCGTCCCGTCACCGACCAACACCGTCGCATACCATGACCGGACTGACGGCGAATTCTCGATGACAATATTTTGCAGGTGCCGGTCCGCTCTATGCATGGCACGCGACGGTGTTAGAACGGGGATCATACGCGTATGATCCCCGTTCTAACCGTTCTAATAGTGATATTATTATTTTAGTGATAATTGATAATACTTAATAATTCATTATATTGTAATGACGTCATACGAAAGTACATATGAAATTTTTCTTCATCATCAACTAGTTGATTAAATAACGTTCAGTATTCTCCCTCGATTTTTCTTTTTTTTAGAACCGTACGCCTATTGAACGGGGATGGTACGGACACTAACCCCGGTGTATACGGGTATCATACGGTGTTAGCACGTTCTAGTGGGCATAGAAGGGCGTAGCGTGTTTATTTCGTGGCTGATACGTTCATGGTACGGTCATGGTATGGAACGGTGTAATGGGCAGAAGCCTTTAATTGTTGCTACGTTTGTTATCTCACTTTCTCTTATAGTGCTAAAAATCTTCGGGAAACAATCGAAATAATTGTACTTTTTTTATAATAATAAATAAATTGCGTGTATTTAGGAATGAAATGTGATTCATTTTCTTTTACTAGTGTTACACGAGGACATTTTGGTGCTTTTTTAATGCAATTTACTTAATGGTAGGACACGACCTTACGCAATGCACGACTAGACTCATACTACGAAATTAAGGACAATACAATTGTCTTGTCTTTGGCTTATCACTTATCACCTAGAGAGTTCTATCACGCCTCTATATATTATATATAACGTCCTTTTTTCAATCGATGTTTGAATGTTTTCAGAACGATGCACACTGTACAGCTCCGAAACGGTGGAGTATTCGTGCTTCTCCGATCAGATCCTGAGAATAATCTGCGAGTCCGACATGCCCCACGGCTCCTTTGTCCACTTCGAGTGCAAGACAGGACACATTCTCCCTGACACACAGGTTCTGGATGAGATGACTTGCATCGATGGTTCCTGGAGCAGGAAACTTCCCGAGTGTGAACCAGGTGAGAACATTGATGACCTCAGCTGTAATGGCAAGTAAAAAGGCCGTATCTTTCTTGAGTTCTCAAGGAAGAAACTTTATTTTTATTCACCACGACTTTTGATGACTCTTATCATTTTTTGTTCACCTAACTACCATGGCATATAAAAACAATTTTTTTTATTTTCCAACAATATTGCCTACTTTAATTCACTATCCTGAATTTATCGTTTCTACTCATAGAGTTGAATAACACAAGTGCCTTGTGGACGTGTTTCGTAATACAATTGTAGGCCTGACTTCGCCATATATTTCCATACGAAGTTGCGTTTCAAACTGATAACGAAATTTTGTAAGTAAAGTAATTCATAGTAAGTGAAGCTGATGTCTCTCTGCAACCTATAGATAAATACCACCCACCTCTCTCTATTAACCCGCATAGCCCTACCTCTCTGTTAACAATAGATAAATACCACCCACCTCTCTATATTAACCCGCATAGACCTACCTCTCTGTTAACAATAGATAAATACCACCCACCTCTCTATATTAACCCGCATAGCCCTACCTCTCTGTTAACAATAGATAAATACCACCCACCTCTCTATATTAACCCGCATAGCCCTACCTCTCTGTTAACAATAGATAAATACCACCCACCTCTCTATATTAACCCGCATAGCCCTACCTCTCTGTTAACAATAGATAAATACCACCCACTTCTCTATATTAACCCGCATAGCCCTACCTCTCTGTTAACAATAGATAAATACCACCCACCTCTCTATATTAACCCGCATAGCCCCACCTCTCTGTTAACAATAGATAAATACCACTCACCTATCTATATTAACCCGCATAGCCCTACCTCTCTGTTAACAATAGATAAATACCACCCACCTCTCTATATTAACCCGCATAGCCCTACCTCTCTGTTAACAATAGATAAATACCACCCACCTCTCTATATTAACCCGCATAGCCCTACCTCTCTGTTAACAATAGATAAATACCACCCACCTCTCTATATTAACCCACATTGCCCTACCTCTCTATTACTTATAGATAAATACCATCTACCTCTCTCTATTAACCCACATAGCCCTACCTCTCTGTTACTTATAGATAAATACCATCTACCTCTTTCTATTAACCCACATAGCCCTACCTCTCTGTTACTTATAGATAAATACCATCTACCTCTCTCTATTAACCCACATAGCCCTACCTTTCTGTTACTTATAGATAAATACCATCTACCTCTTTCTATTAACCCACATAGCCCTACCTCTCTGTTACTTATAGATAAATACCATCTACCTCTCTCTATTAACCCATATAGCCCTACCTCTCTGTTACCTATAGATATATACCATACAGCTCTCTCTATTAACCCACATACCCCTCTCTGTTACTTATAGATAAATACCATCTACCTCTCTCTATTAACCCGCATAGCCCTACATCTCTTTTACCTATAGATACATATCATCTACATCTCTCTCTATTAACCCACATAGCCCTACCTCTCTGTTATCTATAGATAAATGCCTTCGACCTCTCTCTATTGATCCACATAGCCTTACCTCTCTGGATAAATACCATCCACCTCTCTCTATTAATCACATAGCCCTACGTCTCTGTTAACAATAGATAAATACCTTCCACCTCTCTCTATTAACCCACATAACCCTACCTCTCTGTTACTTATAGATAAATACCATCTACCTCTTTCTATTAATCCACATAGCCCTACCTCTCTGTTACTTATAGATAAATACCATCTACCTCTCTCTATTAACCCACATAACCCTACCTCTCTGTTACTTATAGATAAATACCATCTACCTCTCTCTATTAACCCGCATAGCCCTACCTCTCTGTTAACAATAGATAAATACCACCCACCTCTCTATATTAACCCGCATAGCCCTACCTCTCTGTTAACAATAGATAAATACCGCCCACCTCTCTATATTAACCCGCATAGCCCTACCTCTCTGTTAACAATAGATAAATACCACCCACCTCTCTATATTAACCCACATTGCCCTACCTCTCTGTTACTTATAGATAAATACCATCTACCTCTCTCTATTAACCCACATAGCCCTACCTCTCTGTTACTTATAGATAAATACCATCTACCTCTTTCTATTAACCCACATAGCCCTACCTCTCTGTTACTTATAGATAAATACCATCTACCTCTCTCTATTAACCCACATAGCCCTACCTCTCTGTTACTTATAGATAAATACCATCTACTTCTCTCTATTAACCCATATAGCCCTACCTCTCTGTTACCTATAGATATATACCATACAGCTCTCTCTATTAACCCACATACCCCTCTTTGTTACTTATAGATAAATACCATCTACCTCTCTCTATTAACCCGCATAGCCCTACATCTCTTTTACCTATAGATACATATCATCTACATCTCTCTCTATTAACCCACATAGCCCTACCTCTCTGTTATCTATAGATAAATACCATACAGCTCTCTCTATTAACCCACATAGCCCTACATCTCTTTTACCTATAGATACATATCATCTACATCTCTCTCTATTAACCCACATAGCCCTACCTCTCTGTTATCTATAGATAAATGCCTTCGACCTCTCTCTATTGATCCACATAGCCTTACCTCTCTGGATAAATACCATCCACCTCTCTCTATTAATCACATAGCCCTACGTCTCTGTTAACAATAGATAAATACCTTCCACCTCTCTCTATTAACCCACATAACCCTACCTCTCTGTTACTTATAGATAAATACCATCTACCTCTTTCTATTAATCCACATAGCCCTACCTCTCTGTTACTTATAGATAAATACCATCTACCTCTCTCTATTAACCCACATAGCCCTACCTCTCTATTACTTATAGATAAATACCATCTACCTCTCTCTATTAACCCACATAGCCCTACCTCTCTATTACTTATAGATAAATACCATATACCTCTCTCTATTAACCCATATAGCCCTACCTCTCTGTTACCAATAGATAAATACCTTCCACCTCTCTCTATTAACCCACATAGCCCTACCTCTCTGTTACCAATGGATAAATACCTTCTACCTCTCTCTATTAACCCACATAGCCCTACCTCTCTGTTACTTATAGATAAATACCATCTACCTCTCTCTATTAACCCGCATAGCCCTACCTCTCTGTTACCTATAGATAAAAACCACCCACCTCTCTCTATTAACCCACATAGCCCTACCTCTCTGTTACTTATTGATAAATACCATCTACTTCTCTCTATTAACCCACATAGCCCTACCTCTCTGTTACTTATAGATAAATACCATCTACCTCTCTCTATTAACCCACATAGCCCTACCTCTCTATTACTTATAGATAAATACCATCTACCTCTCTCTATTAACCCACATAGCCCTACCTCTCTATTACATATAGATAAATACCATCTACCTCTCTCTATTAACCCACATAGCCCTACCTCTCTGTTACTTATAGATAAATACCATCTATTTCTCTCTATTAACCCATATAGCCCTAACTCTCTGTTACCTATAGATATATATCATACAGCTCTCTCTATTAACCCACATACCCCTCTCTGTTACTTATAGATAAATACCATCTACCTCTCTCTATTAACCCGCATAGTACTACCTCTCTGTTACTTATAGATAAATACCATCTACCTCTCTCTATTAACCCGGATTGCCCTACATCTCTTTTACCTATAGATACTTATGATCTACATATCTCTCTATTAACCACATAGCCCTACCTCTCTGTTATCTATAGATAAATACCTTCGACCTCTCTCTTTTGATCCACATAGCCTTACCTCTCTGGATAAATACCATCCACCTCTCTCTATTAATCACATAGCCCTACCTCTCTGTTAACAATAGATAAATACCTTCCACCTCTCTCTATTAACCCACATAACCCTACCTCTCTGTTACTTATAGATAAATACCATCTACCTCTTTCTATTAACCCACATAGCCCTACCTCTCTGTTACTTATAGATAAATACCATCTACCTCTCTCTATTAACCCACATAGCCCTACCTCTCTGTTACTTATAGATAAATACCATCTACCTCTTTCTATTAACCCACATAGCCCTACCTCTCTGTTACTTATAGATAAATACCATCTACCTCTCTCTATTAACCCATATAGCTCTACCTCTCTGTTACCTATAGATATATACCATACAGCTCTCTCTATAGATACATATCATTTACCTCTCTTTATTAACCCACATAGCCCTACCTCTCTGTTACCTATAGATAAATACCTTCCACCTCTCTCTATTGATCCACATAGCCCTACCTCTATGTTACCAATAGATAAATACCTTCCACCTCTCTCTATTAACCCACATAGCCCTACCTCTCTGTTACTTATAGATAAATACCATCTACCTCTCTCTATTAACCCATATAGCCCTACCTCTCTGTTACCTATAGATATATACCATACAGCTCTCTCTATAGATACATATCATTTACCTCTCTTTATTAACCCACATAGCCCTACCTCTCTGTTATCTATAGATAAATACCTTCCACCTCTCTCTATTGATCCACATAGCCCTACCTCTATGTTACCAATAGATAAATACCTTCCACCTCTCTCTATTAACCAACATATATATATATATATATATATTTTTTTTTTTTTTTTTATAGAGATACCTCACAAGAGTCCCAACTGCTCCCTTCTGGAGCCAGTGAGACTATGGCATCCCCAATTGGAGTATGTTGTGAGGCTGAAGGCAAGTGGGGAAGGGAAGGAGATGGGGAAGAGGAAGGTGGGAAAGTACCTGGCTATTCAGATCTAGTCACTAAACACGGCTAAAGCCATTATTAAGCAACGTTTCAATTCTGAATGGTGGTCTTACACCAGGGCGATACTGGGAGTATCTTCCACTCTGGAACGTGCCGCAAATATAACATATATTATTTTTATTAATTAATTGTGAAATAACACAAATTAATCAAATAAAATTTATTTGCGCACGCCGGGTTCGAACCCGCGACCTTCCGAATGGGAGTCAAGTGTCTTACCACTCGACCACGGACCTATAGATATATACCATATAGCTCTCTCTATTAACCCACATAGCCCTACCTCTCTGTTACCAATAGATAAATACCTTCCACCTCTCTCTATTAACCCACATAGCCCTACCTCTCTGTTACCAATAGATAAATACCTTCCACCTCTCTCTATTAACCCACATAGCCCTACGGTACCAATTTTGGTTCCAAACAAAAAATAATTATAAGAAGGCAAAAAGTTAAAAAAAACAACATGTACTAACTACCCTTTACGATTTAAACATCAACCATCATTCTTTTCGTCGTTATTTGATTAAAAAATTAAATCAAAGTTTGCACGTCACAAAATCTAAAATCATGTATTTTAGAACTTAAGTATACTTGCCTTACAATACTTTAACAGTTTATGAAAAAAATATGTTTTATATCAACATGTAAACTGCGATTTTTATTTTGTAACAAAAATCATATGTAACGTAATTGAAAAATACTTTTTGTGTATGAAAATTTTGTTTTCGAATTTTGGTACGGTAGGGCTATGAGTCTAACTTGTTTTCTTTAAAACAAATTCAGTTGCTTGTCAGTGCAATAAAAACTGTCTTTTCTGGAAGAAAGTGATGACGAATGCGACCAAATAAAAAAATTTGCACATAACCTCCAGTTCCCAATTCCGACCTCACTAATCTAATTTTGGTGATAAAAATGAGATAGGAATTAAAATTTTTCCGGGCCACATTTTTAAAACGAGGCATTTGTGGAATATTTCGATGATGACGAGTGGTCAAGACAATGGAATATCGTATCAGTTAACCTTCATTCTTCTTCGTTTTGAAACTGTGGCCCCGGAATTTTTTTAATTCGAACGATATTTTCATTATTAACAATAATTATCATAATTATTTTCATTATTTCAGTATTAACCGATGCCAGCGATATCCAATAATTACTTTTTTTTAAATTTGATTCTTTAAAACCAAGTGTCTCGTATCACTACAAATATCTTAATGGTGACTATTTTAATACGACCAAATATCTTTCCCAGATAGGGTTGCCGATGCTTATGTTCTAAAATACCCGCAATAAAGGTTCAAAATCCACAAATCGGGGAGAAAAAAATAACAAATTCCCCGCAAATTCCCCACAAGCTCCTCTTGCCTTCAAAATTAAAGAAAATTCTATTGAAATTAATTTTTTTATTGCTTTATTTTTGATTTGTTGCATTTGGAACATTAGGACTAAATAATATTTTCAGATATATATCTAACAAGCTTCTGCCCGCGACTTCGTCTGCACAGGATTAGTACTTCTGTTAGCGTATTTTCTTTTCCTAGGTCCCTTCCATGTTTATACCAAAATTCTTAACCTATTTATTTAAAATATCTATAATTCTTGATTCAGTTCAAAGAGGCAAGTATTTCAAATAAATTCACTAATTTTCTAAAATAGAATTTTGATTTAAATGAAAATCTGATTGTTTTGCAAAATGTCATTCACAAATTTTGACATTTTCTATTAAACAATAATAATTATTTTTAATATATTGAAAATAGCTAGCTTTATAAAGCCTGTATGTTATTCTGACGAATGAGCTATATTATTGTAAAGTTTCATTAAAATTCATACAGTAGTTCTTGCGTGAACGAGTAACATACATACATCCATACAAACATTCGCGTTTATAATATTGTAAGTAAGATATAAGATTTAAAAAAAAGGTTACAACCCAATAATAAAAGTACGCAAGATGAAAAATAATGACGTACCTATATAAAAAAATATATTTAACACGGTGTGCCAATAAATTTTATAGCCAGTAGGCAACAAAGATAACATACAAAAATAAAGTAATATAATCAGTATATCACACTTAGGGTGTGCCTGGTATGGCTAGAAGAAAAATTAATTGAAAAAGACAAGTAATTTAAACGAGAAAAAATAGTTAGTTGAAGAAGCGAGGATAAAATTTAATGATATTTTACTTAGTAGAAATATTCCACCAAATTTTTCATTAAAGTCGGATAATCAAGAAATGCCCAGAATCCCCGCATTTTCCCCGCAAAAAGGCTATCCCCGAAAAATACCCAATTCTTGAAATACCTCAAAAATTCCCCCCCAATTTGGGGAATTCCCCACGAATTAGCAACCCTGTTCTCAGACGAATTGGCCAATACTGTTTTTAAATGACGCTGTATTTAAATTTAATGAATGTCAACTCAAGTTTCCAAATTGGTTTAGCTGTAAACTTAAACAGTAAATAATTATTGAAAAAAAAAACTCATAAGTTATTTAAAGACACTGGCAAAATTTATCAAAAATTGTCTCAATTAAGGGAACCGTCCAAAATCGAATCAGCTAAATGCTAAAAATCTTTTGTAGAAGTTACAGAGACGAAATTAATGCAAAATCCTAAACAATTTTGGAAATTTGTTGCGCAAAAGCGTACTGATAATGATCTCCCTTCAAGTATGTATTATTATGAAACTCATGCTACTAACGGTCATCACATCGCCAATCTTTTTGCTAAACACTTCTCCTCTGTATATTCCGATGCTTTATGCACTATCCCTCCACTTAAATATGACTATAATATTGACTTAAATGATTGCCAAATTTCACTTGCAGAAGTTTACCAATCCTTAAATAATCTTTCTAACAAAAAAAGTACCGGACCTGATGGTATTCCAGAAATCTTGGTAAAAGAATGTAAATAAACATTATTTAACTCAATTTGTATGTTGTACAACTTATCACTTTCATCTGAAACATTTGCTGACTAGTGGAAAATTGTATATATTCGAACCATTAAGTCCGGAAACAAGTCAAATATTGGAAATAACAGACCAATATCAATTATATCGAATATTCCAAAAACTATTTTAGTCCATAATTACAAAGAAATACTCTTATTTTCAAAAATGTTCTGATTGAGGAACAGCATGGATTTAGATCGGCGAAATCTACAACAACTAATTTACTGTCTACAAATACCATTGTTAAAGCCTTGGAAGACAACACCCAGGTTGATGTCCTCTACAAAAGCCTTTGACAAAGTAAATCACCAAATGATGACCAAACTTTATGCTATAGGCATTAGAAGCCCTTTGTTATCATTCTTGCACTCTTACAATTTTTCTATTATTCAAGAGTAATAGAAAACAAGGGGTCAAAATAAATAACTTTTAATCATTCAAAATTGATGTAACGTCCGGTGTTCCCCAAGGAGCCCATCTGGCCCCGCTTCTTTTCGCTATCATTAAAGTTTTTTTCTCGCACACGCTTCTGGCTGTTTGCAGATGATAAAAAGATTCTTAAGATAATTAAATCCTGCCTTGACTGTTTACTATTTCAAATCGATATTGATTTGAAACTAATTGCATGAAACTTAATATTGATAAATTCATAATTTTGTCCTTTCATAGAACCAAACACCTATTCAGTTTGATTATAAACTAAATAATGTTTGTCTATCTACTGTCACATTTAACAAGGATCTCGGATTCACTCTAGATTGCAAACTTTCTTTCCGTGATCACATTAATAACATCGTACACAAACCACTTAAAACTACTCGGCTTCATTCATAGAATTACCTCTGACTATAAACATATAAGTACATTTAAAATTATTTACTGTTCGCCGGTTCGCCCTCAACTTGAATACGCCAGTGTCATTTAGTCTCCTTCCTAAGCTGTCCACATTATCGTTAGTTAAGAGTGAAAAGGTTCCATCTGCTCCAACCAAAATTTTGAGATATGATAGGGTAAACTTTCGAATTAATTTATTTTTAATTTAACAAACCTTTCGTGTAGTTTGCAATTGCAAGTAGTTAGGAATTTATTTATGTATATATTAAGCAACTAAAACACATAATATAGTGTAGATAACAGTTTATTTGTTGTACCTAAAATAGCCGATGGAAACTTTTTACTACGAAACTTTAGAATTTAGTCAGTTCGAAAAGGTTCCTTGTATTTTTTTCTTTGTTTATAACCGCTTTACAATTATGGATTATTTTAGATAAATATTTTAGTACTGTCTAATTATTAATCAATTTTTTTTACGCACCAGATTTTCACCATACACTTTTCCATATAAATGATCATCTAGTAAATCCACGTTATGCAAGTGTATTATTTAAGTATAATTAATACGAAACAATACAAGAATAACATGTTAATCTACCGAAACTATTAAATGGTAATATAATTCACCTACTCCAGATATTTTCATCAGAGGGTTCGGCTCGGTGGAATTCCTAATTTGACCGATAAATCCTACAGATCCCTCAATATAAATATTTAAAAAATCTTTCGTAATCCTACATGTATTTGTCTAGCACTGACATTTTGGTATAAGCCTAAATCTCTTCTTGCAGTCGATACGAAATGTATAATTTAAAAGCCGATTAAATCCTTCTTCATGCTTTGACTTGTAGTTATCTTCTATTTGTACTTTTATATTATATGTTGTCATTGCTTTTCAGTTACATGTGCTCTCCTTTCACTGTTATCTCTGTTTGTATTTTTCGTGTTATTACTGTATTTAAAATGACTGATTTTTGCATTTTTATATACAAATTCTTTGACAAATCTAATATGCCTAAATTTTTAATGAGAGAGCTATGTATAATGCCAGTAGCCGAAATAACAAAAGGTAATATTTTTATAGTCTGAGAGAGCCCAATTCTTTTAATTTCATTTCCTAAATCTGTATACTTTCTTATTTTTTCAGAAACAGATTTTTGAATATTACAGGAATTTGGAATAGCTACATCAATAATATAAGTTATTTTTTAAATTTTGTCATGTAAAACTATATCAGGTCTATTATGACCAATTGGTCTGTCTGTTAGTATAGTTTTATCATAGTAAATTTTAAATAAATTATTTTCTAAAAATGAATTTGGTTCGTATTCGTAATATTGTACTATATTATGCCAGTCAATCAAGTTATGTTTAATTACCAAACTTTGGTGAATTATTTTTAAAACCTGATTGTGCCTAAATGTATACTCAGACGGCGCTAATATAGAACATCCCAATATAATACGTTCTATAGTTTCCGGAAAAGCCATACATTTTCTACATAAATCATCAATTTGATTTGTATCTTTGATTATATGCTTCCTATAATTTTTGGTATTAATGACTCTATCTTGAATAGCAAGCATAAATCCTTCTATTTTTCCGCTCAACTCTCCAATACTCAACCATTTGTTTGACGAAAGTTTGTCAACATACGTTTGGCTGAGATAATTGAATTGTTGATTTTATTTGATCAGGAATCTAATAATTCCTGGTTGGTATTTATAAAACTGTTGGCATTCTCGTCATTATTCATTCATTATTTTGATTCTTAAACTGATTACTATTGATAAAATATCAAAATTTCGAAATAAAAACTGCATTGGATTGTAGCTAATACAAAATGGTTAAAAATAAATGCTAATTAATTCTACAATAATCTTGGCCAACTTTCTTTGTCAATTAGGTGAAATATAAAATAAATAATTTTTTAAAGAAACCTATAAAAGCATTCCTTTGGGTTGAAATTTTAAAAAAAATGACGTTTTTTGTGTTTCAATGTAAATTTGTCTTTTATAATTTAAATTTAAACCCACGAAAGCTTTTTAATACTTTTCATTTTATTGTATTAGGTCCTTACATATGAAATTGGCGTTTTGTATGGAAGGAACATAAAGTCGATTTTTTTTAAATATAATATATTTATTTAATTAAAGTATGTACCATTGCTATCAATGCCCTTTTGCCATCTGATAGGTAGTTCATCGATCCCTTTACTTAAAAAACATTCGGACGGGAATCAATAAAATCTTTGAAGGCGGTTTGGACTGCTCAATCGGAGTTGATTTTTTTTCCCTTGCATGAAGTTATCCAAATTTCGAAAAAAATGGTAATCTGTTGGGGCAAGGTCCGGAGAGTACGGTGAATGTCTTAGACATTCCAATTGAAGCTCCTCTAATTTTGTAGCCGTCTGTTGTGCAGTGTGTGGTCTAGCGTTATCATGAAGCAGCAGTGGCCTAGAGCGATTAACCAAATTAATTAAATTAAATTAAAAAAAAAAAATATATATATATTACACCAAAAAAATCGACTTTATGTTCCTCCCATACAAAACGCCAATATCATATGTAAGGATCTAATATTTCTGACACACCTGCTTTGTTACACTGATCCAGTTCAACATCCCTACCCGTAGACTCCGAAATAATGAATTGGTGTTCCTCAATCAACATTCTACTAATTATAGATACCATTCTCCTTTGTCCAGAATGTCGAGACTTGTCAAGCACTGACATTTTGGTATAAGCCTAAATCTCTTCTTGCAGTCGATACGAAATGTATAATTTAAAAGCCGATTAAATCCTTCTTCATGCTTTGACTTGTAGTTATCTTCCATTTGTACTTTTATATTATATGTTGTCATTGCTTTTCAGTTACATGTGCTCTCCTTTCACTGTTATCTCTGTGTGTATTTTTCGTGTTATTACTGTATTTTTAATGGAATATTTGTCCGTCAATAAAATTCAAATGGGATGGCGATACACAATTTCAAACAAGTATGATAGACACCGCACGATAAAATATGCACTATTGAATGTGATGTGACTACAGAGACATTTTATACAGTCTCGCATATTAAAACATAAATAAATATTATTTTGCGTTTCTCTATATATTGGTTGTTATTTCTCTTTGGTGTTTAGCATCTCTGCCCAGTGAAGGATAAACTATCAACTATGATCCTGTCAACATTTTATCTGGATTGTGGTTACGCGTTTCCCAATACTAATTATTTAAATATAATTTTTTTTTTTTAATAAAAGTGAATTCATTCTTCTGTGACTTAAGAAATATTATTTGGTGTTTAGAATGTGGTCTGGAGAATGCAGATACAGAGGTGACTACTTATATCAACAATGCACCGATCGCCCCAAAGGATTCTCTGCCCTGGCACGTGGCAGTCTACCAGAATAAAAATTCTGTGTTCACATTCATTTGTGGCGGAACCATCATACGCCCTAGACTGGTAGTGGGAGGTAAGATATACAACATTATTTGATTGAAAACATTTATAAAAAAGAAAGTACTTTATCTCGCAGCTGGAAGATCGGCAGAAGCATTGCTTTTTTTCTTTTTGTTAGTCTGCATCATAGACATATGAATATGTATAGACCTGCCCTAAGTGATAAAAGCGTATTATTTCCCCCTCCTTAATTCTGGGTTCCATGGAACCGGCCGGGCTGGCGTATAGGTTCGCGTGAATCTAGAAAACGTGACGTCATCATTCTTGTGCGGACTAGCGTCGAGCTCTTATCGGTACATTTTACGAAATAACACGGCAAAAGTGGTAACTTGTGCTATTAAAACATGTAAAATTAGAAGTGAAAAAGAGTATAAACCCAATTGTCGTATTACCTTCCATATGCAGGCATTATTTGTCATTATTTTAAGCTTATTCATATCATATAATATGATCATTTTTAGACATGAAGCGGAAGCAACCGAAATTCCCGGTCCCGTCGTGTGCACGTTGCAGTTTACTGTGATAAGTAAATTATGAAACATTTGTAAAAGTGTCTTAACTAAACACGGTAACAAAATATTCGACTCTCAAAACAAGCGAACCTTTCTTAATTTTATATGGATTACACAAGTTTGTTCAAACCGGGCGAACAATTCGCGCTCCCATGTAAAAAGGTCTATTCATTCAAAAGCAGATTTTACTTTTAAGAGCTAAATGGTGATATTATAATGCGTGATGCCTATATACTGTCATATTGAAGGATTAACGAATCACATATCGTTACCGTCAACTCATCCCTCTCCGCCCCGCTACAGATGGTTATTACCCCTCTCCCTGATTCTCAAGTCTATGAATAATATGTCTGTGGTCTGCATGGAACAAATTCGTCTCAACGCTCACTAGACTAGCTTTGTGAAGATCATTTTTCGGGAGTTATAAATATTTTAGGTAGGGGCTCTCGCGGACTTTAACATTAACAATTTATTTAATCAGTTATATGAATATTTAAATTTATTTATTTTATATATTTATTTATTTGTTTATAAAGTTTACACAGTACATTGAATATAAGTTGTAAGGTATTTTAAATAAATTATATGGTTTTGTACCTATTACGTAAATCTGTAAAATGTCAATAGGTAATTTCGCCTGGGTTTTAAAACTAAATTATGATGAAACTAATGAAAAGAATCAAACATTGGTTGATTAATAAAACATAAATGAAATAGTACGGGTGCAGAAAATTTTACATTTTTAAATAAAAAATTATTTGCTCACTAAAGTTTAATAAAATGATAAGAAATTTAATAATTTTGTTTTGTATGTTCGCAATGAATCGTGAAAAATGTCTAATTGTAATAATTTTTCATAATGGGTATAAGTTGTGATTGCGCGAGTGATTGGTGAGTTATTTGCTGCATTAGTGTTGTGGGCTTCTATATGAAAAAGAGAAGTGTGCCTGGTACGCCGCATTGGAGCATTTAAACTAACGACGGATAGTAATTCGGGACTATCAATATTATTATTAAGCAGGTTATACAGAAACAATAGATTCGACAATGTGCGTCTTTTTTGTAGTGTTAACATATTATTTGTAGTTTTGTTGTATTTTAAAAGTAAATGTTTCGAAAATTTATTTTGTATATTTTCTAATAAATCTATGTAATAAAATATATTTCCCTTACAGATAACGTCGAGTGTATCGAAGAAAGTAACAATAGACCACTTGCATGGATTTCGTAATGACTTGGAAAAAATCGTGTGGATAGATATTTCTACTAGATTACGGAAATGTTACTAAATTTTTTTAGAAACTTATAGTTTTTTACTATTGAAGAAGAAGATAACAATAATAATCAAAAAAAATTTAAATGTGAAAATGAATAAGAAAAAAAAAATTATAAAAGATAATGGTCGCAACTGGGACACGAACCCAGAACCTTACGTCTTACCGGGACATACACCTCTACCAATTGGGCCACTGCGATCTATTATGAGACTGTCGTAATTGTCAACTTTATATTTCAAATTTCAGAATTAACAATATTATCTTCGACTAATGTTTTTTTCCATATTATTGGCAGCTACCTTTATTATTGGAAACATGTATTCAAAGAATGTATTGCTACCTAGATAGTGTCTCGGATAAATATATTGAAGGTTTTTTTTCGTTGTTTGTTTTTGGGGTGTTATGCCGTGTTGTGCTACCTCCTTCTTTAGCCGACAGATCCGCCGATCCGGCAGATCCGGCAGATCCGCCGATCTGCCCTGATGATGGACACTGCAACGCTGTCCGAAACGTCGGCTAAAAAAGGAGGTAGCACAACACGGCATAACACCCCAAAAACAAACAACGAAAATGCTTTTGGCCGTGAAAATCTAAAAACGTATCATATTGAAGGTTATTCAGGTTAGACAGTTGTCCCAGTTGCGACCATTATCATTTTCTGTGTCTTGTTTATTTTTATATTTTAAAAAATTAGATTATTATTGTTATCTTCTTCTTCAATGATGTATTACATTGATGGGAATAACCTTCAAAAGTTACAAGAAGAGTTTTTCTTATAAAAAAAACTTTTTTTTTTTTTAAAATAAATCCGTTTTTTGGGCTCGTGACGTCACTAAATTAAAATGTCCCGTCTCCGATAATATTCAATTAATTGAAACCTTACCAGAAGAGCAACATGGTTTGGAGAAAAATACTCCACCCTTCACCAATTACTCAGAGTCTCAGAAATCTTCAACTCCAACCGATCAACATTTTCCTGGATATCGCCAAAGCTTTCAATAAAATATGGACAAATGGCCTACTTCTTAAACTCCACGAAACAGGCATCGACCCCCAATTACTCTTCTTCTTCGATGGCGCTACAGCCCATATCGAGCTTTGACCTCCCGCAACATTCGCCTCCAACTCCTCCTGTCCTCAGCGGCTGACCTCAGTTTGTTATCTGGAGAAGCTGTGCTGCATCCCCTCTTACTTCGTCTTCCCACCTCAATCTGGGTCTTCACACTTTTGTCTTTCCACCTGGGTGTCCAGCCATAATTCTTTTTGGGACGCGTGTGTCCGGCATTCTCTGTACATGTCCAGCCCATCTCAACCTGAGGAGTCTCATACGGGCTGAAATATTGGGGGCCTGATATATATCATACAGTTCTCTGTTGTGCCGGATGCGCCACTGTTCCCCCTATTTTTCCAATTACTCGGTGTCTTCAAATCATTTTTCCGCCTACGTACTTTCCAAGTAAAATACAAAGGCGCTCTCCCAAAAAAACGCTTCATGACATCAGGGTTGCCTCAAAGGTTTCTGTTTTCACCCACCATTGTCAATGCTCACACACACGATATTCCACTCTCTGAAAACCAAAACTCCTGCAAAGCTCTGTACGCAGATGACACCACCGTTATGGTAAGATACAGGAATGATCATCAGAATGATCATCCACCGCCTTCAGCTCAACATTGACAATCTTAAAGACTGGTATGACTCCTGGCGTATAGACGTGAATCCCTCGAAGAGCGCTGCCGTCTTTTTCTCACTTAGAAAGAGCGACATGGCTCCCAGGGGGGTTATAACGATGTACGACCAGGGCACCGATTCTGGAGCAACGACCAACAGTTAACTGTTATGCGCAATCTGCGACAGCTCTATTGTCCGCGAGTTGCAATGACTGGTTCCGACCAGTCGTTGCCCGGCTCGATTGACTGTTGACGTTTTGCGTGTAAGTATGAAACTCAGGAATACGCACGACGATCGATGTACGTACTTTCTCGTGCGCTTGCGAGTGGCCCTGAGTCGAGTCAGGAATAGGGCCCCAGGTCATCCCCTGGCAAAACACCGCTAAGCATCTTGGAGTTACACTTGACAAACGACTGACATGGAAACCGCACATAAAAATACGCTGACCAAAGCTCGGAAAACATCCGGCGCTTTACACCACTTACTTCACTCCAACGCCAAGACCTCAACTCAAAACAAACTACTCATTTACAAGACAAAAATCCCCATCATTACATACGACCCGCCAATATGGGCGACAGGCGACACAAAGCGTCTTGAAACATTCCGAAATGTCACACTGAGACGAATCACTAAAAGCTAAAAGCCCCTGGTTTGTACGTCATAGTATAATAAACTCCGATACCAAAATCCCTCCTCTGAAGAAACATACTTTCTACTCCAAACTTTCTATGCATTCTAACCCGAGCATAGATTCTCTCGGGCGCTTAAGTCCCGACGAGAACCTCACTTTTCCGCTCCCCGTATCCATAACATTCCCCCCTTGATGTGTGGATTTAAATAAAAAATAAGTGCAACCAAAAATACAAAAAAGATAGTATTCAAATCACAATCACAAAAACAAAAAAATATCACAAATTACAAATAATTTACTTACCGAGATATAAAGAAAAAAAATACAAAAAATAGTATTAAAGCCTTACAAGTTGCTGAAGGCAGCCCACACATCGGGTAGAAAAAAACCATCCCCCAGGTACAAATCAACCCTCAGTTCGCGAGAAATAGAGATTGAGT
This sequence comes from Limnephilus auricula, assembly GCA_951813805.1. Taxonomy (NCBI): domain Eukaryota; kingdom Metazoa; phylum Arthropoda; class Insecta; order Trichoptera; family Limnephilidae; genus Limnephilus; species Limnephilus auricula. Next base: position 6,782,983 of record OX638412.1, read on the forward strand.
TCTCTGCACCTCGTCACGATATATGATATTATTTTTCCAAGCACCGACATTTAAAATTTTATCTGAAAATCTAAAAAATAGTATCTGTTCCCAAATGAATCTGCAAATAGCTGCACTCGTATTGCGAGAAAGTTTTCCCTTGAATTGCATCAGCAGATGAGTCCACAACTCGAATTTTATGTTGCACATTCTGAACAAGAGACTGGTTTTGACTTGAGAGTTATTCTGCAGAATCTTAAATAGAAAACAGGAGCTTAAATAATTATTGCACAAGGAACAAACAAGATGTGAATTCGTTTTGTCAGTGTCGCCAGCCCATATCGATTTTTTTTATTTATTCCCTGCCAATATCGGTTCAGCTGTCAACAGTGAAAGCGTTATAAAATCGTTGGAAGTTTCGCCTATTGATCCGATATTGTAAAGTTATCGATTTCAGTGTGCTAGAGCTCCAGATAACTATTGCTAGAGGTATTGGGTTGTTAATAATACTTATTTTTATTTTTAGCTGCCCACTGCTTTTACGATGCGGCGAACCAAAGGCCTTCGCCAGCACATCTGTATCATATAGCGGCGAATAAACACTACCAACAGTGGAATCACCCGGCCGAGCTAAACGCTCCCAACTCAAAGGTTTGCAATCTCTTTTCTCTACTCTTTATACTCTGCCAAAGGAGCGACGCACAGTGGGCTGAAAATCGCCTTTCATAGACATAGAGACGTGAATTTTCAAGGGTCTTTTTTTGGCTAGAAATGGATTCTGCTGATCATTACTATACTATAAATTTCGTATGAAGCAATTGCGTGTACAAATGAAGGAGTTATCATTTGTTTAAGAAAAAATTGTATGGCACTGACTTTAAGAATGAGGATATCTCTGGAATCATAAGGTTACAGATATACTACTATTTATTTTTATTTTTTTGACATATTTCTTCTTGTTTAAAATAACCTATATAATTTGCCACGTATTGTAATCTTAATGTATAATATATATATATATTTTTTTATTTTTTTTATTTCTATCTTCTAAAATATTTATGTATATATTTTTTTGAAATTTATTTTTCAGCTTACTTTTAATTTTTATATTTGTATTTAGTTTTATTTAATCTTAAATATGTTTTCTTTTTCTTCTTTCTTATGTTTTATCTGTTTCTATAAAATAATGTTTTTTAGTTTTTATATTAATTATTTCATATCTGACTACCACAAAACGGGCACTAGCCGTAGTGTGGTAGTTAAAAATGTCAAAACTGTAAAACTTATAAAAAATTATGAAATAATAAAAAATTGTAATTAAATCCGGCAACATCGCATTTGGCATCTAAAACGATCTTGTGCTTGTTTTTTCAAGTGTGTTGTGCGATATCGAAAACATCTATAGCTTCTGTTATGTCTTTTGTAATGTGTATGTCAGATGTGTTCATAAAATGGTAAATTAATTTTTACATTCGCATAATTCAATATATTTACCAGTTATTTGTCTTAACTTTCGTCAGTTTTATCTTGTTGGTTGAATGAAGAACATAATACATCTTTCTATAAACAATTTTATGTTGGATTCTATTTTTCGTTTCTATTAGTAATATTTTCACCAGGTTCATTAGTAAGGCTGTAAGTACCTATAGATTAAATTAAACCATTTTGTAATCTGTCTTTATTTCAGGTGAAGGAGCTTCGTCTCCATACTTGGTACACGGGGGATCTGCACAACTATCAAAATGATTTGGCTTTGGTGGTTTTGGAAACTCCTCTAGATTTCTCAAACAAAGTAGGCCCCATTTGCTTGAATTTGGCTAATCGACTGCGTGATGACATCGATCTAAGTGCCGGGAGCGAGGGAAAGGTAATTATACCGACAACGTCCTAATAACATACTCATATGCCAGTAAAAGTTTTTCCATTGCCGTCTTACCATTGGGATAGTTTTTATTAAAAAACATATTTGGATAAGAGTTCTTATTTAAGGGCCAAGTTTCCCAAATAGCGCTAAACATCACTTTGTAATGTCATCGTACAAGCTATACTACAAATAATTTACCTGTAAATTATGTACGGGTAGCTAGAAAAATGTCTAAAGTTAATATTGAATGAAAATTTTGTATCGTAACCTTTTAAATTCTATGAAATACAACAATATAAATACAATGTAACGATTGTAACTTTTTTTATATTGGAAAGACTTCTGGAAATTTTAATATTAGAGTTAAGGAACATCTAAGGTGTTTGAATAATAATTATTATTCTGAATTTGCCAACCACATTTTAGAAACAAATCATTCTTTTGATATAAATGAAGGGTTAAAAATTTTACACACAAACTCAACAGATTTACAATTAGCAAACTTAGAAATTTTAGAAATTTGAAAAAGTGTTAATAGTAAATTAAATATTATAAATTTTTTTTTATTCACCAGATTTACAGGAACGGGTCCCCTTTCATACACTTTTCCATGTAAAAATAATAATAATTATTATTTATTATATTTCACCAGATTTACAGGAACGGGTTTAGTTTTTCCCATAGGAAAAACTAAACCCTTTCATACACTTTTCCATATAAATGATTATCTAGTAAATCCACGTTATGCAAGTGTATTATATAAGTATAATTAATACAAAACAATACAAGAACAACACGTTAATCTACCAAACTATTAAATGGGAATATAATTCACCGTCTCCAGATATTTTCATATCAGAGGGTTCGGCTCTGTGGAATTCCTAATTTGACCGATAAATCCTACTGATCCCTCAATATAAATATTTAAAAAATCTTTCGTAATTCTACATGTATTTAAAATGACTGATTTTTGCATTTTTATATACAAATTCTTTGACAAATCTAATATGCCTAAATTTTTAATAAGAGAGCTAGGTATAATGCCAGTAGCCGAAATAACAAAAGGTAATATTTTTATAGTCTGAGAATGCCAAATTCTTTTAATTTCATTTCCTAAATCTGTATACTTTCTTATTTTTTCAGAAACAGATTTTTGAATATTACAGGAATTTGGAATAGCTACATCAATAATATAAGTTATTTTTTTAATTTTGTCATGTAAAACTATATCAGGTCTATTATGACCAATTGGTCTGTCTGTTAGTATAGTTTTATCATAGTAAATTTTAAAGAAATTATTTTCTAAAAATGAATTTGGTTCGTATTCATAATATGGTACTATATTATGACAGTCAATCAAGTTATGTTTAATTACCAAACTTTGGTGAATTATTTTTAAAACCTGATTGTGCCTAAATGTATACTCAGACGGCGCTAATATAGAACATCCTGATATAATGTGTTCTATAGTTTCCGGTATCTTAATTATTATTATCTTAATTATTATTATCTTAATTATTATTATTAATTATTATTATCTTACTAGAAAATGCACAAAGTGACCTAGAAAAAATTTGCATCCCATAGGAAAAACTAAATACCCTTTCATACACTTTTCCATATAAAAATAATTTTTTTTTTTTTTTTTTTCACCAGATTTACAGGAACGGGTTTAGTTTTTCCCTTTAGTTTTTTTTAGGAAAAACTAAACCCTTTCATACACTTTTCCATATAAATGATCATCTAGTAAATCCACGTTATGCAAGTGTATTATATAAGTATAATTAATACAAAACAATACAAGAACAACACGTAAATCTACCAAACTATTAAATGGGAATATAATTCACCGTCTCCAGATATTTTCATATCAGAGGGTTCGGCTCTGTGGAATTCCTAATTTGACCGATAAATCCTACTGATCCCTCAATATAAATATTTAAAAAATCTTTCGTAATTCTACATGTATTTAAAATGACTGATTTTTGCATTTTTATATACAAATTCTTTGACAAATCTAATATGCCTAAATTTTTAATAAGAGAGCTAGGTATAATGCCAGTAGCCGAAATAACAAAAGGTAATATTTTTATAGTCTGAGAATGCCAAATTCTTTTAATTTCATTTCCTAAATCTGTATACTTTCTTATTTTTTCAGAAACAGTTTTTTGAATATTACAGGAATTTGGAATAGCTACATCAATAATATAAGTTATTTTTTTAATTTTGTCATGTAAAACTATATCAGGTCTATTATGACCAATTGGTCTGTCTGTTAGTATAGTTTTATCATAGTAAATTTTAAAGAAATTATTTTCTAAAAATGAATTTGGTTCGTATTCATAATATGGTACTATATTATGACAGTCAATCAAGTTATGTTTAATTACCAAACTTTGGTGAATTATTTTTAAAACCTGATTGTGCCTAAATGTATATTCAGACGGCGCTAATATAGAACATCCTGATATAATGTGTTCTATAGTTTCCGGAAAAGCCATACATTTTCTACATAAATCATCAATTTGATTTGGATCTTTGATTATATGCTTCCTATAATTTTTGGTATTAATTACTCTATCTTGAATAGCAAGCATAAAACCTTCTATTTCTGCGCTCAACTCTCCAATACTCAACCATTTGTTTGACGAAAGTTTGTCAACATACGTTTGGTTGAGATAATTGAAGTGTTTTGCGTGAATAATTTTATTTGACCAGGAATCTAATAATTCCTGGTTGGTATTTATAAAAATGTTGGCATTCTCGTCGTATAAATTTAAAGGTGAAATATTTCTGTCTGCCTTGCAAATTATTTTATGCAGCTCTGAGCTATTAGCTTTTCTATGAAAAAAAATTCTTAACATTTCTACCTGATTTTGTTTTAAAGAAGTTATTTTGACTATACCTCTACCTCCTAAATTTCTAGGTAAATTAATTCGTTCTATAGCTGAATTTGGATGATGACAATTAAACTTTGTTAACGTAGTTCTAATTAATCGTTCTAAGCTATCTAAATCTGTATTAGACCATTTAATTATACCAAATGAGTACGTTAATAGAGGTATTGCCCAACTATTTATTGCCTTTACTAAATTTTTAGCAGATAGATTGCATTTTAAAATTTTTCTTATCCTAGTTTGAAATTTAATCCTAATTTCATTTTTAATACTAGTATGATCTAATCTATTCGATTGCGGGTATCCTAAGTATTTATAAACCTCATCCCCTTTCATACTTTTAATTTTGAAAGTTCTAAATATACCCTCATCTCCATCTATAATTCTGCCTTTCTCTATATGGATCGTTCTACATTTATCTAGACCAAAAGTCATTTTAATATCATCTGAAAAAATTTTAACTACCTTAATCATTTTCTCTAAATTATTATTATCTTAATTATTATTATCTTAATTATTATTATTAATTATTATTATCTTACTAGAAAATGCACAAAGTGACCTAGAAAAAATTTGCAGTTGGCTCCAATCAAATATCCTAACAATGAACATAAAAAAAACAGGATACATGGTTTTAAGCTCAACCCGTAAGATAATTCCTCCTCACGTACCCTTAAAAATTGAAAAGGATGATTTGCAAATCCTGATAAAGGAAAAATATCTTGGGCTGTGCATCGATAAGCATCTAACTTTTAAAAACCATATCCAAGATGTTAAAAATAAAATCACACCCTTAATCAACGTTTTTAGCCGATTATCTTATCTATTACCAATTAAATTTAAAAAAAGTTTATATTATAGTCTCGTACACTCACATTTAAATTACTTAATTGAAATCTGGGGAAATGCGTATGAAACATACATTAATGAATTACAGATAATTCAAAATAAACTAATCAAAAAACTATTTCACTACGAATCCAAAACATCAACTAAAAAACTATATTTGGAAACCAAACTGTTAACATTAAGAAAACTATATGAATACAATATATGTCTCCTTGTATACAAAATAAATAATAAACTCATTCATACAAACACAGAATTCATTAAAACATCCCAAGTACACAAACATTTTACACGACAACACGATAACATACATTTAAACACTATTCATACCAACTACGGTAAGCAATCTATCAGTTATGAGGGGGGCAATTTATATAATTGCCTTTCAGTTGATATTAAAAACGAAAAAGTGTCTGTAAATTTAAAAAAAAATTATTCATTTTTATTTACAAAAAACAATGTAGTGAAAATGAATAATATTGAAAGTGAATGAATAGTATTGTAATTTATTGTATGATAATAATATGTTGTATGATAATATAATGTTATGCAAATTCTAGTTACGTAAGTGAAAATGTTATTTTCTTTTTTTCTGGAATAAAAAAAAAAAAAAAAAAATAACCAAATTTTTTTTAAAAATAGCCATCTCTTAAATTTATTTTCTTATTAATAATTATATTTAAAATAATTTATTTTTGTTGTTTAAACATATTTATTGTGTTTTGATAATTTATATAATGTAATTTTTCCTATTTTAAAATAATTTTTATATTTAATTTTAAATAATTGTTTTTTACGATATTTTTTAATTAATTAATCACCTCTCTATATAATATTTTTGTCCATAGTTCTTTTTAATCTGTTCTTTTTAGTCTATACTTGTTTGTTTATTTTGTTATTAATGTCATTACTACCCTGACGAAGAAACCATAGGTTTTGAAACGTGTAGGTATTTGTGATTATATTAGTGGTTTAAACAAAGTTATGTGTTTTAATTTAATTCAAAATGACGCCACAAAGTGAATTTGCGAAGTTTCAAGAAAAAATATAAATACATACTGCAACTGTACGTAAAATGTTCAAAAATTCCTTCGCTGGAATCAATTTATTGAATCGCCTATTATAGACATTTTTTGAAATCCTTCCGTAATCTGAAAGCAAACATGATGCTTCTTCTTCTTCGATGGCGCTACAGCCCATATCGAGCTTTGGCCTTCTGCAACATTCGCCTCCAACTCCTCCTGTCCTCAGCGGCTAACTTCCAGTTTGTTACCTGGAAAAGCTGTGCTGCATCCCCTCTAACCTCGTCTTCCCACCTCAGTCTGGGTATTTCCACTTTTCTCCTTCCACCTGGGTGACCAGTCATAATTCTTTTTAGGACGCGTGTGTCCGGCATTCTCTGTACATGCCCAGCCCATCTCATCCTGAGGAGTCTCATATGGGCTGAGATGGCGGGGGCATGATATATATCACAGATCTTTGTTGTGCCGGATGTTGTGACATTGTTCCCCCTCTTTCACGGATCTACATCTTCCCCGCAATGAAGAGAACGTATAGGGGAACGACACACGGGTTTCGAATGTCCAAACCGGCAACAGTTGAAACATTGAGTTGTCGGGAATTTGTATACTTTGATGGTAATGTTTGACCTTCAAATGTTATTACAACAGATTGCGAAGGTTTTTATATGGTGGTTTAACGAGATGTTGAATCCTTGTAATTCAATCGACGTACTTTTAATAATTTAGGAGTCACTTGCGAATCATTAACCCGTTTAATCACAGGAGACCATATTTGTCCCAGCTCACATAGGTCTCACAGAAATCGTAGTTTCTCCCTTACTATCATAGTTAGAAATGTGATCTAAACGGTATTGGAAAGAGAATACAACAAACTATATATTAAAATCTAAAATAAAACCAAAAAAAAAAAATTTACCACTTTCTGAAACCAAAGTTTCCGATAGCAATTTGAAAAAAATTTATGGAACTTGTGTATTTTTTAAGATTTTTTTTTACATGAAATGAAAAAAAGTGAGGTGACAGTAAGGTTTATAATTCATTTATCTAATGAAATAAGTATGTGTTTTATTTTTTTTTCATTATCAGTAATTTTAGTTAGAAAAAAAGTAAAGTGGGCCATTTTGAACACTTTAAAGTTTTCGCAAAAAAAAAATTATTTAAAAAAATACATAGTAATTTTTAATATAGAAATTTGAAAGCCTATTTCATCACCTTTCGAAAACAGTTTTTAGTTTTCGAATACGTTAAGAAATGTTCCATTTATTTGGATTTTATTGCAAAGCGGGAATATTTTTAGCCTTTGACAAAATACGCCAATTTTTTTAAGGGTTAACCCTTAAAAAAATAATAATAGCACCAACAATTTCTGATTCCCGGAGAACAGGTGGAATTCCTCTCCTCGCCCCATCCTTGTTAGATTATAAGTATGGATAAATTATTTAAATTTGTGATTGGAAAGTGAATCTATTTTTTTTACAAAATTTATTTGCAAGGGTGGCGGATTTAAACTCAATGGATAATTTGTAGCGGTCTTCTGGTTTGATTGATCCATTAACTTTACCAAAATTTTTGTTTTTTGAACTAAAAATAATTTTTTTTAGATTTTCACAGCCAAAAGCATTTTCGTTGTTTGTTTTTGGGGTGTTATGCCGTGTTGTGCTACCTCCTTCTTTAGCCAACGTTTCGGACAGAAACGTTGGCTAAAGAAGGAGGTAGCACAACACGGCATAACACCCCAAAAACAAACAACGGAAATAAAAATAAATTTCTTAAAATCCAGAGGATGATTTATTTTCCCTTGTTCAGTTATTTCAACATTAACAATGAAAGGGGCCGACGAGGAAAGAGAATACATTAGATCAGTGCTTTTAGTTTCATGTAGAATGGTATCCTTATGAGTTCTCTGAGAGCTTAAGGTTTGAGAAAGAGATTTAATTCTGGGAGGTACATTAAGAGAGAGCGTAGGTCTTCGTTTTCGAGAAGGAATAGTTGCAGAAATATGACCATCATCAGATTTATATCCATCTGCAATATTGAATATGGGGTCGGGGTCAGGTGGACGATTTTCGTATTCCTCCATTTTTATAAATTATTTAATCACAAAAATTTTTTTTTAGCGCTATAATAATAAACAGTCTATTTGATTGACTGTACACACGATCTTATCGTAAAAAATAATAATACAATAAATAATAATACAATAACTTATATTATTGATGTAGCTATTCCAAATTCCTGTAATATTCAAAAATCTGTGTCTGAAAAATAAGAAAGTATACAGATTTAGGAAATGAAATTAAAAGAATTTGGCATTCTCAGACTATAAAAATATTACCTTTTGTTATTTCGGCTACTGGCATTATACCTAGCTCTCTTATTAAAAATTTAGGCATATTAGATTTGTCAAAGAATTTGTATATAAAAATGCAAAAATCAGTCATTTTAAATACATGTAGAATTACGAAATATTTTTCAAATATTTATATTCAGGGATCTGTAGGATTTATTGGTCAAATTAGGAATTCCACCGAGCCGAACCCTCTGATATGAAAATATCTGGAGTCGGTGAATTATTTTCCCATTTAATAGTTTGGTAGATTAACGTGTTGTTCTTGTATTGTTTTGTATTAATTATACTTATATAATGCACTTGCATAGCGTGGATTTACTAGATGATCATTTATATGGAAAAGTGTATTAATTCCTATGGGAAAAACTAAACCCGGACCTGAAAATCTGGTGCGTAAAAAAATAATCAAAACAAAAGTGTAACAATAAAATCTAATCTGCTGTAGAACCTGGAGGTAGGTAGTTGGTCAAACACAGTGACTGGTAAACAATTATTCACTTCCAAGGTCCGATGCGGAATCACTGAATTCGATTAATATTAATACAACTTTTTTATAAATTACTTCCAATTTATATTTTTAATTGTGTTGAACAACTTGTTACTCCTGTGACATTACTGTTCACACTTTCTTTCAAAGGAGTATTTTCCACTATTTGGAAAAAAAGCTTTTGTAACACCAGCTGTTTTTAAAAAGGGAGATAAGACAATATTGAAAATTATGCATTCTAAGTAAAATCATGGAAAAAATTGTTTGTGACCAACTGTTTAATTTATGTACAATTATCTTATATTAGTTTTTTATGGAAGATCTGTTGAGTCAAACTTGGGACAGTTCATCGATTTTGTTCTTAATTCTATGGAAAAAAAGAAACCGGTTGACTCCATCTACACTGATTTTTCTGCGGCTTTCGACAAAGCGAATCATGATACACTATTAAATAAACTAGAACAATTTTGTATAAGCGGGAATCTTCTTAGATCTGCGGTTGTCAACCTTTTTGAGCCTGCGTACCCCTTGACTCTTACTACAAATTTGTTGTATCCCGTACCTCTATCTATTTTGCGTACACGTGTTTGTTTGACACAAAGACATGTTTCATTTGTAATATTTTAATATCTACACTCATTATTACATGAATTTAACAATCAAATCCCACAAATACAATTAATGCCATTTTGTACAACACGACTTCTAGCATTTTTAACCAGTGATTCTACACGCAAAACTGGTCAAATTTTTTGTGTGTTCTCCATGCACAACTCCAAACTTTATTGAGAGGATACATTTTTTAACCTCAAAATTTTTTTTTAGAAAAAACTTTCCCATGTCAGTAGTTAAACTAAATGCCCAATTTCCTGTTAAACCCTGTATAATCAATCATACATTGTTAAAATACAGTCAATGTGACCCTCGAGATTGCTTTGCAGAGCAAAGTTTGGCTCAATTTCACGTAGGTAGAGCCTCAAGTCTGGTTCAGGATTCAGGGGATTGCGATATTTATTTTTAATAAAAGCATATTGCGTATATAGATATTGCGTACCACAGGTTGAAAACCACTGCCTTAGATGTTTTTTTTCTTTTTTTTCTATATAATATTACAGCGTTCACATAAAGTTATTAATATTTATACATAATAATTTATGAACTTTTTGTTGTGTTGTGTGTAAGGTAGGTTCTCATCTTACATTAAAAATATAATTCAAGCTTTTACCCCAACCATTTTGGCCCGCACCAAATTTGGCCCGCAAACGAATTATAAATGGCCCGCGTGAGCAAGTTTAAAGATTTCCCCCGATTTGAAATTTTTTGTAAATCCAATTTTTACAATCATTTTGACTGAAATTATCAGTTATCCTGCCAATATTACTTACTGAACTGCAAAATCATTCTGCACTGAAAAACCTCTGTGGCGATTGATTTGCCACCTACTCACGTAGCTGTGCCTATATCGCACTGCATACGCTATCTACTTAGGTAGCCACTCGCAATGTTTGGTACTGCGCGTCTACCTACTACCTGAATTATTATACTGATCACCTTCTGGAAAGAGCTCGTATATGCGACACATAACACACAGCGCTGCACCGCAATATCGAGAAACTTCTCGCGTGTGCATGTTTGACCTACCTTCCGTGTACCTTCGTGTCGGCCTATATAAGGACTCAAGCAAGGAAAGTCAGGCAGTCGGCAGTCGTTCTTAATCAGTCTTCACGGCGACAGGCCAGCGGCATAGTAACACAACTTCGCAATCTGCGTTTCGCGTGTCGGAATAATACTAAATATTGTAAATACTCTCACATTTGTAAATAGTGCATAATTTAAATATTGTGAATACATCATCTCATCATCATCATCCTCCAGCGTTTATTATTCCGACCTGCAGCAAGCGGAGATATCACGACCCACCGATATCTCCTCTTTCAAAAGGAGGCTCATTCTTCTCCTCAACATAGGAGACCCGCACTTGCTTCTAAACCTCTATGCAGAAAAAATATCTTCAATGTCACAAACTTCTTCAGAAGAATCTGTATATTTCTAGAAATTTGTGCCAAACGAAGACTTTCCTGCAATATCTGACCCGTCCTTTCAATTTTTAAGTAGTTTCGAATGAACATATGTTTGTGAAAAGATTTTAAAGTCTTAATTATATAAAATACTAGCTGATCCGCCCACGCGTTGCTGTGGCTAACTAAACACAACGCCATCTACTGGATGGTTACCTAACCTAGATAACCAAGTGTTGTGTCAATAAATTAAATCACACCGCCATTTGTCCGAAACTTATGGAACTTACAAATAATTTCAAATCATTGTCCCAAAACAAACATTTAATGAAAATTTCATTCTTCTTCTTCCTTGCACTGCCCCAACTCATTGCCTATGTAGGCTGTTGGGGTCGGCTCTCCTCGTTCTCAGGTTGTAGCTTTTTCGGTTCTGGATGTCGCTCTCTTCCAGGCCGTTTCTACTTAGGATTTTGGAGCATTGAGTCATCCAGGAGTTCTTTGGTCTTCCTCTGGATGACTGTCGATGAAGCTCCATAGACATTGCCTGCTTCACTGTGTGGTCTGGTGGTCTCCGTTTTATGTGACCATACCCTCTCAACTGTCGTTCCTCTAGATTATTGTTTATGTCCGTGACACCCAGGCTACCACGAATGCGTGAACTTTTAATTTTATCATTTTTGAACTTTTAATGAAAATTTGATTCTTAATTATAAATATTGAGATCAATTATCGAGATAAAGACTATCCTATCTTTTAAGTTGGACCAAATTTCATACGGTAAGCCAAATTTCAACAAAATCTGTTAAGTATTTTCGGAGTTTATCTTGGACAAACATTTTTTATATATAAAGATAGTGTCCCGATGTGGATTTGTGGGTTTGTTTCTTAGAATTGAAATAAGCCGTAGACGCGATCCATAGACATAAATAATTCATCTAATACGCGATTAATTTATTCCGTTCAATCTTTGAGTAACAAAAGTGGTCAAAATATGACTAAAGACCTCGTTAACTAATTATTTCTCGATTTTGGTTAAATAGTAAATGCGGACTGCAAATGCACATTTAGGTTAGTATTTCAATTTATTAATATTTTACGTAATTGTTTGGCGTATGACGTATCGGGATGTCGATTCATAGAAAGTAACCTTATGTTGCCAGTGTACATCGATTTCTTATTCCCTGTCAATATCTATTACTATTAATTAATTAACTAGTAAGTTAGTGATACCGTGCTCGGTATATCGGTATAAAATCGTCAGAAGTAACGCCTATCGATCCAATATTGTAAAGTTATCGATTTTAATGTGTTAGAGCCTCTGTCACTAATAAGAAAAACCTTAATATTTTAAGCCGATTCAATTGGGAGGCGGGATTGTTATGTTTGGTGACTTAGCAGAGGTGCCCGGGTTCATGGAGTGAGGTTTGTCTAGGTTTTGGCAGCGGATGCTCTGGAAACACTGACCCCCAGATTCCTACGCAACGCGCATACCTTTTTCCTCGCCTTCCTTTCCTTAAATATACCCTCCACTCAGCATCCCCGAAGATGACATAGGCCCTGAGGGAAATTATACTCGCGGATTTCACCCCCTCTTCCGCATTCTTTTCCTGCGGCTTAACTCCATAAAATACACAAACAACTTGCGTGTGCCCCATTGCAATTTTTTTTTGCAAATTAAAAAAACCCCAGGACTCACGGGCATGTCCAATAGCGTGTGTCGCTCTCCATAGAGAGAAAAAAAGCTTATTTTTTTTTTTGTTTTTTTTATAAACGCTTGGTGTCCAAAAGTTGCGTATGATCTGTAGCTATTCGAAAACATAAAAATAAATGAAATTGGTGTTCACTATTAGCTCGCTCAAATGGCCAGAGGTTTTAAAAAATTAGATTTCGTGATTCGGCAAAAAAATAAAATGAAGGGTCCATTTTTTATATTTTGTAGCTAACTCAATTTTTATTCCATAACTGTAGTCGAAAGAACGCAAAAAATAATATTTTGAAACATATGTGTTTGTTAAAAATATAAAAAGGGAAAATAACACTTTTTCTGGATAAAATCAAGATACTAAACAATAACTACATAATTTTTTTAAACAAAATGCAACGAATACAAAATAATGGATGCTCAAAATTGAATTATAACAGTAATTATTGTGGAAAAAATATTAATCACCATAATTTAGGCATTTTTTTATGATTTTCAATGCATTTTAGCGCCTTCGCCCACTGAGGCAACTGAAAACTTTCAACTGCCAACTGTCTTTGTATGACAATGTGATGGGCCGCACACTTCACAATCACATAAAACCCCGTTGTCAAAAGTAACGCAAGCGGTGACTCGCGACTTGCACTGCTGGTTGCGGTGGTCGGCCATTGCTAGTTGCCAGCTGTCAGCTGATTGTTCTTCGTCTATGGTTAAACAAGCTTTTTGACCAATCAAGACATAGAAACCAGCCAGTTTTAGTTTGTTTTCAGTTGCCTCGTCAGCGCCTTACTGTTCGGATTTTATTTATTTATTTATTTTCTCCCTTTTTCTCATCCCTATCTTATTTTCTTGTATACATTATGTTTCTATTTCTTATTTTTGTATGTGTGACTAATCATTTTGCTTGTTTTATTTCTTTCACACTGTTTATTTTAGATTTCACTTGGCTATGCTAGGCGATGTGTTATCACGTTACAAGTTTATTTTTTATTTATTTATTATGTGTTATATTCTTTGTTTTTCTGCTTCCTTTTCCAAGGAATTCTGGTACGATCCAACTTTTTATTATCTACTTTATTATTGCGTTTGTTTTGATTTTTTCTATCTTTTTGCTATAGTTTGTCTTATAATATCCATTTCTTCGTTCAGTAGGCTGATCTGAAATCCACCTTTCTGTTCTGTACTGTCCTTTCTCCCCATATAATAGTAGTACTGATATGAAAGTGAAAGTTAACTATTTTGCTGATTATTTCAAAAGTGTCTATGATGAAGATATCCCAGATAATTATATACCACCTTCGTCCCTAAACGAGAGCATACATATCCCTGCTGTACATATCAAAATAGACGACGTGAAATCTAAAATCAAATCTCTAGACAAAGACAAAAAGGCCGGTCCTGATAATGTACATCCTAATATCCTGATAAATTGCGTTGCTTCACTGGCTGAGCCGATTTGTTTATTGTTTAATCAATCCCTTGACACAGGTTGCTTCCCTGACATTTGGAAACGTTGTTATCTAACACCTGTATTCAAAAAGGGTAATAAAAGTGATATTACTAACTATAGACCAATATGTAAGCTATCTGTAATTCCGAAACTTTTTGAAAAACTATTACTTGATAAAATTTCACCATGTATTAACCATATCATTGTTCCGAATCAACACGGATTTCTGTCAGGCAGATCAACTCTGACAAATCTCTCGTTATATGAAAACTATATATCGGACGCATTAGCTAACAGAACTCAAGTCGATTCCATATATACGGACTTTATCAAGGCCTTTGACAAAGTATGCCATAAAATTCTCCTGGTTAAACTACGCAAGCTCGGTATAGATGGAAAACTTTTAGAATGGTTTGCTAGCTATCTATCTGATAGAGTTCTTTTTGTAAAAATCAATTTGTTCATTTCCAATCAATTTATAGCTACCAGTGGTGTACCACAAGGGTCTCATTTAGGTCCAATATTATTTTTACTGTTTATAAACGATATTGTTAATATATTTGATAAAGACATAAATGTACTACTTTTTGCTGACGACTTAAAAATATTAAAAATAATAAAAAGCGCTGAAGATTGTATCTGTCTACAAAATAACCTAAACAGATTAATTAATTGGTGTTCTCTTAACAAACTTTATCTGAACATAAATAAGTGTCATTCAATCAGATTTTACAGAATTAGTCAACCAATTATTCATCCATATGAACTTAACAACTCAACCCTTACCTCTGTCGAAGAAATTAATGATCTGGGCATAACTTTCGACTCTAAATTAAACTTTATATCCCATATAAACACAATCAATAATAAAGGAATGAAAATGCTTGGCTTCATTCTTCGAAATTCTAGAGGTTTTAGGAATATTTCAACAATAAAATTTTTATATACATCCCTAATTCGTAGTCAAGTCGAATATAACTCCTCGATCTGGTCCCCCCATTATAAATTACATTCAGATTCAATCGAAAGAATTCAACATAAATTCCTAAGACACATTAATTTTAAACTCGGTATTCCCATTGAAAACATTAACTATAATTATTTGATGAAAGGACTAAATTTATTAAAACTCTCAGATCGAAGAATTATATCCGATTTAATATTTATGTTCAAAATTGTAAATGGTAGTATAGACAGTTCCGATTTAACTAACCTCATTGAATTTCATATACCTACGAGAGCAACTCGTTCCAAAGTTCTGTTTAAATGCAACAACACCAGGACTGAGTATTCCAAAAACTCACTTGTACCTAGGTTGCATGCAGTTAGTAATAGATACGCAGATGTGGCGGATATATTTAACTGCACGGAAAGTAGGTACAAGAGGGCTATGCTATCATATATTTTCAACCAATATTAATTTAATCTAAGTTTACCTTATTTGTACTATAAAATTTGTTTGTACTTGTATCTCTTGCTCATATCTCGTATGTCATTTCACAATCAAATGCCACAATCAATTGTCATTCTCTTTTTTGTTTTTAATTATTCCTAATATATGCTTTTGGTTTTTAATGTGAAATGTAAATATTGTTTATGGTATGTTTATACCGTTGAAATTAAATAAATAAATAAATAAATAAGGGGTTGTGTATGACCTCGTCCCTGCACCAACGGGAGTCTAACGACCACGTCTCGGAGCTTTCTCAAATTATCTGCGCCACCGGCAGCATGTTCAGGCTTACATACATGAATTTTGCAGTTCTTTTGTGGCACAGTACCTTAATTAATTTTAGTTATTATCAAAAGTAATATAAACAGGACCCGTCAGTGATCAGTACCCGTGATTTTTAAATCGTCAATTTGGTCCGACTGTTAAAAAAGTTGGGCAGCCTTGCCCTAAAAGGTTACATGTCACAAATAATATTTATTTCTCCACGGGTGCCCCAAGGTTCTCATTTAGGGCCCCTGCTCTTTACTTTGTATATTAATAACATCAAACATTCATCATTCATTCGGATTTCATTCCTTACGCTGACGATATGAAAATATACAAATGCATAGCTTGGCAGACGATTGCAATAAATTTTAAGAAGATATTAGTAGATTAAGGCGCTCCGCTGACGAGGCAACTGAAAACCAACTAAAACCGGCTGTTTTCTCTGTTTTCTCAAAAGGCTTGTTTAACCATAGACGAAGAACAATCAGCTGGCAACTAGCAACGGCCGGCCAGGGCAATCAGCAAAGCAAGTCGCAAGTCACCGCTAGCGTTACCATTGACAACGGGTGTTTGACTGATTGTGTAGTGTGCGGGCCATCACATTATCATACAAAGACAGTTGGCAGTTTACTAATTATCTACAGGAATTTCAAAAACTGAACAAGGCGGACTAATATCTGTGAGAATCCATGTGTTGACTAATATCTATACGAGGTATGTTGGAACAATATCTATGGGAACCAAAGTGAGGAAGAATATCTACAGCTCAAACTGCTGACTAATATCTACAGAACAGGTGATGTAGACGAATATCTACAGTACTGGCAGAGGTCGGATTTGCAATTATGTATAGCATATTGGCATAACGTAATATTGCTTTTGCAGTTTTAAGAACTTTCTTTTGTATCACAAACCATGTTACACAAACCTAGCGTAGCCGCTAAACTACTCTAAAACTGGGATGGTTTTCTTGCCTTGACGCGAGCAGGCGCTACGAAGGGGGCACTTTCTTTTGTATCACAAACCATGTTACACCGCTATGCCAATTTCAACATTACAGCAAAATACGTAATATTATGCAAAAACTTCATGAACGTACTTTAAACGTTTAAGTCTTTACGTAATTGAAGTAATTTATGCTTTTCCGTACAACCTCTTGCTCAGTTGCCCTCTGTAGATATTAGTCCCACCTACGCTACATAGATATTCGTCACCACTGGGACCCTCATAGATATTAATCCGACCTTAGCTCTGTAGATATAAGTCTTCACTCTGAAGGTCATAGATATTTGTCCAACATATGAGCTGTAGATATTCGTCCGACATACAGGCTGTAGATATTAGTATCTGGAGTCATTTTCATCGGTGATATCCAATGTTGTATTTGTTAGCCTTTCTTGAAAGATTGGAGTTTTTTAATTGACAAAACTATTTATTAACATTCATATTGCTTGTGTACTCGCGGGAACAATAATTTGTTCTTAATATTTCAAAGCATAACTTGTAAAAAGCGTTTATAAGTAAAAAATACTATACGCGCGCCATTTACGAAAGCGTAGAATATGAATTCTTTTCACATTCACCTTATAGATATAGGTGGCCAAACTTTTGACCTGTTCGGTCTAGTTGCGTTAAAAATTATTTCTTGCGGTCGACTGAAAGGTAGAGTTTAAAAGTGACAAAATAAAACTATTTTGTGATAAATTTGTAAGAATTAATTAATTATATAATTTTTTTTCATTAAGCTTTACGTTTTAGGGTGGATGTTTGACACTGCATATTCCCCACAAGCTTATCATATTGGGGAGTGTACGAAGTAACTGCGATTCGCAAACACGAAGTTTAGTGGGCATCTGTTATGCGGGAACGATGTTTGGTTTTCATTGCATTCATCGTTGAAAATATTGATTTGCAAAGATATGTAGAACCGAAAAACGATGTCAAATATAAATCTACATTTCTTAGGCATGGAAACTTTTCTTTTCAAATCAGTTTCCAAAAATCTGTACTACCAGATGCCCTAGATTTCAAAAATATGTCGCTTCTCATTTTAATTATTTCTTCTTCGACCAGAACAGATTCAGTATCGGTTAAGTTACCGATTTTAATGGTTAAGCTGTCAATATCAATATTTTCATTAAAAATCCGAAAACCTTCTTTCAAACTCCAGGTGCAAATTTTCCAATTGTTCAGCGAAAGTTTTAAAATCTCGATTGGAATTGTGCATACATTCTTCTTCCATGTTTATTTATTTTAATTTTTAGTTTGCTTCGTTTTAATTGATATGCATGCACTTGAATTTGATTTTTAAAAGTTTTAATAAAGGTTATAGTTTTAGTAAAAATAATGTTATTTTGTCATAGTTTCCTATTCATTTTATTTTACTCTCGCGGGCTACCTAAATCAGCTTCGCGGTCGACCGGTAGACCGCGGTCGACCTGTTGGCCATCCCTGTTATAGATCATATTGAAAACATCTTAAAAAAGCCTACAAACAAATGGGTTTCACAAAACCATTCAATAAACCTTCTACACTTGAATTACTTTATACGACATACGTAAGATCTCATCTCGAATTTGCATCTGTCATTTGGAATCCTCAATATCAAACTTATATTAACCGAATTGAAAACATTCAAACAAAATTCCTGTAACACCTGTCGTATCGTTTTGAAAATCAGTGTAATCCTATTGCTTTTTACAAATGGAGAAATTTTTTTGACCTGTTTCTGTACAAAATTGTGAACTACCTTATTGATTCCTCAGCCCTGTTAGTAGAATTGCATGTCGTTGCCCTGAGGCCCTAGCACGCTCGCTTTATAACGATCGGTAGGATTGGGTAGGATAACTATCGGTAACTTCTTATCGTTCCCTAGCATGACTTTTTTTTAACAACATTTATTTTTTTAACAAAATAGGGAATATCGGGGGAAAATCCCTAAAATTATAGGGAAAATACACATTCAGATTCACGAAAAAGATCTTCGATATTTTTAATAAATCATTCTTAATATGTTCGGGAGTGTTCGTTTGAACTTCGGATTTCCGAGCAGATGAAAGGATCCAAATCATTTTAAGCAACGTTTTTTGGCAAAATTGTCTTTAAAAGTGCTGAGGGCGACGCGTACGATAAAAATTATAACTATTTTAGCCAATCTGGATAATGTCGCGTGCCCTGCTTATCTCTTAAAATATTCGACATCAACTGTTGTTTGTACGTTAGCGATGTGCAGTTGTCCTAGAAAACGATGAGAAGTTACCGATAGTTATCCTACCGATCGATATAAAGCAAGCGTGCTAGGGCCTCGATCGATTACCTTATTTTATATACAACATTTTAAATCGAAATACGCACAAAACTCCTTGCTCAGGCGTATCTGCAAATCTTATAATGCCAAAAGCGATATTGACATGTTCCACTGTATCCTTAAATCGTTTAAAGTCAAATTAACCTTACAATGTGCCTAAATCAAAACAATTACTTCTTTATTGTTTCTTATTTTCTTTTTAATATTTTTTTCTACACTCTGTACTCTTGTACCTAACTTTTAATTAACTACTTACTTCCTAATTTGTAATTATAACAAAATATTATAAATAATAAAACTTAACTGGTTTATATTATGTTCACTAGACGTGGGCAAAATTGAATGAATGATTTGAATGAATCAATTCAATCTTGTAACACACTCGATCTGATTCTCATTTTCAGAAGGAATTAAATCTTCATTCCTTACAGATTTTTTAAACGGCACCATATTTTTATTTCTATTTATTTTACATTAAAAAAATATTTTATGTTAACGATTTACATATTTTAATGCTTCGTAGAAATTTTATTTAATATTATTCTGTATGTTTACTGCGCGGATAAGTTACCTATAAGCGCGCGCGGCGAAGATACCGGAGGTAATGTGCTATATGCATTGTACTACCTCTATCACGTATAGTATATCCCGCGCCGAAAACCCATAGGTCAGAGAGTCCCCACACCTACAGCCCAGGCGACAAAACGTTGCGAGTCGAACGAAGTAGTTCCGAGTTCTGAGCAACGCATCTCTTTTACAGTCCCATATGTCCCACTCATTCATGGAATTAACAAATGTATTCCTTATTCAGTTGTGTCGTCATAGTCCTAAAGTCTGTCCGGACCGAAGCGGTCAAACCCAATCTCTGTGTCACTTCTGTTCCACTAATTCAACGAATGAACGAATTAGTATGATCGCCTCTTTTTCAAATCCCGCTCCCATGATCGAGTATGTACTGCCTCTGTTGAAGTTATCGAGTCGTTAGGTTCGCGGAACGCAAGTAAATTAAGTCACAGCAAGTCAAAAGACACTTGCTAGTCGGAAGTTCCTAATCCAATCCTTAAGATGATACCCGGTGGTGCAGAAATAGATTTTACTAAAATATTGCTGTCACTGTTGCTCTTACTCCACCGGATATTGAGCGAAAGGGACAATGCACTGACACCTAACTAAAATGGAGGTTTTGTATTCCCCACTTTTCTCCTCCAAAAGTGGACTGATTTTCAATTTTTTTTTTACCAACTACATAAGAAAAAATTGCTTTTTTTAAAAAAACATTGTCTGGTTTGTATACTGAACATCTTTTGACGGCGTTTAAACCTGTCAATTTTATTGATTTTTGGAAGGTCATAACTTCTATAAAAAGTAACTTATCAAAAAAAACAAAAAGTACCGACACGCTAGTAGTTGATATCTATTTTATGCAAAAACAATATTTTCTCTAGGGTTAAAATCCAGAGAGATAAATAGGGAATACGTTTGTATGGAAAAATCACCACCGGGTATCCTCTTCAACCGCTGCGAATCGGTTAATCGTTAGTCCCCGCGCAGCGGAACCGTCAATTTAGTTCCCAGTCACAAGTCCCAGGCAAGACACAAGACACTGCTCAAAAGATACAATTCATTCTCAATGCCTGCCGCAAATCCGTTTGGCAGTGCAGTGCGATTCCCCCATGGGCCGAACCGTAAATTTAGTTACATCGTAGGTCGAAAACTTCCGATTTCGAGCCCTGCGTAAATTGGGTAGAATGCGTTTTATATTCGATCACACGAAGCGGAACTATTTTAAGTTTAAAATAAATATAATAAAATTAGTAAAACTGTTTAATTTGATTAAAATAAATATAATAAAATTAATAAAACTGTTTAATTTGATGATACATTTTTTCTATCGGTTTTGCTGTCATAACATCACATTAAAAACCCCGTCGTCGTGGTTTTCGTCGATCAGTGTCTAAATTTTTCATTTTATTATTATTATATACATATATATTTATATATATATTTTTTATAATTTTTTTTTTTGGGAATTTTATGAATTAAAGGATCGAATGAACGGAATCAGATCAAAAGGCCAAGGGAATCAGACAAGGGAAACATGTCTAATGTTCACTATTTTATGTTCAATGATTTTTTATAAAACTTAAATAAAAAAGGTTGTTTTTACAATTTAAATAAAAGAGGGGAAAGAGCAACACGTCTTTTCCCCAAAAATCTAACAACATAACGCCACGAGAAACTTTAAGGGCGGGTTGTAATCTGGTTCCAGTTCGCCGGTTGGGGAAAGACGGAAGATGGGCAAACGGCTGATGAGCTGCGTGTGCTGCGTGTTCCCGTCATCGACAGTCAAGTGTGCCGCGTCGAGTACCAGAAATACCACGCCGAGAAATCCATCACGGCTGACAAGATATGTGCTGGTTTTGTAAATGGTTAGTAAAAATATATCTATTGAATGTCTGTTCTTATCCACAGGGTTATATTACCGTCCCTTTGTTGAAGCTAAACACATTGTTGTATTATACCTAGGTGTCTGCAGACTCATTAGAGTAATATCTTTAAACTCGTGTATTATGTAAGAAGGCTGTCTTTACATACGTAAGTCTAATCGCGTACACCCGAACTTCTAGCCTTCTCACAGCTTATCAAATCAGTTTGATAAGTTGAAACGCTTACCGTTAGAAAGGTACCAAATGCGCCAAAAATTAAAAGACGGTTGATTGCGAATTATTTTTTATCCTATAAATACTAGTATTTTTATTATTAAAATTTTACTAAAATCTGAATAGGTTCAGTAGATAATAACCTACCTTATTATCTCCCGAAAACAATATAAAAATAACACTAGTTAAGTTAAGTAATAATTATTTGAATTCGAAGTCAGTTGCTCTCATGCAGCTGTCATTTGGATAAAATTAAAGAACTCCAAGAGGCTACGCTTTGAACGACACGCGGAACACCCGGTCTGTCATTCTGTCCCGCTCACAATAAGCTCACGCACATGCGTGTATACAATACATGCGAATGCGAAATGTGCGAATGAGACAACGCTCAAATTTACCTACAGAAATCGCTCGAAAAGGGGTTTATGGAGAATACACTTTTCTACACCGAAACTTTCACGAAATTGAAATTTAAAAAAATATATATTTTTTAGAAAGAAGAATGAGAGTCTTTATGAGAGTTGAGTAAGCAGCACTTTTTCCTTAAATAATATTTTTTGATAAATCGTACATGTTTGACAGTGAATGTTTACGTTAATACGAAACGCATCGAAAATTTAAAAACATACCGACATAGTTTTCACCCTTTAGAAGGCAGTATAAAAAAATATATTCATTTTGTGCAATTTTTGATGTAGAAAAGTGTTTTTTCCCGGGCGTCCTTTTTGTATGGGCCGAAAAGCGAAGTCTATCGTCTTAATTTCCGCCGTTAACGGAACAAATGTGCGTGGATAATTGTTTTTCTCAAGCCATCTTTTATTTCAACTGATTCCAATACTTTATTCGGTCCCTTTCGTCTTTATTGACAAAATTTCGTAAATTTGACAGAAGAAAATCGTTATGACATCTTATGGATAATAATATTACGCATAAATTTCTTGTGTAAACTTCAGAACAACTTCCGTGAGCATTAATTACCATAAGTTGGACGCGGGTGTAAAGGCTCTTGTGAGTTACTTATCAAAATTTAACCAAAAAATTTTCTTGTGAGTGTAAAGGCAGTCAAATAATATTTATATCATAAACGGTATAAATATACCATAAACAACAATTGCATTCTCAATAAGGAAGTTGAGTCATTTTTTTTCTTTTTTTTAATCAATGTTCACAGGCAAACTTAAATACCAGTATTTTTTTTTAAAGTTCGTTTTCATAATTAAATTAATTCTACAAGTTTGAATTTTATTAAGCCCGCGAAAACGGCGGCAAGAGCATAATACTGTGCGGCAGAGTTCGTGACGTAACCCGGTCCTTGCTTGTGTGAAATATAAGTGTCGCGTCGCGGTTTTGTAAATATTTTCCCTTAAGGGATTCCTTAATAAGGGAACATATTTTTTATAAGTCAAAATATTTTTCACTCAACTTCCCTATTCTCATAAAATCTAAACATGTTTTTCTCGTATCTTATACTCTATTAATGTTTTATTTACATATTTATTTTCAGTACTGTTTATGTAATTTTTTAATCTTTTTTTGTTAAGTAAGGTTTAGATGCTAGCATTTCTATATATATTTTAAAGTATCATTGAAGAAGAAGGTAATACTGATAAATCTAAACAAAAATATGAAAAATTACAAGAATCATAAAAATAAACAGCTAAAGTCCGGTTGAATCTGAATGTCTGAAAATGAGGGGACCAGATCGAGAAGTTATATTCAATTTGACTTCGTACCAAAGACATATACATCAGTGGCGGTCCGTGAGTTTTCAGTGAGCTAGAGTGTTAAGATTGAAAAAAAAACGACGTTACTGATGTTGTTGTAGCTGAAAAAGTAAATATTATTTTTCTTCAAAATTTCAACTTTTTGTATGAAGATCTTCAGGATTCTTTCAGTTTGGGGATGCGCCGCATCCATAAACTGAAAGATCTTCATACAAAAAGTTGAAAATTTTAAAAAAAAAATAGTTTTCAGCTACAATAACATCAGTAACGTCGTTTTTTTCAATCTTTGCACTCTAGCTCACTAAAAACTCACGGACCGCCCCTGATATACATATACAAAATCGAATTCTTCCAAAAGCCTCTGGAATTTTAAAGAATGAAGACGAGCATTTTCATTACCTTATTAATTGTTTTTATCCAGGTTATAAAGATTAATTTAGAGTTCAAATAATATATGCCCAAGTCATTATATTATTGCTTTGGCTTTCTTGTGTAATTTGCAAAAAAAGAGTACCAAATACTCTCAGTGCCGTTACATAAAGAATGTCAATCAGAATCGGAGCGTTACTTAAAAATGATTTAGCAGTATTTGGTGACCAGATCTCAATAGCCAGGTATTCCCAACCTTCCAGGATCGACCGGGTGCACGGGCGATAGTGGCGCTGGTTTAGTGTTTCCCTCCGACACACAAGGACATAAGATCTGGTGGCTAAGGGGCGTCCTGAGTGTAGGCCCCTTTGACAAAGTGAATAATCAATGCAGGAACACATATTCAGCCTACACAAGGCTATTTGCCCTGAGGGATTGGATAAAGCGGCAGCTTATCGAACTATCGTCACAACGAGAGCTTTTCCAAGGTAAGTCGTTTCCTTTCTCAATATCGTTGTCGACTGTGTTTTAATCAATGACACTAAAAAACTAATTGCCTGCCCGCATGGCAGCAGAGCATTCTGGTCGCTAGCGGGATCCACAGATTGAAAGTTTTGCAAATCCAGTTTTGCCACCTCTTACCAGACTTGACGGCTCACTAGCAAACACCGCACCCGAAAAGGCCAACCTATTTTATTTATTTGTATTTCACGCCCTGCTGGGCTTTTACATGTTATTTTTTTTATTATCAAAGTACATCTAAATCAATATTACATTCAATTCACACAAAATTAGTTGGCTCTTTTTCACACAAAAGCAAAAACTAAAATTGAAAAGCAAAGTACATCTAAATAAGCATTAGATACAATTCAAACAAAAGCAAAAAATAAAATTATAAAACTGAATCTAAAACAAACTCATAATTTATGATCAAGGTGCTATCACGCCATCGCGCGTCGATTTCTCATTGTACTGTCTACGTGAAAAAGCTGAGGATCTGGCATCGGAATGGACTCTACATCTTACAGAGGCCTAGATGTCAACAAAGCTAGCGAGCCTGATATTGCAGAGGTGTGCTTCAGAATTGCTTCAATTATGACGAAGTTCTTTAAAATGTCTCTGAAGTGGCCGTGTGCCCTCTTGTTGGAAAAAAATAGTCATTTAGCCTATTCCTAAAAAGCTTTCACACCTTTCCTTCCATGGTGATGGAAATATAGTACGGTCGTCTAAATTATTAGGTCTCATTCAATAAAAAACACTCTGGATCAAAATAAGTATTCATTATTTATTTGCAAATTTCTTTTAACATGACCTTGCACTTTTTTAACGCTACACTGAATTTGATCTTCACGGCTCGGTCCCATATCTGTCTATGACACTTCTTCGTCCGCTAACTAATTAGAGTCAAAAGATAATAAATTGAAGCATCACATTTTTTTACTAAGGATGGTAAAAACTAACATTAATGCATGCGCTAAATGAAAAAAAACATACAGCTGTCATCTCAAAACATAACATTCTAGGCTAGAAATCTGTTTTACCATAAAAATGATCAGTTCATAAAAACGATACTAGGGAGGTTTAGCTAAATGCCGAACCAGATCATTTTATATTTTATTCCACAGAGGGCTATGGTATATGGTAGTTAGTTATTGATTTCCTCCGTTTGGACGGTGATTTTCTCGCATGTGTGACGGTGCCTTTAGTGGAGGTTGTGTATTTCCAGACGAAGTAATGGTGAGACCCAAACGGTTGTACTGGATATTTCAAAGGCCTTTGACCAGAGGTGGCACCGAGGACTTATCAACAAACTGCCTCATGTAGTATGATGCTTAAACCAACATACTACATTGTGACTATGTAATATTATTATATTTCCCTCAACACAGCTATTAACAACAACAATTAACCTGATATACAATACTACCGCCGTGGGTGGAAAGTGGAAACACAGTGTTCTCCTTGAGAGCCTCGAAGAGGATACTGGGTTTCTACTTATGAAGGCAGAATAATCATTTTTCAAAAATATGCAAACGCAGAATATTCACATATTTTTCTAGTGACTTGTACACAGAGTTAATTTTAACCAATTACACACAGTTGATTTTGTTTGATTATATTACACTCCTTTACCTACCATTACGTACCATGTTTTACGTTAGGAACATTTTTTGTATCAATTGCCCTTATCGTCTATTTACATTAAACTGTACGTACGTGGATTGCCGACTTTTTGAGGGAGAGGTTGATTTAGGTGGTTGCTGACGGTTTCACCTCTTCCTCGCACACAATAAATGCTGGCGTCTCAAGGGTGATCGTTCTGTCTCCTATTTTCTTTTTGTAGCACATCAATGACCTTTTGTCGTGTTCATATTGTTATGCGGGTGACAGTACAATCCGTGATAGCTTTTAGTTTCACATGGCACCCAAGCTTCGGGGCGCACAAGTTCCAACAGCTCGTAGAGCTTTGAATCAGAGAATGGACGTTTACGTCGAGAAGATTTTCTCTTGGGGTAAGAATGACGTTATCGAATTTAGTGTTTCAGAGACCCAATCATATCACTATGCCTAAAAGAGGTCGAAATGACAATCTAGTCTGAACATGTTATTAACATATCTATGTTTGCAACTAATTAATTCATGGTGGGATTCCATTGTAATAATATAATAAAACAAATATAAAACTTTTCTTTTTGTAGTTTATTTTTGGGATGTTATGCCGTGTTACGCTAACTCCTTGTTTAGCCGACGTTTCGGACAACGTTACAGTGTCCATCATCAGGGCAGATGTGAAAATCATATTTTAAAAGTTAGCCACCCAGAAGCTAGGCGAACTGTACAAAACCCGCAGATACTGCAGATAGCACATCCCTGCTGAGACTGTACAAATTTAAAAAAAACTTGGATTACTCAAGAACTTCTAAAAAATATAAGAATTAGAGACAAATTACACCTGAAAACTAAAAAAAAATCCACTTGAACTTTCATTTCTAAATCTTGATAAACATTATAAAAACATGTGTTCTGAACTTCTTAAATTTTCCAGAGGTAACTATTACAAATGTCAGATTCAAAACTGTAATAACGACCCCAAACTTGTCTGGGAAACTATTAGGGAGGTGACATACACCAACAACAATAACAAAAATGATATTTCCGAACTTGACACACCAAATCAAAAATTAAATATGAAAGAAAATCCAAAGGAAATAGTACAATTTGTGAACGAACATTTCTCCAACGTGGGTTTTAATTTAGCTAAAAAAATTATTAAACCTCCTTGTATGAAGATGAGAATAACAACGCACTTAATGTCACATTTAAATTAAATATAATTACAGCAGGTTACATTACAATCATTATAGATTCAATGAAACCAATACACACTTCCGGATCAGATGGTATTTCAATGAGATCAACTAGAGATGAACTAATTCAACCACTTCTCCACACTTTGAACAGATGGTATCTTTCCTGCAACGCTTAAAATGAGTTCTGTTATACCAATCTTTAAAGCTGGCAAAAAAGCAGATATAAGTAACTATACACACACAAAAATATTGAATAATCTTTCAAAAAGAGTAGAGAACGTTATTAAGAAAAAGTATATATATAAATATATATATATACCTCACTCAATATCGTGAAACAAACCGTATACTATCTGAAATGATACGGCTTTAGAAAAAATATGGGAACCTCCGATGCCATTGTCCTAATTGTAAAAAGTATTAAACATAGTCTCAATAACGGTAATCAGTGTATCGGGTTATTTTTAGATCTACATATGTAAAGCCTATGATACAATTGATTACACATATCTTCTAGAAAAACTCGAAAAGATTGGAATCTTAGGTTGTGAACTGAATCTCATTAAAAGCTACATGTCAGAAAGGTCACAATTAGTCAGTCAACCAAAACAAATCCAATACGGAGTACCTCAAGGCAGTGTCTTAGGCCCGATTTTATTCCTGATATATATATTAATGATCTATGTAATCTAAACTGTCACGGCTCAGTCATTAGTTTCCCAGATGACACAGTCCTTCTGTTCCATGGAAAGTCGTGGGAGAGTGTATTCGTAAAAGCTGAAGAAGGGACGAATCGGGTAAAACAATGGTTTGATTCAAATTCACTGACATTAAATGACACAAAAACTAAATATATTAAATTTAAAATCCACAACAAACAGACAGAGAACCTCAATACAAACCTAAACATAAAAAATAATAAAAACTTCATAAACGCGAACCAAGAAATTCCTTGCAATATTGAATGAAATAAAAACAATATAATAGCTTGGATTAATTATTGATCAAAACTTAAATTGCAACTCCCAAATAGAAAATGTAAACAATAAACTAAAAAAACTAACATATTTCTTCAAAACAATAAGAAACATTTTAGATGAAGAAAAACTAATTAAAATGTATTATGCATTAGCCCAATCTCAACGATTATACGGAATTATCGGATGGGGAAACTCATGCAATTCCTCTATAAAACCAGTCCTCGTATCACAAGAGGAAATTTTGAAAATTATACTTAGTAGAGTCCCCTACAGACTATGTTTTTAAAGCCCTGAATGTAATGTCACTTAAACATACTTATATACATACAAAAGATGTTCTAATTTAAGCAAAGCCAGGAAAACTTTACTCAGACATACTTGGGCCGATTCACAAGATCTACATTTTTTATTTTTTATATTTCTATACAATATTGCAGTGTTTACATAAAGTTATTAATATTTATACATAATAATATAATTTATTAACTTTTTATTATGTTGTGTGTATGGTAGGTTTGTGAATGCGAAACTGTGGTTGGGTAATGTTGAATGTTTCGTGAACACCTCACTAAGAGAACCTGTGCTGAGGTGTTTACGTGGTTATGTTTAAGTGTGACAAGTATTTATGTGTTGTAGTAGAAAGTTTCTTCTTTATTTATGTTTTAAATATATATATATTTTTTAAGTGTGTGTATAGTTGGTATATTCTCGAAAAATGTGTTAATTTATTTAACATTTTTTATAGTTTGTTTATGTTTGGTTTGTAGTTATTTTGTTTAGAATGAAGTGAAAATCTTGATTTTTGATCCAGGCTGAGATAAGTTTTTTGTGAATGTTTGTAGACATATCTGCAGTTATTAGTTGATTCAGCTTCAGAGTAATGGGCATACACAGAGAAAAATGTTATTAGAAAAAACGATCATTTTAATAGTAAAAACGGTTAAAACGGGACTGAAATTCTCACGAACAAATTAACAGGGTTTTCATGTTTATTGGCGGGAACATGTAAGAATAATTTGTTGATATACGTAATTTCGTACGTATACCGACAAATTATTCTTACATTTTCCCGCCAATAAACATTGAAACACTGTTAATTTGTTCGTGAGAACTTCAGTCCGTTTTTAACCGTTTTTACTAATAAAATGATCGTTTTTTCGAATAAAATTTTTCTCCGTGTACAATTAAAAAGTTTGGTTGGGTAATATTGAAAGTGTATTCGTCCATGTGTGGTGTGCGTTATCGGTATGTTCAGTGTTTTATTTGTTGAGGACCTGGTTTTTATTGATTATATTTTTATTTTTATTATTTTTTATTTTTACATTACAACACACGTTACATCAAACTACAACTAAAACGACTTTTGGACAAATAAACATGCAATATCTCTCTATAAAATTATTTATATCCTCCCTCGTACAATAAAATCCATTAAAAAATAACCGACTTCAAAAGAAGCATTAAGATATGGATTATGGACACGGGAAGGAAGAATACTGATATAATTTTACAGCCAAACAAAGATTAAAGCTAATTGTGTTATATTTTTTCTAGATATTGTTTTATAATTTTTCTCATTTTATTTAAACAGTTATTTACTTTCATTAAATAACTTAACAATGTACAATGTGTCTTTAGAATGGGGTACCCCAGTAAGCACAAAAAAATGTTAAAATAAAATTATCATAATATATATTTTTTTTATTTTTTGTTTTAATACAAAACACTCTTTTATTGACTTCCCCTCATCTCAATCGAATCTGTTCCCGTTTGTGAATACATTTTATTAATTGTTTCCAGTCACATGCAGCCTTCAGCAATCCAACACTGTCAACTTTGCGTGCTACGATTCCGACAATACACAAACCATCTGCCCAGCGAAGATTGTCGATGGGAAATCGATTTATCCTTCGTGCAAGGAAGGATTCTTCAGCACGCAAAGTTTAGTAGCGATTACCTGTCAACACGGCCGGTGGGACAGTCTCGACAATACCGTTCCCAAATGCATCCCAAGTGAGTCGAGTGTTCATTCAACCAATCAACTGTCAAATGATGATTTACATTTTGAAAGATGATTTTTTATGTTTTGAAATGTGAATAATATACTATATCAGCATTTACCTAAAGAATTTTATGTAACGATTCCTTTGAATATTTCGAGAAAAAAAATAAAGATCTAATTTTGCTGTCGGATTATATATTTTTTCTTTTTATTTTTAACTTAAAGTTAAAAGAGTTAAAGAGCTAAACCTCAAATTATAATATTTTAATTAATGAAGATAATATTGACTTTCGCTAATGTTATCTTCATTAATAAAAATATTATATATTTTTTCAATTAAAAACATTTTTTGTAATTTTAATACCGACAGGAGTATCAACTGTTCTCAACCGCATTTTAAATCATATATCGCCGCTGATCAAACACATCGGCCGAGTTGGCAGGTAATCGCTACTAACCGCAAACTAGTTCCAGCCGAACTAGACAATCTCTGTTCAGAAAATATTCCCACTATAATAGCTGGTGATTTTAATGCAAAACACAAATCGTGGTACAGTTATCAGAATAACACCAAAGGAAACGTACCTGCAAAGTACGCGAGTACCAATCCTATCGTAGTAGATGCTCCAGATGGACCGACGATTCATCGCCCAAACGGTAGTCCGGACGTGATTGCCATCGTAAAACACTAGCCACTTGCACTCCCTCCGAGTACTCGGTGAACTTTCATCAGACCACGATCCAGTTCTTCTATCTCAAACAGGAGGCTCTAACCCTCTGGTCCCCATAAATCCTCCACGCACTTAAATAAATTGGAATAAACTCAATGAGCTTCTAAATAACAAAATAATAATACGTACATCATCAATTCCCGACGAAGCCACTTTAAATGCTGCTACCTCCATCTTAATTCTGACAATAATATCTTGCATCACCGAGGCGTCTGATGAAATTCACAATGACACAATACGTCACGAAATTCCCGAAGAGATCAAAGATCTTATTAGGAAAAAAAATCTTGTTAGGAAAGAGTGGCAAAGATCTTGCAATCCTATAGTAAAACAGCATTTTAATAGACTCGATAGAGAAGTGTGTGATGCCCTCAGCAAATTTCGCAATGAGCGTTGGCACGATTTCATCTCATCACTGGAAGACGCTATCGTCTAACTTTCACGTGGATACAATTGGATACAATTTTGGATATATATTCCGTATGAACGCATGTAAATATACCTTAGGAATTTTTTGAATTTCAATCATATTTATGTATTTAAGTTGATAAGATATCCAGACAGTACTAGCGTACTCCAGCTTGCTTCTGACCACTCCGTTGAACATGGCGGTCATTGCTTCAATTTTATTGAATTGTTTGCAAGTTATGTCGTTTTCTTTTGTACCTATATTGTTTCTATTCACATTTTGTTACAATGAAAGCCCAAAGTCCGAACTCCAGCTTCAAAAAAACTAAAACAAACGCCTTCAACTTGTCGAGAACATTTTTGTTTTTTTTTTTCAATTGTCGTCTCCTGTGTTTTTTTGTAAAATGGAGCGCGGTACCTAAACACAGATTTCAACAGGGACCACTGTGAACGTGGCTACAAAACATGACGTCATATACCATCATATTTTTACAGAACTCGAAATATTGCCGATTTGCAAAAATATCCAAATAAATGGAATATTTCTGAATATATCCGAAATGTAAAAACTGTTTTGGAAAGGTGATAAAATACGCTATCAAATTTTATGATTCAAAATAAACATGTAATATTTGAAATATAAACATTTTACGTGCAAACATAAAAAAATAAAATAAAATGACTCACCTTACATTTTTTCTAACTAAAATCACTGTTAATGGAAAAAAATAAAAACACATAACTACATATTTTATTAGAAAAATGTATTATAAACGTTATTGTTACCTCACGTTTTACTCGTTTGATGTAAAAATAATTAATAAAAAATTCTCAAAGTTTCATAATTGATTTTCAAATTGCGGCTGGAAACTTTGGCTTCATAAATATATTCATTTTAATTACTTTCCGGTTAATTTTTAAATTTCAAAATAAAGTGTGATATTTTATCTTTCTAACACCGCTTAGATCATATTTCTAACCATGATAATAAGGGAGACACGACGATTTCTATCAGACCTAATAAATACGTACTTAATATACATAATTGTACATAACTGAATATAACTTCAAAAACATATGCCATACATTCACTTTATGTCAAGAGCTGCACCGTGCGGTATATAAAATAAAATAATTAACAAATTCCCTCCCCTGCCTTCCCCGCTTCACCCGGGTGTTGAATCCGCAAAAACATCATTCGGAGATAATAAGGTTATTAAAAAAAAACTGTTAACATTAAGAAAACTATACGAATATAATGTCTCCTTATATACAAAATAAATAATAAACTCATTCATACAAACACAGAATTCATTAAAACGTCCCAAGTACACAAACATTTTACACGACAACACGATAACATACATTTAAACACTATTCATACTAACTACGGTAAGCAATCTATCAGTTATGAGGGGGGCAATTTATATAATTGCCTTCCAGTTGATATTAAAAACGAAGAAAGTGTGTGTAAATTTAAAAAAAAAATTATTAATTTTTCTTCACAAAAAACAATGTAGTGAAAGTGAATAATATTGAAAGTGAATGAATAGTATTGTAATATATTGTATGATAATATGTTTTATGATAATATAATGTTATGCAAATTCTAGTTAAGTAAGTGAAAATGTTATTTTCTTTTTTTCTGGAATAAAAAAACTTTAAACCAAAAGGTTTGAAATTTAGAATTGATATGTAATTAGTAATAACACTAATAACATATCAAATCTAAACTACAAACCTCAATATCTACGAATGATGTTTTCGCGAACTTGGAATTCTTCATTTTGCCACCGCCTAGCTTTATTCACCTACATAAGTCAAGTGCGCACTGCGCGGCTGTAATCAAATTATGAACAATTTCCCTCCCCTGCCTTCCCCGCTTCACCAGGGTGTTGTCGTGTTTTCCATCGACCACGGAAATCAAGAACATTGAATATGTGTTTAAGGTTACGCCCCTATTGACGATTTTGTAGTCATTTGTTGTAAGAATGTTGTCGCAGGAGACGATAATACTGAAGGAAGAGACCCAGCTTAACACTGACGCACTATTTATTCACAAGTTTTATTTTTAAATCTGTCTCCCTCTTTGTTGATAAGAAAATTTTCCTTCTTTAACTTTTCTTTTTTATAATTTATTTATATATATTTTGATAATTTTCAGTTCTCTCGACCACCAGTCCACAACCAGAGTTAAATGAGTAAGAATATTTTTTTCAATTGCTACTTTTCTCAAATTCAATTTATTTTGCAAATTTATATCACACATTTTTTTTAACATAGAACTAAATTATTTGAATTCGCATGGCATGGCCACAGCATTTATTAAATATTTGTTCGAATTGTTTGAATCACGTACTGTTGACTTGATTCACTTTGCGCGCGTTCTCTTACGCCCTTCGTTCTCGCAGCGACACGCAGTTTCACAAGCGACTAAATCGCCGCTACCAGACCTGTCTTACTATTTTGCTAGTGCAGCGCCTAGCGGCGTTTTCAAACACTTATAATAGTATGGAAAGTACAGAAGAACGGCGTTAGAGTTATACTTAAAAGTGTTCATAATCTACTCCATAAAATATTTTTAGTTAAAAAGTTTTTTTTTTTAAATTATATTATTTATAATACCCTCCGAAAAAAATATTAATTTTGACATTTGAGATTTTCTTCCCAAGGTCTTTAATTGTATAAAAAAACCGTCATACATATTATTCATTCAAACGAGACTTTCGATGTAGACAAAGTTGAAAAAGTGTAAAATGTGATTTTTTTTAAATATGTGTTTTTAATCTTTTAGGAGATCTACATGTACCTTGCCAAGCTACCCTCGTCACGGCAAGTACACGGTGATGGGTCGTAACAAGAACTTGCCGCCAGGGACTATCGTGGATGAGTACACCATCATTACTTACTCTTGCGACACCAACTATGACCTTTCCACAAAAATGGTGTACGCCGCTTGTGAAGCGGGCAAATGGGACGAAACACCGCCAATTTGCAGGAGTAAGTATTTTTTTCATAACCGTTATTTTCGGAACTTTTTGCCAAATTTTAATTATTTTTTTTGTAAACAAAAAACCAGCATCCGGAAAATGTGTGGACTGTTGATCGTAGAAAAAAAGAAGAACACAGAATTGCGATGCGCGCATGTTTCGTGATGCAATATTCTGACTATTCTTTACCATTATCCTTATGAAATTTTCATTTTGATCAAATGATTCAAATGGGACGGCGCTACACGATAGACTAAAATCCCGCTATGACAAATCCTACATCATCGAGTACACAGATGATACTTCTTTCTTACTCTTGGAGATTCCGCGCTATCTGAATAAAAGATTTCAAAAAAGTTATATCATAAGGTACATAAACGGGGATGGCTTATTACGATAGGGGCCGATTAGGAGATGATAAAAAAGCAGGTCTGCCGACCGACAGTCTGGCACTTTTGAAGGCAGTCAGATTTAGAGTAGGATAAAATTGGTAAATTTCACGTCATCGATTACACAAATGAAAATAACCATTAAGACAATAGACTTCGCTTTTCGGCCCATACAAAAAGGACGCCCGGGAAAAAACACTTTTCTACATCGAAAATTGCACAAAATGAATATATTTTTTTATACTGCCTTCTAGAGGGTAAAAACTATGTCGGTATGTTTTCGAATTTTCGATGCGTTTCGTATTAACGTAAACATTCACTGTCCAACATGTACGATTTATCAAAAAATATTATTTAAGGAAAAAGTACTGCTAACTCAACTCTCATAAAGAATTATAAAATTATAAAAAGCCACCAACGTAGCTTCTTCTTTCTAAAAAATATATATTTTTTAAAATTTCAATTTCGTGAAAGTTTCGGTGTAGAAAAGTGTATTCTCCATAAACCCCTTTCCGAGCGATTTCTGTAGGTAAATTTGAGCGTTGTCTTATTTGCACATTTCGCATTCGCATGTATTGTAAGTGTGCCTGAGATTATTGTGAGCGGGACAGAATGACAGACGCGGGTGTTCCGCGTGTCGTTTAAAGTCTAGCCTCTTAATATTTTTTTTACATTAGCTCCACACAGGAGGCCTATGTCATCTTTGGGGTTGTGTGTGGATGGTATTTTTAGGAAAAGGATGGAGAGGAATTTCTGGGAAGGAAAAAGGTATGAAGGGTGGGTTGGAATCTGAGGGTCAGTGTGTCCAGGAGTTACGGACGTATGAATCCATTCTTCCCACTATGGTACAAGGCGATGGGTCGAGAAGGTTCGATTGGAGAGGTCAAAAGGTTTTCATCAACCAGTCTCTTCCGATCCGGTCTGCCACACAACAGGTGGGTAAACACATCCTCCGCCAAACCCGAATGAACTAGGACAACCCATGCTAAGTCACCAAACGTAGTTAAACACTTGGGGTGACCTATGTTATCCAATAAATGGTTCTCGTGGCGGCGGTACCCATATCCGCCTGCCAAAATGAACAGTAACTGTAGTCTAGATTCAAGATCATTACATTAAGGAATTTCTCGTTCTGCGACCAGCAGCTTTGCAGTTTTTTTGTGTATGTTTTTTCTTTTTTTTCATTATCATCATCACCTTTAGGGGGTTTCTCACCATCCTCCCAGTAGCTTATCTACCCTAATAACGAATATTTTCGATTTACGATTTACGGTTTATTTAATTATTAAGTTGGAGTTTATAATTCGGTACTCGAACCTACGAATATTGGCTATATATTGGATAAGTTGTCCGAAGTTTCTAACCACTGCGAGTATTTTATTTTTATTTTTAATAATATTCGTTATTAGGGTAGATAAGCTAACGGGAGGATGGTGAGAAACCCCCTTATTATTACTTTTTTAGGTTACCAGATTTATAAAAAGTGATAATGATAAAATAAAATAATTTAAATATTCCAATCGGATGAACGATCCTTTCAAATAAAATAATTTTTTTGTAAAATACCGACTGATTTTTTTATTTATTTGAAAGCTTATTTTATGGCACCAAAGCCCTGTTCAGACACAGCTCTAAACCGCAAGCAGATATCGGTTGAACCGCGAGCGCTTATTACCGTTTACCGTTTCTTTGTAGATTTTGCACTAGATCTGAGAATTTGACAGCTGAGATTCGCGCGTTTTGATAAAAATGACCCCCTCTCCAATTTTTGGCGGGAGAGGGGGGCGCTTATCTGTTTGTATATCGCCTCAGCAGTGGTAAAGCGCCATTCAGACGGTTCACTAATCGCTCATTTCCGCATTTCATTCGGCCTAGTTTACTCGGAATGACACGTCTGAACATGAAATGAATCGAAAGTGCCGAACACTGCCGAATGAAATCTTCAAGTGAACCGATCCAACAATGTTGGATATTTTGATTCGGCATCCTTCACTTGCGCGCGCATGCGCGCGGAAGAGAGCAAAGTGAAACGTCTAAACACCGAGTGAAATCTCAATCAGTTTGTCTCGCGTCCTGTACGGGAAGGACCATGAAAGGACGCTATCTATACGCACGCAAAACGTCAAAATGGTATTCGTTCGGCTAATTTGTTTGCTTTTGGGAACACCTCTCATATAAATTTTTCTCCCTTATTATCCATGTATTTTATATGTTTTTTAATATATGTAAGATTATTAATTTGTAGGAAAATGTTCGTAATAAAAAAAGTAAAATCAAATTGTGTTATTATGTCATAAAAAATAAAAAGGTTTATAAGACGAAACAATACTGTTTTTTATATTTATTTTATTTAATTGTGTCAATAAAATTTCGTAAAAATCGATGCATCTGACATGTTTTACCTTAAAATTCGGGGCCGGACCGCGCTGGAAAACAAACTAATTCCAGCGCGGTTGACCTCGCTCGGCGACGCTGGGGTCGGAATGGACGAGTGAACGCTTATTTCTATAGCGCCGTGTGAACATGGAATGAAACGAAGATGGACGATTAGGCCGAAAAAACATGGCGGAAACCTTCCCTCGAGTGAACTGTCTGATTCCAGCTTTAGTGAACCATGTGAATAGCGCTTAAGATGTGCATTGTCTATGGTTGATCTGCGCATAAAGCGTTTAGGTGTGAATGGTCTGAAGGGATTGTATGGAGAGCGATATTTGGCGTGCTATGATCTTTTATAGTTTATAGCTATAAACTGCGAGATATCTGTTGAACCGCGAGCGCTTATATTTTGTACCGTTCACACGACGCTATCAAATATTTCTTCATATGTAACATCATAACAAAACATAATATAAAACAGGAGGCAGTTGAAGTTCAGAAATAATAATATTCTGATCAGTTTAATTGGATTCCTTTTTATCTTTAAATGCATGAATATAAATCGAATTATAACCTAAAATTCTTACCTTGACTTGACAGAGCTGTATGGTGCCAAATCGCGCTCGAATTGCGGCGAACATAAATAAACCAATAACGCGGCGAACGCCAACGAACA
The DNA here is from genome assembly GCA_951813805.1 of Limnephilus auricula. Lineage (NCBI taxonomy): Eukaryota > Metazoa > Arthropoda > Insecta > Trichoptera > Limnephilidae > Limnephilus > Limnephilus auricula. The sequence goes on from OX638412.1 coordinate 6,821,244, forward strand.
ACGAAGGGAAATCCTTACGGGCAGCGATCAATGAACCAATCACAATGTTTGTTGAATTTTGAACGATACAATGGTCGTAAGAGACAAGAAGGAAAAATAGGTCTTACGTTCGTATGAAATATATTGTATTTGGAAAAAAATTCCTTGACGTAAGGCAAATTCGTAGTTCGTTATATTTTAACCATCGGTGCGCGCGCATTAGGTTCACGCATATGGAAAGTGAGTGTTATTAGCGCAAACTAATAATTCCGTATTACGAGTAATTTTTAAACGATTCGGGGAATATTTTAATTAAATTTTAAAACAATATTTATTTTATCACGGCGCCCCTTCGGAGTTGGCGCCAGGTTTTTTGCACGTTTTTGAACGTATGGCAGATCCGGCGCTGTGTGAATGGTCTGAAGGGATTGTATGGAGAGCGATATTTGACGTGCTATGATCTTTTATAGTTTATAGCTGTGTCTGAACAGGGCTTCAATGTGGAACAACTGTGGTTTTAAAAATGATCTCTGTAGTGTTATTTTTATTTGAGGAAAAAAATTTATAACTTCATGTAGATGAGAGGAAAGGCAATACACGAACTTTCCAACAACCAGGGGGTTGTAGATCTTGGGTTCTAACTGATTAAACATTTAAAAAAATGTATACCTACAATATTTGTTTTCAAATAATTTGTAATAATTTTTTTTTATTAAAAATAATAATTAATAATAAAAAAAAGAAAGACAAACATTCCCGGGTTATGAAAAATCCTTATTGTATATTTTTTCGACATTTATTGTAGTTAATAAAATCGATGAGATTTTTGTGGTTGCATTTCACTTGCAAGTTTATTTTATATTAACTTGCGTTTTTGAAGTAGAGACGAATAGTATTGCGACTAAATGTAAATCCGATAACCGAGAACAGTGTCTGTTTTTTCGATAATTTAGAATTGAAACAAAATCACCAAGTTTGTTTTTTTTCCTTAAAAGCCTTTTTAAGTGTGGTATCACTTTGCAAATCTATGACGTTGATTTGCAAATTGCTTGGTACATTAAAGATATCCACTGCGAAGGGGTTTTCGAAAATCTCTGTCTTTCGTGAGACATTTTTAACACTTCCACACCGGACCGGGGTTACACATCTACACTAACTAGAGTTTTACCCTGTATCTGAGTGATTTTTTAAACCACGTACTCAATAATTTAGGTAATCTTAGAAACACTATTCAGTTATCGATCTGCATTTAAAAAATATATATAACAGTATTCCTTTTTAGATATTAAATAAATTACATCCCCCCATTTAATTCCCCCGCCCCACCTCATATTGTGGGATCGCGAGGAATTTCCCCGTTCGTATCCCCACCATGTACCGGACTTCAAGTAACTAACCCGCGCTTGTGGCCGATCGGTAAATGTTGTATTTTAATAGAAAGGGCTGTGTCGTAATAAGTGAGTCATGCTAGCTTCCTTATTATCGCTTTTGCCTTTTTGTCTTACCAGTTTGCGCAACAAACTAGCCACGTTCGCGGACGCTGTAATCGTCAGTCGAGAATCGGAAATAAGGAGTGATGCTCGTTATCCCGGCCCGCCTTCTATATTTTCTATGGAAAAATATGCGTTATGGTCTATATTCACTAGAATATTAATGATAACTTTATTTATCGAACGATTTACATAATTATCACTAGAATGTGTTGAATATACTTTTCTTCAATTATTATAAAAAAAAAATTACATAAACTTTTGTCATTAACACCCATTAATAAGCAAAACAATTTAAGGCCTCGAGTGACCCCCCTTCGGATCATGTGTGATTTTTTCTTTCCGGTACGAAAAGGTTAAATCAGCAAACCTGTTGAAGTTGCACTTTTCGTTTTAGTATTTTGCAAACAAAATGTATCCCAGCTTCTTCTACTGCTTTCTTGCAATTTGGAAAGTGATCGAGTTTTCTGTCATCAATATGCTTTATAAATAATGGTAGTTTCATTTCAAATAATTTAACATTTTATTGAAGAAGAAGATAACAATAATAATATAGTTTTTTAAAATACGAAAATGAACAAGACACAGAAAAATAATAAAAGATAACGGTCGCAACTGGGACTCGAACCCAGAACCTTACGTCTTACCGGGATATACACCTCTAGTTGCGACCGTTATCTTTTATTATTTTTCTGTGTCTTGTTCATTTTCATATTTTTAAAAATTAGATTATTATTGTTATCTTCTTCTTTAATAATATTTTACATTGATGGGAATAACCTTCAAAAGTTAAAAAGAGAGTTTTTCTTATAAAAATATGAATTTAACATCTGACTACAAATTGCATATCAATTTATTTTTCCCTGTAAACGTGTATTGAGTAGATTCAGTTTGGCAGTCTAATCAGTTAGAACCCAAGATCTACAACTCCCTGGTTGTTGGAAAGTTCGTGTATTGCCTTTCCTCTCATCTCCATGAAGTTATAATTTTTTTTCCTCAAATAAAAAAATCGGAAACTTGAAGTACCTACTGCTCCTCGGCTTAGCCATCTTAGTTCACAGATAGGTACATACCGTCACTATATACAGCTTCCACATCTTTCAAAAGCTTTTGTAAGTAGAGTAAGCCCATTTTTTTCTTATAAAATTAATAGCAGATACAATGGTATCCACTATTTCTTACCACGATAAAACCTTGCAGCACAAGGCTTCTTGATGGACGATACAGTGAAATGTAAATGGAAGAACCAGACTCTTGGAGTTTGCTCTTGACTCTTTCAATAACACCTTAATTTTGACAGCTCATGTTTTTTCCGCCGTCCGTGGTGATTGACTCTGGTTAATTTATCCCAGCTCAAGGCGCATAAAACCAGAGCTTGGTCCAAGTGGTGAAATAAATCCTCTCCCTTTGTAGTTTCTTCATGGCGTTACTGGCGAACGACAACGGAATGAGGAGAGGTGCGGTTGGCGTCCTTCTGTCCTTCCCTTTCGCCCAGCTCCAGCGCCGGATCTGCCATACGTTCAAAAACGTGCAAAAAACCTGGCGCCAACTCCGAAGGGGCGCCGTGATAAAATAAATATTGTTTTAAAATTTAATTAAAGTATTCCCCGAATCGTTTAAAAATTACTCGTAATACGAAATTATTATTATGCGCTAGCAACACTCACTTTCCATATGCGTGAACCTAATGCGCGCGCACCGATGGTTAAAATTTAATACGGATTTGACTTACGTCAAGGAATTTTTTTCTAAATACGATATATTTCATACGAACGTAAGACCTATTTTTCCTTCTTGTCTCTTACGACCATTGTATCGTTCGAAATTCAGCAAACATTGTGATTGGTTCATTGATCGCTGCTCGCGAAGGATACCCTTCGTTACAATTTATGCCTTCTACCGCAATTCGCGCGCGATTTGGCACCATACAGCTGTCAAGTCAAGGTAAGAATTTTAGATTATAATTCGATTTATATTCATGCATTTAAAGATAAAAAGGAATCCAATTAAACAAACTGATCGGAATATTGTTATTTCTGAACTTAAACTGCCTCCTGTTTTATAATATATTTTGTTATGATGTTCTTATTTAGTCCAGTGTCATAGATATTGCCTGGTCACTTGGAAAAGTTACTCTTGATTCTTGTTGGCGAGATATTAATTTATTTTGAACGTATTGCATAAAATTATTATTTTTTTATAGATATGTATATCTATATATGTATATAAATTTTTTATCTAATTTTTTAAAAATTGTTGGGGGGCGGCGCCTTCGGTACTTCCTGCACAGGGCGCCAGATTTCGTAGAATCGGCGCTGCCCAGCTCCCCCTTCGCTATTCCTTCAATCCCTTTCTCGCTCCCTTTCACTCCGTTGTGCATGATATTGTCCATCACGTGCGCTGCGGCGAGAATCTTGCGGGCCGCACCAAGATGCCTCGCGGGTTACGACCCATGCTATAGCAGTATTAAAATAAATTAAATTTCAGAAAGATGTCCTATGGTTGAATCCCTCACTGTGGACTTCAGGTGCTTTAATTTGGGAACCGAGATGGACTGTCCCGAGTATCTGCCTTATGGGTCCGTGATTACCTCCACTTGCAAGTCCGAGCACCACAATATCAACAATGATCTTGAAGACCTGACTTGCAGTCAAGACGGGAATTGGAATAAACAGACTCCAGATTGTAAACCAGGTGAAGTATTTTGTTATAATTTGTCTTGTTCGTTGAAATGCCTAATAAATCTTTTTACTCTGATGCATAAATGGGACATTGCAAAGAAATTTCAGGGTCTAAGTCATAAACCGTGCTACGGAATAGCTACTTTTAGGCAAATACTGTAAAATACTAATTTAAGGAGGGTGATAACACTAGACGCTACGGTGCAAGCCACTTCAACATATAAAACAAAACATATTACGTCTGAAGGTATTTCATTACATGAATATTATTCGAATTTGAAAAATCTTTTATTCCATGTTCGTAATAAGCATTAACTTTGTGGCTCGCCATAATTTACAATAAAATATATAAATTTGTTCTAGACCACTTTAATTTTAATTACACTCTACCGGTTTCGGAAGAACCCTTCCTTCGAGAATATTAAAAGAGTTTTAATATTCTCCTGACGAAGGAAGGGTTCTTCCGAAACCGGTAGAGTGTAATTAAAATTAAAGTGGTCTAGAACAAATTTATATATTTTATTGTAAATCTTTTATTCATTTAAAACTGGTGTTGTTTAAATTTTTATGTGCTGTAAGAGGTACGGCACTGTGGTACTAAATAATACAGTAAATATATGTGTAGTGGATCGAAATGACAATCTATAGTCAAACAGAAATTCAATGAACGTTCAAAGTCCAAAGCCAGTACAACACATCATCTTCTTCACTGTCCGTATCACTAAACTCAAAATTAATTATAAAAGAATCTAGGTAATTGTCACGTAATTCGTAATTCTTTGATGAAATCCTCATTTTGGAGTCGTTCTGCATGAATTACACAATTTATCTATTCCTCAATAGAACCATATTTATAGCAGCATGCTATAAATATGGTTCTATTACTAGGCTATCGACATTTGTTTTGATGTATTCTGGATTGTTACGAATTTTTTGAAAAAACTTGATAATATTTTACTATGTTTTTTCACCTGCCTGCAATTCGTATCATCACCATTTTAAAAAGTATTATCTACTAAAGGCACTGATATGAGATCACACAGTATGTAATTACGGGAGTCAACGGGAGTCGAAATCATATTAATTAAGTAGATTAATTCGAAAATAAAGTAACGGGCTGGTTTTTAATCTTATGAAGTCAAATACACTACTTAACTAAATGTAGAATCTTAAATTTTTTGCTTTTATAGTGGGATGATATAAAATCAGGGTAAGAATCACGGGAATAACCGACATTGGAATTTCTAAATTTGATTACGCAGCGTATAATTATTTGGTATCGTCTGAAATATTGCTTTTAGAATCCAGTTTAATGTGTTTCCAAAAATCGGAATTTTCTAGGGACGAATAATAAGAAATAAAAATTTCAATATTAATGGTGGAGTGTCTTTCGAGTTTGGGTTGAGTTGAGTTTTTACTGTACGTTAATCCCCGTGCGAAATTTTGAGAGTGCACTTGGTATCTGTTTGACTATAGTCTCCTTCAACGGTAGCATTCTTCCGAACGGGACCTCCATTGATATGCTTGGTGTGACATTAAATGACCAGCTCAGGTATGGGGGCTCTATCGAATCCAGAGTCAAACTAGCCTCTCAAAAACTGGGCGTACTGTACAGGGCCCGCAGATACTTTAATAGTATACAACTGCTATCCCTGTACAAATTGCACGTGCGCCCAACAGTTGAATTTGGAAACCACCTCTGGTCTGGAGCCCCACAATAATTGAAAAAGACCCTCGACTCTGTGCAGAAACATGCGATCCGTTTGATAGATTCTCCCGTCTCAACAAACAGGTTGCAATGTTTAGAGCACAGCCGTCGGGTGGGAATGCTGTCCTTGTTCTACCGGTATTTAAATGGAAGATGCTCCGAGGAACTAGCATCATTGATCCCCTCGGCACCGGTACATAGTCGGGAAACGTAAATAAATAAATAAATAATAATTTGTAAAGCATTCAAAACATTACTCTGCTCATTAAACATTACCCTAACACGATTTATTCAATCGGTATCCATGTTTAGTTTTGTGTATACACCTAGGGCATTACTAATGGACGTGTTTACACAACTGATAAACAACCATCAATGTATATATACCATTCTTATTTATTTTCAATGTGCTTAGGTAAATATTGTTAAGAAAAATAAAATTTAAAGAAGTCTAAAATTTGCACACGATGACATATCGACCCTTTGGAATAACAAGGTTCCATCTGTTGCGGTAACGTCATGCTATAATGAACTATAAGGTAGCTTACTATAGTTCCAATTATCGCTTGAAGTTTCCGCGACAGATGGAACCTTGTTACTTCAAAGGGTCGATATTACGCTTTGTTCACAGTTGAATAATGATTTTAGGCGCCAAAAAAGATGCTTTATTTGTGTTCGTTAACATAACAGTTTTTTGCAGATTGCGGTTTGGAGAAGGCCTTTGGTGTAGAGCTAATTGTAAACGGTTTCACTGTTAAAAAAGACACCTTCCCTTGGCACGTGGGGATCTTCCAGTTGGACGAATCAACAAATACCGTCGAACATATTTGCGGAGGTTCCATTATTCGTGCTAATGTTGTTATCAGTGGTAAGTCTTATTCAATAATTATGTATTTCATATCAATTTTGCTATTTCACAATAGTCTAAGCTTTACCTCATGTAATGCAGTCAGTTCACCTGTTTTGCTAATTAAGATGACGATTTATAATGAATATCTATATCTAGTGATAGAAAAAACTGAACTAAAATGCCTAGGCATTACTGTAGACCAATGCGCAAATTGGTCCACACAAATAAACATACTCAAAGACACGTCAAGATAATAATAGTTAATTTTAAAAAAACGCGCAAGTTGCGCCACAATTCGAAGTATGTCAAAAAAATAAAAATAAATAGTAGTATATCTGTGTGTAAGGATGTAATGGCCAACCTTATGATTCCAGAGATAGCCTCATTTTTAATGTCAGTGCCATACAATTTTTTCTTTAAAAAATTATAACTCATTCATTTGTATACGCAATTGCTTCATACGAAATTTTATAGCATAGTAATGATCAGCAAAATCCATTTCTAGCCAAAAAAAGACCCTATGTCTATGAAAGGCGATTTTCAGCCCACTGTGCATCGCCCCGGCTTGGCTAAGATCCTTGGTTCAATTACTAGATATGACCGTACCTTGTTCTGATTTTTCTATTTCAGATTTTTGATTAACAGTCGCTATTATTGTCTTCATTGATTACATATAATTATTTGAGGTTCTACTCATTAAGTTAAAATAAAAATAAATATTTTAAAAATATTAAAAATATCAACAAAATATTAACGTAAGAAAAATTTATCTTTTCAGCCGCACAATGCTTCTTCGACCATATTAACTTGGTAAAGATGGACGCCAGGTATTACAAGGTGGCCGCTGGGAAGTTCCTGAGGTCCTGGGACAACGATTTGCCTGAAAACATAAAAGTCGTCCAGAAATCAGATGTTGGTTAAATTGCTTATGTTATTACTTTTATTATCTCAGTTGGTATGGAAAGGATTATATATTGTACATTGATAACATGGAGTAATTCACTTATTCCGAGTATTTCATCTTTACACATGTGATACACCTAGCAGTGAGTCGTGGCGATATGCTGAAATAGGCCGAGCCTATTTCATTTCAGCATTATTTCAGCATGCGCTGGCGCTTTTAACGCTAGGTGTGTCACTAGCATTATAGTCAAGATATTCTGTCCCACAACAGAGGCTAGAAAAGATACCCATAAAGAATGTATAAGTATAAATGTAAAGTAAAAAGTAAAAATATATAGTATAGCGTATAGAGCAGGGGTGGCCAAACTTTTGACCTGTTCGGTCTACTAGCGTTAAAAATTATTTCCTGAGGTCGACTGCAAGGTAGAGTTTAAAAGTGACCAAATAAAACTATTTTGTGATAAATTTGTTAGAATTTATTAATGCAATGTAACATATAATTTTTTTTTCATTAAGCTTTACGTTTTAAGGTGGATATTTGACACTGCATATTCTCCACAAGCTTATCATATTGGGGAGTGTACGAAGTAACTGCGATTAAGTTTGCATGTGTTATGCGGTAACGATGTTTGGTTTTTATTGCATTCATCGTTGTAAATGTTGATTCGCAAAGATAGGTAGAACCGAAAAACGATGTCAAATATAAAGCTACCTTTCTTAGGCGTAAAAACTTTTCTTTGCAAATCAGTTTCCAAAAATCTGTACTACCAGATGCCCTAGCTTTTTTCCAACTGTTCAGCGAAAGTTTTAAAATCTGGATTTGAATTGTGCATACATTCTTCTTCCATGTTTTTACAATTTTTTACTTCTCTTCGTTTTAATTGAGATTCATGCACTTGAATTTGATTTTTAAAAGTTTTAATGAAAGTTATCATGTCAATGACGGTTCTGTCTTTCCCTTGAAGATTCAGGTTTAACTCGTTGAGTTTTTCTGTTACGTCACAAAGGAAGGCCAGTTCATAAGCCATTTTTCATCTTCAAGCTCGGGTATATTTTCTCCTTTCGAATGTATAAATGTTCTGATTTCTGGCAGTAATTGTTGAAATCTTTTCAAAAAGGCACCACGGCTAAGCCACCTGACATCTGTATGTAGAAAAGATCTGACTGTTCGGATTCAGTCTCTTCAAGAAGAGCTCGAAATAGTCGCCTTTGCAAACTTCTGGCTCGAATAGAATTAACTATTTTATTAATGTCATATTTTCCTATTCACTTTATTTTACTCTCGCGGGCTACCTAAATCAGCTTCGCGGTCGACCGGTAGACAGCGGTCGACCTGTTGGCCATCCCTGGAATAGAGGATAGAGCAGTGGTTCTTAATCTTGTTGGACGTATCGAACCCCACCAGTTTCATATGCGCATTCACCGAACCCTTCTTAATTGGCGTGTCATCATGAATCATATGAGTTCCTCAAGACTAACGCCGTTCTTCCACGTAGCTATTCACAAGCGACGCTACCGCTACCTGTCAAACAAATTTGCTAGTGTAGCACCTAGCGGCGTTTTCAAACACTAATAAGAGTATGGAAAACAAAGACGAGCGGCGATCGCGTCGCTTGAAGGTAGCTCCATGGAAGAACGGCGTTACTCACCGAACCTTCGACCGAACCCAGGTTAAGAACCACTGGGATAGAGTATAGAGTATGAAGTATAATGTTTAATATATGGTAGAAAGTATAATAAAGTAATAATAAAATGTATAAACTATAAGACATTTTAAAAAATTATAAAAAGCAGTGAAATGGTGGATGAATATAATAATACTTGGGATGTTTTTTAATATTAGTTCCACACAGGAGGCCCTGAGGAAAAAATCCTTCAGGGCCTAAGGGAATTATGTGGGTCGGGTCATTTTATGGAAAGGAAGGAGAGGAAGTTCTGGGAAGGAAAGTGTATGAGGGATGGGTAGGAATCCGGGAGTCAATGTGTCCAGTTCGATGGCTCTAACCACTCCTGTGGCTCGCTCCAGCAATTCCATGACTATTTGATTCACCCACCTGTGATGCTGTCCTCACCTTCACCCTTCTGCGAAATTCGGCAGTTATTAATGCACGCCTTTCCGGGATGAATTTATGGATCCCCACTCCTTTTCGTGAAGTTCCTATTCTACCCTTAGGTTGGAATCAGACGGTTCACTAATCGTTCATTTCTGGATGTCTTTCCACCTATTTCACTCGGAATGACACGTCTGAACAAGAAATGAAACAAAAGTGAAACGAAGTTGGGAACATTCGCTCGAGTAACCATAGAGTAAACCTTTACTCGAGTGAAGGTTTACTCTATGGTTAATCGAACGAATGTTCCCATCTACTTTTCACTTTTGTTTCATTTCTAAGGCTTCTTTCTTTCAGCCTAAGGCTGGAATCAGACGGTTCACTCGATTGAAGGTTTACTCTATGGTTACTCGAGCGAATGTTCCCAACTTCGTTTCACTTTTGTTTCATTTCATGTTCAGACGTGTCATTCCGAGTAAAATAGGCCGAATGAAATACAGAAATGAACGATTAGTGAACTGTCTGATTCCGCCTTTACTCCGAATCTTTGACTCCGCGATCGATTTATTCGATAACCCGTCCGTTACCGATATTCGAAAATACTGTTGCAATACCAGTATTATTTTGTGGGTTATTGTATTATATAACTGATTAGTGTTATTTTACGATATTATTGGCGTTTCTTTCATAATTTTTGCTCTGAGATTATAGTTTTTTAGGATTATAGTTTGTTATATTCGACTGCGCAACTGTTATAGTAATGTATTGGTGGCTGATTAACAAATGACCACTTGGGATATTAGAGCAATTTAGTTTATTAATAAACGCGCAAATAATTTTTTTTATGTACATGAATGCCGCGCAAGAATCCCAACTGCTCCCGTCTGGAGCCAGTGAGACTATGGCATCCCCAATTGGGGTATGTTGTGAGGCTGAAGGCAATGGGGAGGGAAAGAAAATGCGAAGAGGAAAATTCAGATCTGGTCACCAAATACGTCTAAAGCCATTTAATTTCTAGCAACATTTAGATTCTGAATGGTGGTCTTAGACCAAGGCGATACTGAGAGTATCTTCCACTCTGGAATGTGCCGCAAATATATTAAATAATAATTTTTAATTGAGTAATGGGAGCCGAGAGCCTTACCCCTCGACCACCACGATTACGAATACCTATCGGTGATCTATCTTACAGCTGAGATGTGAGAGAGGGAGATGAAGCTAATGCACTTGCTTATATGCTATATCGTATTTCTCTCTCGCTCTATACCATATTAATAATATGACTCCGTCGGTATAGAGCGAGAGAGATATGTACTTTCTAAACAAAACCAAAATTAGCATTTATAATTTGTAGGTGACCGCAATTTATCTTCCCCCACTCTATGGCGGGCAGAAACAAAACCACGAACAAGACCTGGCCCTACTGCAGCTGACGACCCCCTTTAAGCTGACACACTCTGTCCGGGCCGTTTGTTACGACATTTTCAATGAGAGGTTTGACACAATTCAAACAGAACCTGGAAAAATCGGCAAGGTAAAAAGTTTTTTTTTTTAACTAAACAATACATGCCTATATTATGCATTGTATTCCCGAGAGTTAAGAAACTCAACTATATTTGCGTAATATATCTTAGAAATAAAATTACACTCTTGATTTAACACATCCCAATGTTAGTATGGAAATCTTGATAAATCCATCAAACAATAACATAGATTCCGAATAAATCAAAATCAGGTACCACGATAAAACAGTAATTATTACGCCGTTCTTCCATGGAGCTACGTTCAAGCGACGCGATCACAGCTCGTCTGTATTTTCCATACTATTATTAGTGTTTGAAATCGCCGCCAGGCACTGCACTATCAAAATAGTATGACAGGTAGCGGTAGCGTCGCTTGTTAGTAGCTACGTGAACGATGGGCGTTACACTCTTTCAGTAGTGAGTAGTGCCCCAGGGCAACACTGTGCGTCTATTATTAAATTAAAATAATCTTATGCATAAATGGAAACAGAACTTAGAATCGACAACTTTGCTTCGAGTAACATATTAGAATAATTTATTAATACTCACATATATTTGCCAATACGCAAATGGGGTAGGTATAATACCAGGAAAGTTTCTGTGTTCTGAAATGTGTGGGTAGGTACCCCAGTGATTATCGACGTTGAACACTGTAGTATATCAGTTTGGCATTTAGGAAGACTTGTATAGATGCCATTGCATTAAACAAGATGTGTTACTATATGTTCACGAGGAGCTCAGTTACATCTTTTGAAAGTTCCTGAGAACTGACTTAAGTTGTATTAGGTAGAAGAATCACGTGCTAAAGGTCCTATTTCCGATTTTTTAACGAAAGGTCTAAATCCAGATAAACTCCCAAAAGTTTTACAGTTGGGACGAAGGGGGCAAGATGGCTGTGATAGGCATCTCGCATTATAATATTGTTTTCTTGGCAGGTAGCTGGTTGGGGAAGGACAGAGACCGGAGAGACATCAGAGGAACTGAAGACCCTGAATCTGCCAGTCATCGGTATATTGGAGTGCCGCACAGAGATGGCCAAGTACCGGTTCAACAGATACGTCACCGAGAATAAGCTGTGCGCTGGACTTCTCAATGGTAAACACTATACAGGATGTAACGGGGTTACATTTTATTGTATTCCGTTTTACGCCTGGCTAGACTTTTACATATTTAAGATTATAATTAAGTGAGTATTGAAAATTATAAGTAATGTGAAACTGATAAACTTATTATGTAGTGCCGTTCCTCATCCAGAACATATTTTTATATGTGAGAGACGACACGTCGATTCTTGTCATAGTGGTCTAATTGGCTTCCTTCTCCCTTGTGTTGGCAACCCTAGGATGGCATCATTTATTCGTTCTGTGATTGGTTGTTTTTCTGTCACCGGCAGTTGGCGTCTCGCGCCATTTACTTTGTCAATTGACATCGAAAATTCTTTCGAATGTGGTCGTATTATCTCGCGCGGAGTTTTTAGTGATGGTTTTATCACATATGAGTGCTTGAGATAACTTTTGTTTAAGATTATTTAACAAGAACGTACGAAAAGTGCTTCCTTTTGTACACATTTTTATTATTAAGATGAAGCCTTGCGAAATAATCCAAAATCATACAAAATCATGTGTTTTTGGTTTGAAAATTTGAGCACTTCGAAATATTATAGATGCCTCAATTAAATACCATAAATAGAACACACCTTGGTCTTGACAGCCATCGAGCTTTTTTTTTATAAGTGTTTTTATAAGCCTAGAAAAAAATAATGTATTAGACCTATAAAAATCACTTTCAAGTGCAAAATCTCCTATATATGAACCCCTTTTCGGATAAGGTTTTTTGCATAATGTGGAAAAATCAATTTTTTAGAAAGCTAACGAAAAAAAAATTTATATTTATGCGCGAACTTCCCACAATAAAATAAAATACGCATTTTCAGCGTTCTTTTGTTTACGTGATAAAATAGGGCGGAATGCAAGGAATTTGGAAATACAAAATAGTCCTTATGCCAACCACATAAAGACCATCTAGGATTCCAGTCAGTCCACGCCTCTCCTTGGCCGTGTGAGGTTGTCTTTGAGTAAGTGCCGCTCTATTCCGTGAAACCCATCCAAATTTACGTGCGCTCGATTTTAAAAAGTGCCAGTGAATATACGAGTATACCTATATACAATGGGTAAAAAAGCAAATAAAAAAAGTGGGTACCTTCAGCGGACTAAAAAAAACAAAAATCCACGCTGGAATGTTTGGGTAAGTTCAAATAATCAATTTTTAAAATTATAATTACGCACCTACAAACAATAACTAAGTATGAAATATGTGTCTGTTATATTTTATTATATTTAGGAATCAAACAGTTATTTGTAAGATAAATTGCAAAGTCAATATATGATAAAACAAGTTCCATTAATTATCTAAATATAACAAACAAATAACTACATATCTTTGCTCATCGGTATTTGGTCGGTCTTTATAGGTAGCACAATTTAAACAAAGTACAATGAAAACAGTAAAAATTAGTATCTAAAAATTTTGCAACAAGAGATAGAATCAGCTAGTTTGATTTTTATAATATAGGTAATTACTAGGAGGCGGCTAAGCGGTGGCAAAACGAAGAATTCCAAGTCACGAATCCGCAAAAACATCATTCGGAGATATTGAAATTTGAATTTTTTAAATGATATGTTTTTGTAATAACGAATCAATTCTAAACTTCAAACCTCAATATCTCCGAATGATGTTTTTGCGAATTTTCAACTTGGAATTCTTCGTTTTGCCACCGCCTAGCCGCCTACTAGTAATTACAGTAATCAAGGTACAGTTAAAATTGTCTACATGTCGTAGGGTGTTGAATGTTTTTCAGATACGTCCCATTAATGAATTCGGCGCTAATTAGACCATTGAGTTATTCTCACAGAAAGTAGAAACACATTTTTATTTTACCAATCAATTGTGTGTCTATTTTTTTACAGGCCTTTACGAAATCTACAAAAAAAACTCACTAATACCACCGATTCCGGAGAATTTCAAAATATCAATGAAAATGTACAAGTAAGTTGTTTGGATGTACCTATTAGCCACTTTATAATTGAATTGATTTATGCAATAATACCTACTCCTATTTAAAAACAACCACAAACTAACGTTCTTGCCAAAAATTTGAATATCGTAGTTGAACAAAACATGGTTGAAACCAATTTTAAAGTTCGCGCGCCTTTGCTAAGAAACAGTCGCACTGTGCTTAAATATTATGAACATAAATTATTTAATAATTATTAATTCGTTTCATTTTCCGTAGAAAGTAAAAGAAAACCACTTTCACTTTTTGAAGAACTTAATTTATGTTTGTAATAATAATTATTATTTTCATTCGTCAACAATCCCATTTTTCAAATTCCGCTGTTAGATTGACGTAATTAGTTTTGCATTGTCACTGTCAGAGAACATAACCATGTGTATCAAATTTCTATAGGAGATATATTTCATAAAACCTTATGAAAAAAAATATTTCCAAGTTCCTGGGAATGAAATCTTCCGAGGGAATTATCAAACATAAATTATTTTTCATTTATACCTAAGCCACAGCACAAAGTTTCCCCATTTAGGTGTTAACTGCTGAGCTATGGTTTTTTTAAGTTTATAATACCAGAAATAAAAAAACTACATTTTCACTTATTTAACTAGAAATAACTAAACTAAATACATTTTTACTCAATATATAAATACATTAAAAGACAATATTATTAACTTTCATTATTTTGTGGATGAAACGTAAAAATAAACATATTTCAAAGAATGAAATTTCTGCAAAAGTAATAAAATATGTTTTTAATTGCAGATAGAATGTGATAAAGAGAACAAGTCACTTCCACACAACCCAAATCAAAAGCAAAGCTCCGTTATTCGAGGAGATAGAACACACGGATTTCCAAAATCATTCTCTTGTGGTGAGTTGTATTTTATTTTTTAAATATCATTTTTTATGTATAATATACTCGTGGTCGATGGGTAAGGCTCTCGACTAGCCATTTATATATTTTTTAATGTTAATACTGCACAAGAATCCCAACTACCCGGAGCCTGTGGGTATCTGTATATACTCTTTGATGATGCAAATATAAGTTCAATGCTACCCATCCCGTCGGAATAATGATAACATCACAAAATTCTAACTTTTGCATTATTGATTTCATATTTATCACAAGCTTATATGATTTCCGAAATTCCCCGTATTGTCAATGTTTATTTTTCAAATTACTGGAATAACTAAGAACCATTTAGCAAATCATACCCGAGCTGTTTATTACCTTAACCTATTGTCGGCTTATCGCTGGACGGGAAAGTACAGAGTGATTTAAATTTGACCCATTTAAAATAACTAATGATTTGTAGGGGTAGGTGCGTATTCGAAAAAAATACAGGTCGTAATTAAAATTTCAATTAGCAACACAATGTATCATGAATATCAAATGGCCACTTTCTTAGATTATACTTTTAAACGGTAGAAATGGAATTATTTAGATTTTTCATTGAAAATTTATATAATATTTTGGAAACCATATAGATTAAGGTTCTTTTGCCGTATTTTTTCAAATAATATTTTTTGATTTCATTGAAAATTTATATAATATTTTGGAAACCATATAGATTAAGGTTCTTTTGCCGTATTTAATACTTATAGTATAATCTATATCCTTTGTGGCTTCGTTTCAATTTAATGAAAATAAATCACTCTGTTAACACCACTATGTTGTATCCTGATGAAGAGACCATTGGTTTTTTAGATTGAAACTGCACCTTCTGCTGAAGAGGACTTCAATATAAGTGGACGCCGGATATTCGACGTAATGTTCCTGATTGACCAGTTAAAAAAGATTTTTTAACACGGAATAGGATGATATCCAACAATTGAATTTGGAAGCCACCTCTGGGCTGGAGCCCCAAAATACTTGATTCTGTGCAAAGGAGGGCGGTCCGTCTCATTGACAATCCATATTATAATATTATAATCCATATATATATATTTGTAAACTGTAAACTCTTCTTCCATCCACAAGCAAATGCTTTTAATGGAAGACCAGTATGAATTAAAATGTACCATTCTTAAGTTATTAAAAAAAAAATCAAATGCACAGACACAATGTAGGCTTGCTGAATTCTAAATTCCGTTCCGACCCCCTTCATGTATTCCGGACCTCTTCAAAACTCATAATAATAAACCCTTTCCTACGCTCCTTCCTTAACCTGCCCCACAACCTTGCCTAACCGGTGTCGTTATAGCTCCCCTGTCTTTATACTGCACAGACAGCACACAGAGGCGCTCTTATGAGGTTTTTTTTACAATAGCTCCACTCCCGATCTGGCCTGCCACAATTGATGAGTAGACGCATCCGCCGCCAAGACCGCCATCACCCCATGAACCTGGGCACCCCTGCTAAGTCACATATAGTTATTTTTTTTAATTACTTGTTAAATTTTAAAATTCATAATAGTTTAAAAAAACAGTTTTTTGAGCCTTCTGCAAAATTTCATAAATAGAAATTAAACATTCTAACAATCAAGCCAACGATACATGAGTACTGGGTATATTGATAATAATTAATATTTATTTTATTTAATTATTATGTTCATATTTTTCACATATCTTACCAATGTGCGTTTAGGGCGTAAACCACAGAGTTACGGGTTACGCCTGTCCCTTATTTTATTGGTTGCATAGTATTCTCGAGTATCGTAAAATATTTTATAGTAACTCCCATAAAGTGGGCTGAAATTCCGATTTCAAATTTCTCCGGGACTAGTGGATCACCTTAATAGTGTATATTTACGTGTGTATTGTTGAAAACGCGAAGACGCTTAACGTATAGTTTGTACGGACGCCATTTTCTTATTGCGTATTATTACTGCGTGATTCATAATGTCTACGAAATCTTCTACACACAAACGCCGTAGCGAGAGTACGGACTCATCATCATCATCTTCGAGCTCAGAATGTTCGCGGCCTAAAAATAAAAGGCGCGAAAAGAGATCGCAAAAGAAGATGCTCAGAAAATTAGCGCGTCAGTTAAGCGATTTGCAGCGCTTTGTATTTAGGCGAGATGCCGCCGGCAATTCTGACGCAAGCGAATTGGAGGGCTCGGAAGATTTTGTCCCTTTGTCAAACACCATAGACGGCACAACTGGGCCTAGTACTAGTGCCGGTACATCCGCTGCCCCGGTCTTCCAAATGCCGGATCCGACCGTGATTGTAAAGGAGCCGTTGATGGGTGCGCCGACAGACGCTATGTTGAAGACGGTGGAGCGCCTGCAAAACTTTAACACTCCCGGTTGGTGTAACGTGCGCTACGCCAAGGCACTGAAAGAATACGCAGCAGACCCAGGGTTTAAAGAACTGGAAGCTAACTGCGAGCTCAATTCCCTCACCCCCGCAAGTGCCCAGCTCATGGGAATGGAGAGGGCGTTTGCAGCAATATCCCACGTGGCGCTTCAGCAAAGGCAAGTCATCCAGGACTCTATACAGAGCGTCCTAACCTGGAGCTGTCAGCCGGACACCGAACTTTCTCCGGAGACCCTTGGAAAGAAGTTTCAGGAGGTGTTTGGGGGAAGCATTTTAAAAAACGATGCCATTCTGCAGATAGCTTGTGGGAAGCGGGCAGAAATTATTGAGCATCGAAGGGATCGAATCCTGGAGATGTGCAAGAGTCCAGCGGATAAATCAGCTCTAACGAAGATTCCCCCAACGGTATCTTATTTATTCAATGAAGACCAGCTTGTCTCCCAGTTGCAGAGACTTGGTGGGGCAAGCAAAGTCTTCAGGGCTCAGTACTCGCAAACCCCAAGAACTTGCGAACCATTGTCAAGGCCGAAAAGCGGAGCACGAGCGCAGACTCAGTATGTATCCGCAGGGAATCTGGGTTCCACCCAATTCTCAGCACAGTACCGGCGGGCAGACCCCGGTCATCATTCTGGCCCTTCCTCCTCTGCCAGCAGAGGACGGAAATTTCGGAGGCCGACGGGGCGAGGGCAGACCTCGCACCGTCGCCCCAGAAATAATTGACAATCAGCCCGGGCGATTTCGGGGAGGGCAATTGCGAAATTTTTTAGAACAATGGCGTATCGCAGATGCCCCCGACTTCGCCCTAAAAATCCTCAATGGATATCGGATCCCATTTTGGTTTAGACCACCATTGAGCAGACCTACTCGGATGGGATTGCGCAATTTCGGAACAAAGCACACTCCCGATATGGACTTGCAAATAAAGGAGTTGCTGAAGATGGGAGTACTCGAGCCGGCACCCATGAATCGGGGTTTTCTCTCCCAGATGTTTCTGGTGCGGAAGAACGACGGGACCCATCGTCCTGTCATCAATCTAAAAGTGTTGAACAATTTTGTGCGAGAGAAAAAGTTTTCCCTAATCTCCCATTTCAGGGTGCCCGACTTCTTGCAACCCGGAGATTACATGACCAAAGTAGATCTGGCACATGCATACTTCCATATACCAGTCGCAAAGACCCATCGCCGTTTTCTGCGGGTCGTGTACAGAGGTCAATGTCTGCAGATGACTTGTTTGCCCCAAGGTTTGAGCAGTTCCCCTCAAATTTTTGCGGCAATAACAAATTGGATCGCAGAGATCCTACGAAAAAAGGGCATTCGAGTGATCGTCTATTTGGACGATTTTCTCCTGGCTCATCAAAGCCGAGAAACTCTTCGACTGCAGACGCTAGAAGCATTGGACTTCTTACAATCGCTCGGTTGGACCATCAACGTAAAGAAATGCGTCCAACTTCCGACACAGGCAATAGAGTATCTGGGGGTGTCATGGAACACTGGCCACAATCAGAAGACGTTAACTGGGAACAAGTGCCGGGCAATATGGAAGTCGTTGCAAAACCTTATGACAAGGAAGAGTTGGTCCCTGAGGGATGCGCAGAGCGTCATAGGCCAGCTGAACTTTGCAGCGTTTGTGGTTCCCAGGGGTCGCCTGCACTGCAGACAGATGCAGCTCCAATCAATTGCCATGGCAAATCTCCCACCCCGGAAGAAGGTACCTGTAAACCTTGCAGTACTGGACGATCTAGAGTGGTGGAGGCACAATGTGAGTACACAGTCCCTTATTCACTTCCCCAAAGCATGCCACTTCATTGCGACAGACGCAGCAGACAGCGGGTGGGGAGCACAGGTAGACGATACTCCACTCTCAGACTGTTGGACACAACAGCAAACCAAATGGCACAGCAACCTGAAAGAAATGTATGCTATTCTCCACGCATTGAAGTGTCAGAAAGCCAATTTGAGAAATTCTACTTGTCTCATTCAATCGGACAACAGAACGGTACTGGCGTACCTACGCAACGAAGGGGGTACGAAATCAGTGAGCCTCCTTCAGTTGACGTATCACGTTCTAGAGGTGGCGGATGCGCACAACATAAGGATGGAAGTATATTACCTTCCGGGACGATACAATGGACTTGCCGATCACCTTTCCCGAGGGACCTCGCTACCCGAATGGCACCTTCTACCTCCAGCGATCGACCAGTTATTCCGCTCATGGGGCAGACCCATGGTGGACCTATTCGCATCCAGGAAAGCTCATGTGGTAAAGAATTATGTATGCATAGACCCCACCGACACAGCAGCCCTATACCACAATGCTTTCAGCAGGACCTGGTGCTTCCCCCTAGCATGGGTGTTCCCACCGCCCTGTTTGATACCCAGAGTCCTGGAACATCTAAACAAGTGTGTCGGGATTTACCTATTAGTAGTACCGAAGTGGCCCAAAGTATTTTGGTTACCAGATCTCCAGTCGAGAGCGCTAGCCCCACCGTGGCAAATAACCGACCTACTCGACAACCTGGTGGATATATCGACATGTCTTCATCCTCCTCAAATCCAAAAATTAGAGATGGAAGTATGGAAGATTGGGGCTGGAGAGCATCGCTCAATGGATAGTCTGAACATGAAAAAGGCCTCCTCAATGCCGGATGGTGATCTTCCACAGTCACTGCATATAAATTAGCATGGAAAAGGTGGGGTCAATGGTGTGTAAAAAACAAGATTAATGTAACTGATCCGTCGGGTTCCCAGTTGGCAAGATTTTTGGCCAATTTAAAACTTAATGAAGGTTTGGCTCCTAGTACCATTGCTCTTCACAAGTCAGCCATTGCAACATTAACTAATCCAGAGTGTGAATCGCTAAGCAACCACATCTTAGTTAAACAAGTAATGAAGGGTATAGTTAATACTACCAGAAAGAAGAAAGTATTGCCTATCTGGGATCCAAGACAAGTGAGTATCTGGTTGAAAGAGAACCTTCCAGAAACTGTTACTCTGTTTGAGGCCTCTCGAAGGTGTGCTGACATTCTTTTACTGGCGTCTGGACGAAGAGTGCACGATCTTACTTTGTTACGGTAGACATCAGACGGTTTTGTGGACAATGGGGACCATGTTATACTTTGGCCAGCTTTTGGATCAAAAACGGATTCTGCAACTCGCCAGCAGTCAGGATGGAAGCTTAACGCTTCCTCAGACCAGGCTACGGACCCAGTATATTGGCTCCGTAAAGTATGCTCTCTATCAAGAGTAAGAAGACAAGAATCAAATCCCATACCAGATTTATTTATTTCAACGACGGGCTTGCCAAAACCTGCAACAAGAACAATAATTGGAGGATGGATAAAAACAGTACTGAGAAGTGCTGGCATTGAAAGATCAGCAGGAAGTACAAGGTCTGCTGTAGCATCACTCAGCTGGTTAGAAAATTGCCCCATCGAGAAGATCCTGGAAAGAGGAAATTGGAAAAGCGAGAACACATTTGCGAAATATTACAGAAAGGAGGTAATGGAGGGAGGTAACTCCTTGACATCGCTATCCCTCACTAATCTGTTTGAACCTATACAAGATTAACCAACAACCTCTCACAATTGACATCAGTTCTGTCACCAAGGCGATAACAAACACTTCTCACATATAAAAATATGTTCTGGATGAGGAACGGCACTACATAATGATGGAGTTTTACCTACCATTAAAACTCTTATTATGTTGCCTTCCTCATCCAGAACATATTTAATCCACTGCTTGGTGAGATTATAATTGACAAAGTAAATGGCGCGAGACGCCAACTGCCGGTGACAGAAAAACAACCAATCACAGAACGAATAAATGATGCCATCCTAGGGTTGCCAACACAAGGGAGAAGGAAGCCAATTAGACCACTATGACAAGAATCGACGTGTCGTCTCTCACATATAAAAATATGTTCTGGATGAGGAAGGCAACATAATAAGATTTTTAATGGTAGGTAAAACTCCATCATTATTTATTTATTTATTGATACAATATTTTTACATTTAATAATAAAATTCAATAATGTTGGCCTCACTAGGTGGTTTACCCGTGCTGAGGCCTCCATTTTATCTACAATTAAATTTTTACACAGTACATTTAAAAATATATGAAAAACATAAGATTAAGATAAATTAAATTTAAAAACAGAGATTTGAAATTAAAGTAAAATTAAAAATAAATAATAGATATTATATAAGGTTTAAATAGGTATATTTATATTATGTGTGTTTGTGTGTGATTGTGTTTTATATTGGTTTTGTGTGTTACTTTATGTTTTATTATTTTATGCTATGAGATTTTGGTAATATTGTATTTTTTCTTCTTTAATCCATTTTGTAATTTTGTGTCGGAATTTATTTTTGTTTTCCTCAATTCTATTTTCCAGTTTTAGACTGTTGAATGCTTTTATAGCGTGATATTGGTAGTGTCTTTGTCCAAAGCTTGTAGTTACCGTCGGAGTTTTTATGTTTTCTTTGTACGCTTGTCTAACTGGTCTGTTAGTGATATTTTGTGTTTGTTGAAATTTGTTTTTTTGGTCATAAATGTAGTTAAGTAGTGTTTTAACGTATAATTGGCGTATGTCTAGTACGTCACAACAATTGAATATTTGGTCTGTATCAGTAAGTCTATGTTTTTTAAGTATTACCTTTAAGATCGCTTTCTGCGCAATTTCTATGTGTTCGATAGCTGAATTTGTTGCTCCTCCCCAAACAATTATTCCATATTCTATTATTGATTGACAGAGTGCAAAATATATTGTTTTCATTTGTTTTATTTTGTATATATTTCTTATGTTAAGGAAAATATGTATTGTTTTGAGGAGTTTATTTGTGATTTGTTTGATGTGATGTGTCCATCTAAGGTTATGGTCAATTACAATTCCTAGATACTTTATTTGTTCTTTTTTTTCTAGAGGAGGGCAATCACAGTTATTGGTGTTTGAACATTCGTGTATTTTTATGGTGTTTGTGTTATTTTTTGGCTGTCCCGTGCTATTTATACTGTACGTTGTATATTTTGTTTTCGATATGTTTAATGTAAGTATGTTTGAGTCTAGCCATGTTTTTACTTGCATGATTCCTAAATTCGCTATGTTAAATACATTTTTCCAATCCTTAGATTTAAAGAGTAAAACTGTGTCGTCGGCATAACTAACTATTTCACCGTCTATTTCCATGCTGCAAAGTTCATTTATATAAATAGTGAAGAGAACGGGCCCTAGTATGCTTCCTTGTGGAACTCCATATGTGATCGGCAGTGGTTTGCTAGTATGGTTGTTAATTTTGACTTGTTGTGTTCTATTACTCATATAACTTTTTAATAGTTGGAGTTCCTTGCCTTTTATACCCATTTTTTCTAATTTTTTAAAAAGTGTTTGGTGGCAGATTGAGTCAAAAGCTTTAGCTAAATCTAGATATATCGCTATGCATTTATACCCTTGATCTAAGTTGCTATGTATATAATCTATTGTACGCGCCAAAGCTTCTTTTGTGCCTATTTTTTCTCTAAATCCATATTGTTTATCCGAGATTAATTTGTTTTCTTCCAGGGATTTTATAATTTGGTTTTTTACTACTCTTTCGAAAATCTTTGAAAGCGAGTTTAACAATGTGATTGGTCTGTAGTTAGTTATTTCCATTTTGTCTCCAGATTTATAAATAGGGATCACTAGTCCTTTTTTAAGAGTACTAGGAAAGCAGGAGTGTGTTATACTAAGGTTGATTAAGTGTGTTACGGGTTTTAAAATTTCGTTTTTTATTACCTTAATGCAATCCGTTGTTATCTCATCTAATCCAGGAGCAATTCGGTTTTTTAATGTGTTTATTATTTTGTCAATTTCCTCTTCCGAAGTTGTTTTTATTTTAAATCTGTGTTGTGACGGTTGCGTATTTATGTTTGTTTGTGTTAGTGTGTTTGTGTTAAGAATTTTACGGTTCGCTAAAACTTTTCCTATACTCGCGAAGAAGTTATTCACATGATTTGCTATAGTTTCTTTATTATTATTGGTATCTATTTTTTTTGAGTTAATGTTTAGATGTTCGATTGTATTTTTCTGTTTGAATTTTTGTGTGTACGTAACTTCTTTTAATATTTTCCACATTTCCTTTGGGTTATTGTTTTCTTTTTTTTCAAGTTTTTCTCGATAGTACAACTCCTTAGCTACTCTAATAATTTTCGTGCAGATGTTTCTATATCTTTTATAGTAATTAAGTTGTGTTATGTCGTACGGCGTATGTTTAATTTGTTTGTGAATTTTGTCTCGTTTACGAATACAGTTTAATATTCCCTGTGTTATCCATAGTTTAATTTTTTTAGTTTTGTGTGTAAGTTTTACTTGTTTTAGATTAGTGTTATTATTTATTTCTTGCGCTAACATTGTTGTAAATTTATCCCAGGCCTCTTCGACATTATCTATTCGGTATATTGTACTCCAGTCCATTTTTTTGGGTTTTTCTTTTAAGTTTGTGTAGTCAATTATTTTTTTTGTGATTATTTTATGTTGGATAGGTTTTGTGTTTTCGGTATCAATTGCTATCATATTCATGTAGTGATCTGTAATAGTGCTTTCAAGTACTACGGTTTTGGTCTTTAGTTTTGTTTTGATCATTATATGATCTATACAACTTTTTGTGTTTTGTGTGACTCGTGTCGGAACATTTATCGTTGGTTCCAGTCCATGCTGTGCTAGTATTGTAAGGTATTCTACGTATTGTGGGTGTCCGTTTTGTAGAGTGTTTATGTTTAAGTCTCCAATGATGATGATATTTTTGTTTTTTTTAAGATCATTTAATGTATTGTTAAGTGCAGTTAGAAAATTTGTAATGTTGTTTTTGGATGGAGATCTGTACATAGCAAGAATACACGTTTCTTTTTCACATGTTATTTGTATGCAGTTGGAGTCTATGATATGTATTTCTTGGACGATTGTGTTTATTTTATCATTGATGTATATCACTATACCATCATTTTGATTTTTGTGATTCTTTGTATGGTGTGTGTTATAGTTTTCGATTGTTTTTGGTATATATTTTTCATTCAACCAGCATTCTGTCAGCACAATTATATCAAAATTATTATCAAGCTGTTGTAGGTATATAGTAAATTCATCAAAATTTTTATTAATCGATCTAATGTTTTGGTGTAGTATTTTCACTTTATTTTTTTCTTTTGTGATATTGGTCCATATGTTAATATCGTTTGTAGTTATACAGTGGTGTTGGTTATCTGAGTCTATATATTCCATGTAATCAGCCATGTTGGTGAGTATTTGTGTAAGTATATAATATAAGTATTAAAATATTTAAAATTAAATTGAGTAAATGAACATATATAAATTTAGGGAATAAAAATAATATAGATCCACAGGATTAATAATTTGGATAAAAGTTGTCAGTACTAAAGAATCTAAAGTTACTACAATAATTAAAAGAATTATGAATAATGCAATGACAAAACGTATCAGGCGAATTGGAAGAATTAAAAAATAAAAATAATTTGCGACAGATAAGTTAATAATAAGCATAAGAATATTCAAAATTAATAGATAGATTATATGTTTTATAACAAGTAAAATAATTGTATTAAATATGAGAATTAATTGGGACGTAGAAATTGAAAATTTTACAATTTTTGCATAATTAGAGTGATTGGAAGGATTATAATAAGACATTAAAATTTTAAGGATGAAATTGATTGAAATAAGTGAAGGTAATGAATTGATTAGGAGAGTTACAAAAATAATGTTAAAATAATTAAAATAATTTGGATAATAAAAACATTTCGAACAAATAGTGTAAATAAAATAGTTTAATGTAATTGTGGAAATAAGATTTATAAAATAATTACCTAAATTAATGAATAAAAAATTTAAAAAAATATATAGCATCGACTGGAGTAAGTTTGGATAATAAAAACATTTAGAATAGTAATTTTTGTTGGTAAAATAGTTAATATAATTTGGATAACAAAAACATTTAGAGCAGTAAATTTTTTTGGTAAAATAATTAAAATAATTTTCGTAATAAATACAAGTAGAATAATAATATTTGAATATAAAATACTTTGTATAATAAGAACATTTATAAAAATTAGTGTAAATAAAATCATTAAAAATAATTAAAGAAATGATAATTTTAAGGGAATTACATAATTGCAAAACTATAAGAATTAAAATTAAATCTAGTAAATGAATATAGATAAGTATAGAAAATATAAATAAATTATCAATATGATTTACAAATTGAATTAAATGTAATATGTAAATTGAATAAGCTTTGCTAAATGAACAAAGTAAATTCTTTTTATTGAATAAAATTAATATGTTTATTAAAAAAATCACTTGATTTGTAATAATTTGACGTAGTATACAGTGCGCAATTTTTAAAGTGATAGCAATAATTATATGGGTTACGTGATTTTTATAATGAAGTAAATGTGTTGTTTGAATAATTTTAAGGATATTAATCAATATTGAGAGTGTTAAATAAATTAGAAAAATAAGGTACTTGAAAGAATAATAATAGGTTAATAAATAATGTAAAAAAAATACTGTTTGTGGTATAAATTTTCTTATAAATAAGAACTTCCTAAGGTTTGTTATAACATCCATTTTTAGATAGCAAGTTTAACGACAGTTTGGCACTCGCAACCATCGGTTGAAACTATTTTTAGGTAATAATTATAGTACGTACTGACTTCTTATATAGCTGACAGCCGAAGGTGCGAGTTGCCGTATACCGTCTAGATAAGTTTAGATAGATCATCCGAATGCTTGATATAAATTATTTTTTCATTCGGTGATTTACGAATTAGTATTCTATTCTCTTTAAACCAGACAAACATGTAATTAGTTTCTTTTGCTTTCTGTTTCGCTTTCCAGAGCAGTTCTTTGAAGTATGGGCAAATGGTTTCCCCTATGTAGATTTTTTCGCTCCCCAGGGCTGATGCGGTTTTGGCGTCAATATTCTTCCGTAGTGTTAGCATTTGGTTGCGCTTGTAGATATCGTGAAATTTGACTTGGATTCTCGGGTAGGCTCCTGGTCGTCTGTCCTGGATCCGTTTCACTTTCTTCAGGTCCTGTAGTTGGATGGGCATCCCGGTGGCCGCAGCCACCTGCTGTACAAGTAATGGTGTCTGTTCCTCATTTGATTGAGGGATTCCACATATTTCTAGGCAATCGTCTTTCGTGGATTGCTCAAGATCCGCGATTCTAATTTCTAGGCTCTTAATAACCTTATTTTTATCATTATTTTTTATTTCCATTACATCAGTATTGACTGTTTTCTGCGATTTTTCAATGTCCGTTATACGCTTATTTATTTCATCATGTTGATCAGATATGAATTGTATAGATTTTATAATTTCTTGGTTTTGTATGATTATGGATTCATATTTTTGGGTATATAAGTCAAGTTTTTTTTTCAACAAATTCCATAATTGCTGTTTTAAAAATGGATAATTCCTTGACAAATAATTCGGATGTTAGTAATCCATGGTTTGCACCATCTGTGGTTGGAATTGATAAATTATCTGTGCCTATTTGCTGGTCGATTGCAGATTTTGGTGATTGAGTCGTCTGTTTACCATGTTTGACGCTAGATGGCTGTTCGTCATTTAAAAGTACATCATATTTTGTCGTATGTTTTGGTTTGTTTTTTTGATGTTGAATACATTTTTTACACTTAAATTGTGTGTTTCTTGCACTACGACGAGAGGATTCCCCGATTTCCGCACAGCCGAGGTGATAATTGCTTTCACAGAGGCAACAGCATACATAATCAGATGGGGAGTCAATATTTTTTTGACAAATGATGCATTGTGTATTCATTTTGGCCGCTGTTATAAGCGAGTTCCTCGTAAAAAAAAAGATTTTTAGATGGTTATTTCAAGTGTATGATGGCAATCACTTTAGTTACACTTAAATATCTCTGAAGGAGTCACTTTTTTTTAGTTTTTTTTTTCTTTTCTCCAAACAGATTGACACTTTCGGTGACAGTTTTGTACTTGAGCTTAAGACACTAAAATACACCACTCCGCGAGAAAAAAATACACAGGTGTGATGCGCGGTCTTCAATTTAGTATAATTTAAAACCTTAAACTTGGTTTGTTATAGTTTTTTTTGTTGTTTTTTGATTGAAACTAAATAAGAAACAATAATACGGAAACATAAACAATACTATGAGAAAAATCAATAATACTACATTACCAACGGTACTGTAATTTGTACGATTCAACATAATGTTCGAGGTCTGGCACAGTGAAATCGATAACTTTACAATATCTGAGGCCCTAGCACACTCGCTCGATAACGATCGTTAGGATAACTATCGGTAATAGTGTTGAGTACATCATACGAGATGCACTACATATGTCCCATACAAAGGCGTAAAATGTCCCGTCACTTCACAAAATGTGTTTGTACCAACTCTTTTTCTTTGTACCACTTCAAATATGAGGTGGTGAGGTAGTTGCTGCAGTATTACTACCATGGAACTATGATTCTATGGAAGCGGCATAGTGTTTCGTATCGTACGGGAGAGCTCAAAACCGATGTGGCTAGGGCAGCTGGTAGGAGCGGGGTATTGTGGCCAATATGCGGGGGGAGGGCGGCCGTTTAGAGATAAGGGCCGAACTGTGAATAAGAATAATTTTTTATTTTTTTTTAATTTTTGTTTTTTTATATCACATTTTGGACATAAATTATAATATCCCATTACGCAACATATTATTGATGAACAAAGAATAGTGGTAAAAATTGAAAATTTGCTGAAGTTGTAGTACTCCGCTTACTTTTGCATGGATTTGATATTTTCGAATTTTTGTTTCAATCTACATGAATACGCGTGAATTACTTAGTTTATCCAAACTAAGAACCTAATAACCTATTTTGTGCACGTAAATAGTTGTTTCTTGAAGTAATTTTAATTTTCAATTTGGGAGGCGGGAATGGGTACTGCCGCCCCGGAAACCATTTATTGGATAACCAACACCTCTGCCATAGTCACCCCAAGTGGTTCGCTACGTTTGGTGACTTAACAGGGGTGCCCGGGTTCATGGGGGTAAGGTTTATATAAGTCTTGATGGTGGATGATCTAGACCATGGGTCGGCAACCTGCAGCCCGCGAGGCGTCTTGGTGCGGCCCGCGAGATTCTGGCCACAACGCACGTGTCAGACGATATCATACACAACGGAGTGAAAGAGAAATACACAAACTTTCTAACAACCGGTGGGTTGTAGATCTTGGGATTTTGACTGATTTCTCTACTCAATACACATGTACAGGGAAAAACTAAATAGATATGCAATGTGTATTCAGATGTTAAATTTTTTTGAAATTTAATTTAAATTGAATTTAATAATCTTTATTATTAAGTTCTGCAAGTGTTATAGTTTTTAACCGAATTCTTAATTAAACAATTAAGAACACATTTCGGTTTTCAGAATTCGGTTTAACCGACAATAAATCAATTTGCTCACTTTCAAATTGACATTTTAAATCGTATAAATATCGTCGTCTAATTATGAAACACCTCAGTTTGAAAATGGCCTTGTAAGCCGAAACAGCTGTCACAATAATAAAAACTATAACACTTGCAGAACTATTTGTTTATTATTAGGTTCAATACATTTGTATTGGGAGGATGTGAGAAACCCCCTTAGATTCACGGATATTGAAATTTGGCGGGGTAAATAGAATCACACAAACAGTCTAAAAGTGATCTTACTACAATTTGAAAATGACATTGAATGCCGAAACATTTGTCATAATATTTAAAAATAACTAAAATACTCGCAGAACTTAATAATAACATTAATACATTTGATGTACAATATATTGTTTTACATGATACGTAATATCTAAAATCGCCACTCATCGTAATGTATTTTGTCTACAGGTACTTATTTGTATATTCTTGTTTGTCTAATCCCAAAAAATATATAAATTTGCATCAAGCCTGCTGCCAGAAAGCCGCAAGCAAGCTTTGGAGACGGTCAAAAGGCTTGTCACAAAGTGCCATAGACAAAAAAAATATGGGCTTGCCGGCAAGCCGCTTGTTCGTCTTGGAGGCTTTTAATAAACTTAAATACGATCATTAAGTAATCAGTGGTCATATTCTTAAATTACTCCTACAGTGTTTCATTTGTAATATTGATCAAATAACGTTCGATAAAAAAATACAGTATATCCAAATCAATAAAAAGATAATAAGTTTAAAGTAGTGCTATTGTAGCAAAGGACTCAATAAGAACAATAAAATATAATAAAGATAACTTTGCAAAGGTGCGGTGTATGGGCACGGGCAGGGGGTAGTGATACGCGCAAAATCTTGGAGATTTAGGAGCTTGTTTAACCATAGCGACTGGAGAACTGGCGGTAGGACTCTTCCTGGATATAGAGGGAGCATTCAATTGCACCACTATTAAATCCATCGATGAAGCGGCAGAAAGACATGGACTCGACAAAACCACCAGAAGGTGGTTGAAGAACATGCTCTCAGGCCGGATACTTACGGTGACAAGGGGTGAGGTGAACATCAGAGTACTGGTGACACGAAGGTGTCCACAGGGAGGGGTCTTGTCACCCTTGCTGAGGAGCCTAGTGGTGGACAACCTCATCAGGAAACTCAACAACAGGGGCCTCTATACACAAGGGTATGCGGATGACATCGCAACCATAATAAGGTGTTGGGATGCAGACACAACCAGAGGCCTCATACAATCAACACTGGCAACAGTGGAAGAATGGTGTGAAGAAACAGGGCTGTCGGTCAATCCAGACAAGACAGAACTAGTAATCTTCAAACTCCTTTCCATAGAAGGGATGGAATAATCCAACCTTCTATAGAAAGGAGTTAGTACCCTCAGACACGATTAAGTACCTCGGAGTCATCATAGATGCCAAATTGAGCTGGAAAAACCAGGTGGAAACTGTGGGCAGAAAGGCATGCGCACTAATGTGTGCAACTAGGCGGATCTGCGGCAGAACTTGGGGACTCAACCCTAAAATGATGCAATGGCTGTACACAGCCGTTGTAAAACCAAGGATCATGCATGCAGCCCTGGTCTGGTGGAGGAGAACAACACTGAAAACAGTGACGGTCACACTCAACCACATACGGGAGCTATGCGAACCACTCCAATACTAGCCATGGGAGTGCTGCTAAACTTACCCCCACTAAACTTAGAAATAGAGGGGGCGGCGATGGCGGCAGCCTACAGGTTACAATGTAAAGGTCAATGGAGAGGTGAGCTGCCCAAAAACAGTCATACGGAGATCGGAACAAGACTGAGGGCAATTAGCCCGATAGCTGGAATGAAGCAAGACGGCAAACAAGCCGACTACTTCTTCAGACAGCAGTTCGGGGTGATCTATCCCACAAGGGAGGAATGGGACACGGTTCCAGGTCCAACCTTCAAACAGGAACTAATCGGGTTCACAGATGGGTCCAAGATGGAGGAAGGAACAGGGGCCGGGGTCTGTCTGCAGAGATCCAAGAGGGAACTCAGTATACCTCTAGGAACACACTGTACTGTGTTTCAAGCTGAGATGAAAGCCATATTGGCCTGCGCACAGGAGAATATACGCATCGGGTACAGGAATAAGAACATAAGCATATGTTCTGATAGCCAGGCTGCCTTAATGGCACTGGGAAGTAACCGATGCGACTCTAGACTGGTGATGGAATGCAGGACTATTCTCACAGAACTCGCTAACATCAATAAAATAACCCTGATTTGGGTACCAGGACATAAAGGTATTGAGGGCAACGAGCGGGCTGACGAACTAGCAAGGAAAGGGGCGAAAGCACCACTTGTAGGATCCGAGCCGGCCGTAGGAGTAGCAGCTTGCCACACAAAACTACATATCGATAGGTGGGTCAAATCCCAGCACTGCAAAGAATGGGAGAGGGCACCCGGAATGAGACAATCCAAAGTTCTCATAAAAGGACCGGACCCTAGACGAACCAGGAAACTACTCGATATGGACAGAAACTCGCTGAGAGAACTGGTAGGACTATTAACGGACACTGCCATCTCAGGAGACACATGCAGATATTGGGAGTGGAAAACATGAATATATGCAGAAAATGTGAAGAGGATGAAGAGACTCCAATTCATCTATGGTGCCAATGTCCTGCCCTGGTGGGAACTAGGCTCAGATACCTGGGGAGACATACAGTAGAACCAGAAGATATAGCCACATATCCAATGACAACCCTGGTGAACTTTATTAAAGGGACTGGGTTGTTATTAAAGGATTGAGGTAAAATGGGAGATAGCACAATGGGCCTATGGCCTAAGTGCTCACGGGAACTGCTTGTAAACCGTCTCCCCCTTAAAAAAAAACAAAATAATAACATATAGTTATTAACTGACTAAAGAATATGTTATTAACTTTTTAATTGAATGTTATTCACTAAAATATATTATTAACATTACTGAGTAAAATAAAAGGAAGAAAATAAAAGGTAAAAAGGAAAATTATAATAAAAAAGTAACCATTACGAATATGCAATAATAATGATATTATATTATATAATAAATATACATGTAAAAAAAAAATTAGCAGATCAAAAACGGGCAATATTCAAAAATAATTTAATTCCTGTAGTTACATTAGATCAGATAAAAAATGAAGTAGCAGATAGATTGCAACAGGGGAATAATTTAGAACAAATTAATACAAGTAATGTTATATTAGATGAATTGAATGTAGATAGTTTAGATAATAATCTAGTAGACATGACCAATGATATTATAGTAGATTCAAATAACGAAGATGTTATTTATAATCTTAGGGAAATCAATATTGCAAATTTAAACTTAGTAGATGATAATGTAGTAGAATTAGCTAACTTACTTCATAATAATATAATTAGATTTATAGATGTAGAGCCCACACATAGACCAAAATTACCAAAATTACATACGTCAAAAAAATTATCTAAATTAATTTTTGATTTAAATAATATAATTTTACCAAAAATTATATTTGAGGACATTAGTTTTTTAGATCTTCATACAATAGTATATGCCAGCGCTATGTAATAAGTTAGGAATTGAATTAAAGTCCTCTGATGATAGATCATATAGTTATAGTAAACCAGAATGGCAGATTAGATTAGAAAATGATGTAGTATTTTTAAGAAGTAGCATAGCTAGAATAATAGAATATAAAAATGGAAATAGAAGTAGGAATATTTTGAGACATGTAGACGAAATTGGGAGAAAATTCGGTTATAGCATTGATAGTAATAATAATGAAAATATAATCAATGATTTATTGGATTTATTAAAACAAAAATTAGGTATAAAAGCTAGTAGATTAAAAAGATATAATTATACGTATAATAAAAAAAATAATAACAGATTATTCCAGAAAAATGAGAAAATATTTTATTCCAAACTTGACGATAAAAAAAATATTATTTCTAATAATAATATTCCGTTGCCATCTAAAACAGATATGCACGATTTTTGGACTAAAATTTGGAGTAAAGATATAAAACACAATGAGTCAGGTCCCTGGATAGAAAATGAAGAACTCAATTGTTCAGACATTGAACAAATGAGTTTTTCTGATATATCGGTTGAATTGTTAGCCAAAATTATTAAAAATACTCATAATTGGAAAGCCACGGGTTGCGATTGGATACATAATTTTTGGTACAAA
Organism: Limnephilus auricula; assembly: GCA_951813805.1. NCBI lineage: Eukaryota > Metazoa > Arthropoda > Insecta > Trichoptera > Limnephilidae > Limnephilus > Limnephilus auricula. The sequence continues at coordinate 6,854,446 of OX638412.1, forward strand.
CGTCTGACTACGTTACATCCTCTTTTGGCAAAACATCTTTCAAAATTTGTTAGACAAACTCAAAATTTTCCAAATTTTCTAACTAAGGGCATTACTTATATGTTGCCTAAAAGCGAAAATATTAAAAATCCCTCTCAGTATAGACCCATTACATGTTTACCGACAATATATAAAATTTTAACCTCTTGCTTGACAGATTTAATATATAATCATTTAGATGAAAAAAATATTTTATCTGAACAACAAAAAGGTTGTCGCAGAAAACATATGGGATGTAAAGATCAATTAGTTATTGATGCTGTAATTCTAAAACAGATTCAAAATAAAAAACGTAATTTACATACTTGCTATATAGATTACCAAAAGGCTTTTGATAGTGTCCCGCACTCGTGGCTTATCAAAGTATTAAATATATATAAAATTAATCCAATGATTATTAGCTTTTTAGAAAATATTATGTCATTTTGGAATACAGATTTATTTATCAATTTAAAGGGTAAGAAAATAGTAGTACCGGGCATTTCAATAAAAAGAGGAATTTTTCAAGGAGACTCGTTGAGTCCTCTTTGGTTTTGCTTAGCATTAAATCCTCTATCCAAAATGTTAATAAAAAGCAAGTTTGGAATAAAAATTAAGGGAAATACAGGAGAGAGTAGTACAATTTCGCATCTATTATATATGGATGATATAAAATTATTTTCAAATTCTGAATCAAATTTAGAAAAAATGATTAAGGTAGTTAAAATTTTTTCAGATGATATTAAAATGACTTTTGGTCTAGATAAATGTAGAACGATCCATATAGAGAAAGGCAAAATTATAGATGGAGATGAGGGTATATTTAGAAATTTTAAAATTAAAAGTATGAAAGGGGATGAGGTTTATAAATACTTAGGATACCCGCAATCGAATAGATTAGATCATACTAGTATTAAAAATGATATTAGGATTAAATTTCAAACTAGGATAAGAAAAATTTTAAAATGCAATCTATCTGCTAAAAATTTAGTAAAGGCAATAAATAGTTGGGCAATACCTCTATTAACGTACTCATTTGGTATAATTAAATGGTCTAACACAGATTTAGATAGCTTAGAACGATTAATTAGAACTACGTTAACAAAGTTTAATTGTCATCATCCAAATTCAGCTATAGAACGAATTAATTTACCTAGAAATTTAGGAGGTAGAGGTATAGTCAAAATTACTTCTTTAAAACAAAATCAGGTAGAAATGTTAAGAAATTTTTTTCATAGAAAAGCTAATAGCTCAGAGCTGCATAAAATAATTTGCAAGGCAGATAGAAATATTTCACCTTTAAATTTATACGACGAGAATGCCAACATTTTTATAAATACCAACCAGGAATTATTAGATTCCTGGTCAAATAAAATTATTCACGCAAAACACTTCAATTATCTCAACCAAACGTATGTTGACAAACTTTCGTCAAACAAATGGTTGAGTATTGGAGAGTTGAGCGCAGAAATAGAAGGTTTTATGCTTGCTATTCAAGATAGAGTAATTAATACCAAAAATTATAGGAAGCATATAATCAAAGATCCAAATCAAATTGATGATTTATGTAGAAAATGTATGGCTTTTCCGGAAACTATAGAACACATTATATCAGGATGTTCTATATTAGCACCGTCTGAGTATACATTTAGGCACAATCAGGTTTTAAAAATAATTCACCAAAGTTTGGTAATTAAACATAACTTGATTGACTGTCATAATATAGTACCATATTATGAATACGAACCAAATTCATTTTTAGAAAATAATTTCTTTAAAATTTACTATGATAAAACTATACTAACAGACAGACCAATTGGTCATAATAGACCTGATATAGTTTTACATGACAAAATTAAAAAAATAACTTATATTATTGATGTAGCTATTCCAAATTCCTGTAATATTCAAAAATCTGTTTCTGAAAAAATAAGAAAGTATACAGATTTAGGAAATGAAATTAAAAGAATTTGGCATTCTCAGACTATAAAAATATTACCTTTTGTTATTTCGGCTACTGGCATTATACCTAGCTCTCTTATTAAAAATTTAGGCATATTAGATTTGTCAAAGAATTTGTATATAAAAATGCAAAAATCAGTCATTTTAAATACATGTAGAATTACGAAAGATTTTTTAAATATTTATATTGAGGGATCAGTAGGATTTATCGGTCAAATTAGGAATTCCACAGAGCCGAACCCTCTGATATGAAAATATCTGGAGACGGTGAATTATATTCCCATTTAATAGTTTTGTAGATTAACGTGTTGTTCTTGTATTCTTTTGTATTAATTATACTTATATAATACACTTGCATAACGTGGATTTACTAGATGATCATTTATATGGAAAAGTGTATGAAAGGGTTTAGTTTTTCCTATGGGAAAAACTAAACCCGTTCCTGTAAATCTGGTGAATAAAAAATAATTTTGGATGAAATAAATATGTAATAGTTTGTATTCCTGTTCTTTTTGATAAATAAATACTTAATTCTAGGTCTACTTTGAAAAAAAATCCCCTCTTACCCCGTGGTAATCCTAAGATACTGTTCACCACTACACTAACAAGAAACTCTTTAAAATAATTTTTCTATACAGATGTAACGGCCTTGATTTGTAATGCAATAGTTCAATTTAAATAGAAAAAAAATGTGTTTGAAAAAAAATTTTTTTTACATATTCTAAAATAATGTTTATATTTATTTTATTTGCTGACGACATCACAGGAGGCACTACAAGAGTGGATCAACCGATTCAGCGAAGAGTGCACGGCGGCGGGAATGAAGATGAGTACCTCAAAAACAGAGGTGATGGTTATAGGAAGGGACCAAACTCAGTGCAACATATTCTCTAATGGGACTCAGCTGAACCAGGTCCAGGTGGACAGGTTTAAATACCTTGGGGTCGAATTCTCCAGCGACGGTCGGCAAGACGGAGAAATTAATCGAAGAATAAGTGCGGCAAGCAGTGTGCTTCGTCCTCTCTACAGCTCAGTGATAAGAAAAGCCGAGCTCAGCATCAGGACAAAGATGGCAGTGTTTAAAACGGTATACCGCCCGACGCTCACTTACGGCCACCAGATATGGATGCTAAACGAACAAACACGCTCTAGAGTCCAAGCTGCCGAAATGAGGTACTTGAGAGGAGTGGCAGGGGTTACGAAATGGAATCATATAAGAAATTCTACGATCCAAGATGATCTAAGCATTGAACCACTGCTACTCCTCATAGAAAAATCGCAACTGAGGTGGCTTGGGCATGTACTAAGAATGTCTGATGACCGAATTCCGAGGAAAATACTGAGTGCCATTCCAGAGGGTAGACGTCCAGTGGGCCGTCCTATACACAGTTGGGCGAGGCAATTCCTAAAACTGTGCGAGGAGAGGATGGGTCTGCCATGGACGGAGGCCGCACAATCGGCGCAAGCCAGGGATGTATGGAGGAGTCTTGTCGATGCAGTGGGTCCCCGACCCGAATAGGACAAGGGGAAGAAGAAGAAGAAAAATAATTTTATATTTCATTGTATATAATTGTTTTTATAATATTTTTAAGTAATTAATCACCGCTCTCTGTAATATTTTTGTCTGTTGTTCTTTTTGTCTATACTTGTTTGATTCTTTATTCATGTTATTATCCTGACAAAGAAACCATCGATTTTGAAATATGTAGATATTATAACATTGATTATAGTGGTTTACACAAAAGTAATTTGTTTTGTCATTTAAATAAAATGATGCCACAAAGTGAGTTTCCAAAAAATTGAAGAAAAAACATTAATTAATGATTATAATAATATAACAAATTAATCAAATAAAATTTATTTGCACACGCCAGGATTTAAACCCGCGAGCTTCGGATTGCTAGTCGAGAGCCTAACCCCTCGACCACGGGGGTCATCAATAATCCCAAAATTCGGAATTAGATGTACTTAGAGTAGACGATAATTAGAATAGATCTCTCGCTGTGAATCTTTATTGAATTTATTATTCGAATCCATCGAATATCATACATATGCAGGAGTCGAACATCTTTCTTGGTTTATAATGTATGTAAAAATTTATACCATCAAATGGGGTTAGATTGCCTTCCGATGGGTATCTTTGCCTAGTCCATTTTATTTTTATAAAACTGCTCACAGAGTACTTATTTTAAAGAATACATCAAAATTTCATATATGGTATTACGAAGGGTTCTTCTCTGGTAATGCTGAATACTTTAAACTGTTCCTAAATTCAGATAACATCAGTTTTGAACCATTTTAGTGAACGCTGGTATTTCAGAGCAGATAGTGATTTCTCAAAAAATTACGTTGTATCTAAAAAACTATATAAGGTAGGCTTCTAATATTCTATCAGGTTTCTTATTGATATCTTGGGAATAATTTAAGCATGTATTTAATTCAATTTGGTCGGTTTTGAGGGTGCATAAGTCACCAGGCAATTTAGTACATACACGTTTTTCATGTTTTGGGGGTTACTTTGACTACAGTAGGGTTGTCAAAAATATAAATAGTTATATTAATATATAATCAAGTATTATTTTTAAGTTTTCCAATCTACAATTTTAATTACTATTTTACTTATAAATTGAAAGTAACAATCGGTGAGGTTGCGGAATTACGCATCATGCACGCATTTTAAAAAAAATAACACTTTTTATTTTTTATTTATTTATTTACATTTGATACATTTAAAGCCAAAATAACAAATAATATTACATAATACGAGAATATATTTAAAATGAATACAAGTGTTATTACGTTGTTTTAGGTCGATATTAGTTCCTAGCTAGGCAGATTGCCTGTTCTAAGGAACCAAAGTGTGTAAAGTGCCAAATGCAATTTAAATTATTATTATTATTTTTAATTAATACCTATGTACTAAGTTTTTACTAAATGTGCCATTCATAGGTAACCATGTATCGTTTTAAGTCACATTATATAATAGTTTTTCAGACTCCTCCCTACCCAAGCCTTGATTTTAACAATTACTACTGGAAACAACTATTTCAGTCGGGAGAGAAAATCGCACAAAATCGGTTGTTAGGTTCTAGTTTGGATTCTTTAAATTAATAAGTTATGCATATTTCCTAAAGTTTGTATAATTTTCTTTGATTGAGAAAAAACGGATCTTTATTGCATCATTTTCAATCTCCCCCTATATAAACATTTGTTTCAAAAAAACTAAAACAAAACAAATGATGCAATCTATTAGGGAAGCAAATAAAGGAAACATAAATTTAGTCAATATTCCATTTCAACCTAATGTTACGTGAAATTTGTCACCGTCATGTTGGCAGATTCACTATCACTGTGTTACAAGTGTGGAGAACAGTAAACGGATTAAATGTGAAATATGTGAAAGGCTACCGACTGCATCGCAGTGTATTCGACCCAAAATAAAGATTTTACAGAACATACTTTTGCCTAAAAAGCAAATGTTGAAAAATTCACAAAGTTAAGATTATCTTCAGACATTTTATTTTCATTTGGTGTTGATCCGAAGAATAATGAAATGCATTCAAAGTTGTGTTACAAATTAATGTGGCTGAATTATCAAAAAGGAGCCAATGGTATGCGAAGTTTGCACAAAAATATTTCATTGGGTGTGTATACCTGAAAGATAGACTTCGAGTAACATATATGTATCTAAATATTTTGTCAATGTTTCGATAAGAGATCTTATATTATTTCTTTTACTGGCATTCTGGGAAGAGATGTTGTATGGCGAATATTTTTAACAATTTTTAAATGTAACCTCTTCTGCTTGAACAGCATAAATCAACATACTGATTGTTGTTTTATTATTTTATGTTAACCTATTAGTTCTTTTATATTCATTTTATGCTGTTTTCTTTAATTTTGCAAAACATGCAATAATAATTGGATTATATTTAAAATGAATTATTATATTGTTATTTTTGCGTACAACCCTGAAAAGTTAAAACGTGTGAAAATGAAGGTGAACAGGAGGGTAAGATTGCCTACGAGCCAATAACTAACAACAGACAACTCTGAGGTAAAATGTTTTTAAATTACTATAAAATAACAACATTTAGCTAGGTAACTGTATGTACAAACCAAAAACTATCTGTATATTATCTTCAATATGGTGGAGTAGGCAAAGAAACCCCAACCGCAAGATAACTTTGCCTAATTTTGATTTTGAAAAAAAATTAACCCGCAGATCATGATTTTACTTTGATTAACCATAAATAATGATTCTCCTAACCCATACAATTGAATTAAATGAAATTCAACGTTTTCTTATAAAAAAAATGAAAAAATAAAAAAATAAGTGAAAAAATGTTGAAATTTAGGCAATGTAACCCCATTTGACGGTAATGCTTTTGCTAAGAATTTGGCCGGCGCGCCGGCGACGGTGTGGGGACTTACAGGAGACTTAGGGGGAGAAGGTTCAAAGGTGTTAAAAATGGTTTTTATTATGGATTGTTTTCTCAGTAACTTTATTAAATCATTTTTTGAATTTTTCAGGAACTGCTTTGTGTCAGGGCGACTCCGGTGAAGGTCTGGTCTTCCCTTCCAGGGACAGGGAGGGCTTCACCCGCTGGTATCTCCGCGGGGTGGTGAGCATCGGGCCTCTCAATGATGAAAAAACTTCCTGCCGACCCAACACCTACACGATTTTCACAAGCGTCTTTAAGATGGGAAACTGGGTAAATAAGACTATTACAAAAGTGACACAACCCATCTTTAATAACGATGGAAACAAATAAAAATAGATTTCCCAAATAAAGCGCCGGATTTAAGTCAAATTAAATGTCATTGAAGAAGAAGAAAACACTAATCTGAATTAAAAAATATGAAAATAAATAAGACACAGAAAAATACAAGATAACGGTCGCAACTGGGACTCGAACCCGGAACCTCTCGTCTTACCGGGACGGGCGCTTTTACCAATTCAGCCATTGCCTATTACAAAACCGTCGTATTTGTAAAACTCACATTTCATATTTCAGAATTAACAAAAATTCGACAATTTTTTTTCTTCAATCGGAAGCTACCTTTTTCATTGGAAACAAGTTTTCAAAGAATGTTTTATTTTTCTGAGTCTTGTTCATTTTCATATTTTAATTTAGATTATTAGTGTTATCTTCTTCTTCAATGATATATTTGATTGAATTGAATATATTACATTGATAGGAATAACCTTAAAGTTAAAAAGAGAGTTTTTCTTATAAAAATTCAAATTAAATGTATTTAACTCATATGATTTTTTTCATGATGTGTTGTTAACTTTTCAAGAGAATTTGCTGCAACTTGGTTGGCGAGATTGTGCAATAATTTAAGGCTGTTAATATGCTGATGATGGAATGATACTAATAATACTGATAATACTGATAATACTGATAATACTGATAATACTGATAATACTGATAATACTGATAATACTGATAATACTGATAATACTGATAATACTGATAATACTGATAATACTGATAATACTGATAATACTGATAATACTGATAATACTGATAATACTGATAATACTGATAATACTGATAATACTGATAATACTGATAATACTGATAATACAGATAATACTGATAATACTGATAATACTGATAATACAGATAATACTGATAATACTGATAATACTGATAATACTGATAATACTGATAATACTGATAATACTGATAATACTGATAATACTGATAATACTGATAATACTGATAATACTGATAATACAGATAATACTGATAATACTATGATGCTAAACGGACAAACACGCTCTAGAGTCCAAGCTGCCGAAATGAGGTACTTGAGAGGAGTGGCAGGGGTTACGAAATGGAATCATATAAGAAATTCTACGATCCAAGATGATCTAAGCATTGAACCACTGCTACTCCTCATAGAAAAATCGCAACTGAGGTGGCTTGGGCATGTACTAAGAATGTCTGATGACCGAATTCCGAGGAAAATACTGAGTGCCATTCCAGAGGGTAGACGTCCAGTGGGCCGTCCTATACACAGTTGGGCGAGGCAATTCCTAAAACTGTGCGAGGAGAGGATGGGTCTGCCATGGACGGAGGCCGCACAATCAAAATTATTAGTAAGTATTATCTGTATTAAAACCGTCGTATTTGTAAAACTCACATTTCATATTTCAGAATTAACAAAAATTCGACAATTTTTTTTCTTCAATCGGAAGCTACCTTTTTCATTGGAAACAAATTTTCAAAGAATGTTTTATTTTTCTGTGTCTTGTTCATTTTCATATTTTAATTTAGATTATTATTGTTATCTTCTTCTTCAATGATATATTTGATTGAATTGAATATATTACATTGATAGGAATAACCTTAAAGTTAAAAAGAGAGTTTTTCTTATAAAAATTCAAATTAAATGTATTTAACTCATATGATTTTTTTCATGATGTGTTGTTAACTTTTCATGAGAATTTGCTGCAACTTGGTTGGCGAGATTGTGCAATAATTTAAGGCTGTTAATATGCTGATGATGGAATGATACTAATAATACTGATAATACTGATAATACTGATAATACTGATAATACTGATAATACTGATAATACTGATAATACTGATAATACTGATAATACTGATAATACTGATAATACTGATAATACTGATAATACTGATAATACTGATAATACTGATAATACTGATAATACTGATAATACTGATAATACTGATAATACTGATAATACTGATAATACTGATAATACAGATAATACTGATAATACTGATAATACTGATAATACAGATAATACTGATAATACTGATAATACTGATAATACTGATAATACAGATAATACAGATAATACTGCTAATACTGATAATACTGATAATACAGATAATACTGATAATACTGATAATACTGATAATACTGATAATACTGATAATACTGATAATACTGATAATACTGATAATACTGATAATACAGATAATACTGATAATACTGATAATACTGATAATACAGATAATACAGATAATACTGCTAATACTGATAATACTGATAATACTGATAATACTTATAATACTAATAATACAGATAATATACTTATAATACTGATAATACTTATAATACTGATAATACTGATAATACTGATAATACAGATAATACTGATAATACTGATAATACTGATAATACTGATAATACCGATAATACTGATAAGATAATACTGATGATGGAATGAGTTATTCAATTATGAAATCTTCTTGTTAACGAGGCATGACTTTTTACTTGTCAATTTGGTTTAATTAGGCCATAATATGTTGGTGTTGTTTCAAGCTGATCAAATAATACTAATACATAAATCTGATATTTGTTGTTATAAAGTAACCTAGATTTTACACTGTTTTTATAAGTATATTATAGCGAACTATTGTTTCGTCAAATTGTTTTGTTTCTCTTGTAGAGTCTGCTCATTTAACAACAGTCGTGCATAATGGAACAAGTATTTCCTTTAGATGAAGTTCCTCTTTGTCCTATGCTCGTCTTTATATCTTATATTGTTTATAAATGATCTTATGTATCATATCTTCACCTTATTCTATTGGCTTACTTGTTTTGAAAATCATTTGTGATATAATTTTCCAATTTTCATGTTTTAATAGATTATTTCTGTCTTTTGTGTTCATTTGAAATCATTTGTGATATAATTTTCCAATTTTCATGTTTAATAGATTATTTCTGTATTTTGTGTTCGTTTAACCTATATACATCCTGTTACAATTATAACTTAGAAGCACATAAATGTATTTATTTGTCTGTCAGTTCCTCAAGGATGCATCATTTAGGGAACATCTTTTAACTTTTTATATTACATATCCATGACATTTTAAATTTAATAAAAACTATCTTATAAACTTTCAATTGTTTTATTTTTAAACTATTTATGTAAGTAATACTCTTAGGATCTTCGCTCATGGGGAAACATGAAAACGTTTTTTAAAAGACTCCCGTACTGAGGTCCAGGCCAAGTATTTAATTTTTTTTTTTTTTTTTTTTTTTTTTTTTTTTTTTTTTTTTTTTTTTTTTTTTTTTTTTTTTGTGAAAATTTTTTGGTGAAAATTTTAATATATTACATTGATAGGAATAAATATATTATAAATATTATAAATATATTTTATTTAACATTTATATTAAATTACTACTCTTCCATTTAAAGCATTTGCTTGTGTATGGAAGAGGAGTGTACATAGGTGCTGTTATTAATTATTACTTAGATATTTAATTTTACATGCTGTGCGCATATATGTATATGCGTGCTATAGTTGGTACATGTTATGATGGAAAATAATAAAGATATACAATAATTTTTTTTTTTTTTTGTTATAAAGTTGAATTTATATTTAATAGAAAATATTAATTAAAAATAATAAATATATATATTTTTTTTTTATATGTAATAAATATATATATTTGTGATGTGTGTATTTTGAAAAAAGAGAGAATGTTATGGAGAATAAAAGATATTTGCAAGAATTAATTTAATTTAGGTTTTTTTTTTTTTAAGATTGTCATATATTGTAATATACAGTGAAACCCTCTTGAGATGTTTTCCAAGGGACCTGAAAAAAACTTCTTAGGCAGGAAAACAAGTGGGAAAAAATGAGCCATTTGGTCTTCAAGAGACGGAAAAACCAAAACTTCTTAAACAGGAAAACTTCGTAAAAGAAAACTTCTTAAGAGGGTTTCACTGTATCTAGTAGCCCAAGGGTTGTGGCGCCCAGTGACTTGCATATTCTGAAAATAGATCCATGTTGATTGCTTAGTTAGGTTCCAGTTACGTCATCGAGCGAAGAGGGGGGGTCGGATAAGAGTCCCAAAATTAACTCTGCGCAACTAATTGTCCAGTAAATGGGGGATAAATATGAAGTTGTATAAGAAACAACTTTTAAAAATACCCCTTTATGGCTAAGATTTTTTTCACCAGATTTACAGGAACGGGTTTAGTTTTTCCCATAGGAAAAACTAAACCCTTTCATACACTTTTCCATATAAATGATCATCTAGTAAATCCACGTTATGCAAGTGTATTATATAAGTATAATTAATACAAAACAATACAAGAACAACACGTTAATCTACCAAACTATTAAATGGGAATATAATTCACCGTCTCCAGATATTTTCATATCAGAGGGTTCGTTTCTGTGGAATTCCTAATTTGACCGATAAATCCTACTGATCCCTCAATATAAATATTTAAAAAATCTTTCGTAATTCTACATGTATTTAAAATGACTGATTTTTGCATTTTTATATACAAATTCTTTGACAAATCTAATATGCCTAAATTTTTAATAAGAGAGCTAGGTATAATGCCAGTAGCCGAAATAACAAAAGGTAATATTTTTATAGTCTGAGAATGTCAAATTCTTTTAATTTCATTTCCTAAATCTGTATACTTTCTTATTTTTTCAGAAACAGATTTTTGAATATTACAGGAATTTGGAATAGCTACATCAATAATATAAGTTATTTTTTTAATTTTGTCATGTAAAACTATATCAGGTCTATTATGACCAATTGGCCTGTCTGTTAGTATAGTTTTATCATAGTAAATTTTAAAGAAATTATTTTCTAAAAATGAATTTGGTTCGTATTTATAATATGGTACTCTATTATGACAGTCAATCAAGTTATGTTTAATTACCAAACTTTGGTGAATTATTTTTAAAACCTGAATGTGCCTAAATGTATACTCAGATGGCGCTAATATAGAACATCCTGATATAATGTGTTCTATAGTTTCCGGAAAAGCCATACATTTTCTACATAAATCATCAATTTGATCCATACATTTTCTACATAAATCATCAATTTTTAAATATTTCCATTGACTAACTATTTTTCATTCTTGTAAAATTATTAATAAAAAAAATAAAAACAACTTTGGCGCTACTTTCCTTGTGCAGATAATACCAAAAATACGCGGAGTGCTAAAGGGGTAAGGAGTCAAATATTTCTGGCGTTTATATTCCTCTTAACACCAACCGCAGGTTTTGATTTATTCAAGAAAAAAACACCAAAAAAGGTGTTTTAATTTATTTTGAGAAGTTCAGGCACAAATATTTCAATTTTTTACGATCATTTTCTAAAGACTTTAATTTTCCACAATATTCAATAAAACCATTACCGAATATGTGGTGTTCGTAAGTAGGATACGAGGTGCGGCTATTAAATAACGAGATTGATGCTGCTGCAGAAGAAGTACGCATGCGCCAAACGCCAGCAACCGACGCGACGGCTATGTAGCGTGAAGCCTTCTCTTTGGAATACAGTACCTCTCACTTCTGTAAATACATCCGTATAGCCGTAGCCTTCGTTCGGATAAGAGTTGTTTTTTGTTTTGACGGAAAAATTATAAGTTTGAAAATGATAAGTTTCTGAGTTTAAAGCCTTTACCTTGCAAAAAGTCAAGTAGTAGCGATTTTAATATATGTTGTTTAGATTGGGACTATCGGAAAAATAAAGTTTTCGACCTTTGGGTGGTCGAGCTTGAGCCGCCATCTTGGATTAATGGCGCCAAAATTTGTTTTTTTTTTCAAATAATTGTGCAATGGTTGATCTGAAAACCAAATTGTCGAAGACAAACTTAAATAAGATAAAATTTCAAAAAATTTTCGCAACGTAATTTTTTTTGTAACGAGTTACAGCGGCATACCTAAATGTGCATATTTTTCAAAAAAATTGTGAAATTCCCAATTTTTTTTTTTCAGGCTACTCAATGCATAATTATAATAATTTTGTAAACTCATTTTCACGCCACCATGAGGTAGAGAAAATAGAGCATTTTTTATTGTAGTATCACCAGTAGGTCTATTACAGATATTCCAGCGATGGTAGATTTCGAAATGACGCTTGAGCCACGCAGAGATCGACTAATATTCGTAATTATGTTACATATTCGCTATTGCCTAATAATTATATTTTGGTGATCCCCGTTGGTTGATATTGACATCTTAATAATAGTCTTCATCATCAACGTCATGATCTAACTCATTGCCAGTGGTGCTGAGATTCTGGACTTCCATTTACAAAATCTCTTCATCTTCGTCCTCGATATCAATATGAACCTCTGGCGAATTTTGGCATGTTTGACCATTACAGCACACACACACAATAGAACACTTCAATACAGCTTTCCTGCAACCGCATGCAACGCCGCATCCTTTTTTACAATGAAATAAAATTTAATAAAGTCTCGGGTGCTGGTTTCTTTGTCATTGGTGAACAAGCTCATTGGTGCCACGTTTCCAGTGGATTTTTTTGGGATTCCATACCATTTTTGGACTTGATGGTACGTTAGTGTGGAGCACGGATGTATAAAAATTTTTTTTTTTTAAGATTCAGATTTCTAAGAGGGGGGGATTTGTGCCTTATGCTAAAGTAAAAATACGTGGGATTTTTCATTTCATTTGATTAAGATCTTCAGCTTCCGCAGTGACCTCAAAAATTGAAAATTAGGGTAAAAAAGTTTAATGTTTATAAGGCGATACATTGTGATTAATTTAGTGGTAAGTAGGTGTTAAATGATAAACAATATATAATTAAGATATTTATTAAGGCATCTCTGTAAAAAAAATTAAATTCGAAATAAACTTATACATTTATTATTTAGGTTTAAAATCCTTTTTAGTTTCAAATTTAGGCATTTTGTTTCGCGATTCCAGCTTGACATTTTTTGCACCTAATCGCGACTTTCTTGTGCACTGAGAAATGGAAGCCTCTGTTGTATTCTTTACAGCTCTTTCAACAGCTTGAGTATGGCAGGGAAGCCTTATAAACAATAGTTCGCTTTCACCACCAGATTCCACAATATTCTGAATTTCCTGGTCCGATAAGTTTTTATAAATCGATGGTTCGAATAAGTTTTCCTGCCGATTTATTAAATCAATATATGTAGAAGCACTCTGTTTTTAATCATCTGTTATCATCGCAAGAAGCATACCTTCAGGATGCGCAAAGTAGCCGTTTCTTTGGATAACAGGATCTATAATTTTTTTTAGAGTTTCTGGCAGGTATCTGGAGACCTTAATAATATTGAACAGTTGACGCGTACCATTTTTGCGTGATGGTTGAGAACCAAGATGGTGCGTAAACTTTGACTACAAAAGTAGCCAGAGTTTTCAAATTTTCAGATGGTTCTTCAGTTGATGCATACAAACGTAGTATTCGGTTGGCACGCGTGATCCAACGGGCATGTGATAGATAGAAATTTTATACAAGTACTGTTGGTCTGAACTTAGATTTTTGGCCATTTCTGGTAGCATTTCACAGGTTTCCAGTGATTTTCCCAGTTGAGCAATATAAGATTTATGTCCCGAAGTACACCCATTGAGATGAAGAAACAGATGTTTCAAAGGCAGTTCGTTCATGTGGAGCAAACAAATTATTTACTGAAGTGGTTTTTGTAGCCTTTTCTCAAGCAGTTTTATAATTCTAGCATACTTTTCAGTATTAACATTCGGACCATCACGACCAATTGCCATAATTCTATTTGGAAAACTTCTTTATAACCCTGTTATCGCGGTTTCTATTCCTTTTGCTGTACCAACATCAGGTACCACGTATCCCATGTAAATGGATCCCGGCTTTTGAATCAGTGAGATATGTTCCTCCACAACCATAGTCCTGTAGCTTTTTAACAATTTTCAAAATTTTGTCTTTTTTCCCGTCAAAGTATAAAACCAAGAGCTCTGGGATTGTTGCATTTTCCGTTATTTTTTCTCTGGTTTTAGTTCTCTCTCTTCATAACTTGTGCCGATCAATGACCTCAACATCAGACCCAATGTCGAACAAAACAGATGATGCTGTTGCTGCTACTGCTCTATCAGACACTCCATACCTATCACATGTATTCGATAATGTAGGAAAATTAAGTGTCGATTTTTTTTATTTTCTTTTCAATAACGCCTTTGAACATGGAGCATTCTGATTTTTCTGACTCTAATGATGTCGCTGAAGAAATACTAACATTTAAATCAGCTAACATTGAAGTGTTTAAGGATGTGTTTCGGCGATTCTCTAGTTCATAATTCATTTTTAGAGTTAGGAACCTTTTTATCCTTAGGACATAAATATTGAGCGAATGCTTTGCGCTTGCAAGCTGAAATATCAAAAAGTATCTTACTGCTTTGCTGAAAACTATTTAACTTGTCCGGGGAGAGCCTCTTGATAGATTTGAGTAGATTTTTGCACTTTAAATTATATACTTTCAACGTTTGAACGATCATTGTTCGCGTCACTGTAGGAATAGATGCAGGAGTGCCATACATTTTCAATTCTCGACATTACTATATCTGCTATCTCGCCAAAAATTGGTTCTTTTGCAGTTTCTGATTGTAATTTCAGTTGATGTCTCATCCACTCATAGTATTTCTCTACATCTTCGTAAGTATGTAGAACGTTCTCTTTCATCTCACAAACATCACCAAATAGAGGACATTTGAATACATTCGGAGTTATTTGCATAGTTGCCACGAAAGAATATCGAACGTATTTTTAACGACAAACGAGCGTGCGACTGATCCGAGCCACGAACAAGAGCACGATGCGACAAGTGCAAGCAAGCTAAGTATCACCTCCCGCGTTTCCTCTCTTTCCTTATTTAAATTATAAAACACAAATTCGAACTTCTTTTTATTTTGTATCGAATCTATTTTATACCAAGTAAACTTTCTTGATAAAAATTAGTGTGTCTATTCAAACATATCGTACATAAACATGACTTCCAATTAGAGTGTAAAACCGACTATTTTCATAAATTCAATGCCGTTGCGGAGGCAGTTACCCTAAACAAAATTAAATAATATTTTACATGGCTTAAATTATACCTAAAAGGCACCAAATTTTGACTATTACATTACCGTCAGGTGAAAAAAAAAATTCACTCCACCCTATGGTACGTCCTAAATGCATGGTGCCGTGCGGCGTCATTCGTTGGTGGCAAAGAGGCAAGATTGAATTTGCTTTTTGTTGTCGATTTTGCGAGACTTCTTCCAAGGTTTCCTCATCCAGGTCACCCCCGTACAAAGCAACAAGAAAGCGTGTTCCTGCATCTGCTATGTATTCTGGTCTTGCATCATGTTGTTTGAAGATTCCTATCATGGGATTGAGTTTTGTGTCTTTTTTTTTGCAGAAGTGAACAAAATTTTGTTTTTCCTTGGTTAAAGAAGGACAATGCTGTATCGCAGACATGTTGTAAGGGCAGAAATTACCTTTCTATTCCAAAAAGTAACACTGCAGCTTATCAAGGGACATTCTCATACCTGAGACCAAAATTATATAACAAAATCCCTTCTCAACTAAAAATTAGTGAAGTTTTATCCTTCGGCTCAAAAATAACAATATGGTTAATAGATTTAGGTAGGATGGGGTCGGAAATATTATTAAAAAATGTCATTTGATAATTATGCACTACGAGTGCCTTATATTATTCTTTTGTTCTAATTTTTTTATTTTCTCTTTCAATTACTGTTTTTCTTGTATCCAAAAATAACAAAATGGTTACTAATTTTAGATAGAGGACAGAGTCAGAAATATTATTAAAAAAAGCTATTGGATAATTATGTACTACAAGCGCCTTATATATTTATTTTGTTCCAAAATTTTTTTTTTTTTCACTGTTTTTCTTGTATCCAAAAATAACAAAATGGTTACAAATTTTAGGCCAGAAATACTATTAAAATGCTATCTTATAATTATATACTACCAGCGCCTTATATATTTCTTTTGATCCAAAATTTTTGTTATCTTTTATTTTCTTTTTATTTTACTGTTTTTCTTGTATCTGTTTATCTTGTATTCAAAAATAACAAAATGGTTACTAATTTTAGGCAGGACAGAGTTAGAAATATTATTAAAAATGCTTTTTTTTTTCACCAGATTTACAGGAACGGGTTTAGTTTTTCCCAAAGGAAAAACTAAACCCTTTCATACACTTTTCCATATAAATGATCATCTAGTAAATCCACGTTATGCAAGTGTACTATATAAGTATAATTAATACAAAACAATACAAGAACAACACGTTAATCTACCAAACTATTAAATGGGAATATAATTCACCGTCTCCAGATATTTTCATATCAGAGGGTTCGGCTCTGTGGAATTCCTAATTTGACCGATAAATCCCACTTATCCCTCAATATAAATATTTTAAAAATCTTTCGTAATTCTACATGTTTTTAAAATGACTGATTTTTGCATTTTTATATACAAATTCTTTGACAAATCTAATATGCCTAAATTTTTAATAAGAGAGCTAGGTATAATGCCAGTAGCCGAAATAACAAAAGGTAATATTTTTATAGTCTGAGAATGCCAAATTCTTTTAATTTCATTTCCTAAATCTGTATACTTTCTTATTTTTTCAGAAACAGATTTTTGAATATTACAGGAATTTGGAATAGCTACATCAATAATATAAGTTATTTTTTTTAATTTTGTCATGTAAAACTATATCAGGTCTAT
The DNA here is from genome assembly GCA_951813805.1 of Limnephilus auricula. Classification (NCBI taxonomy): domain Eukaryota; kingdom Metazoa; phylum Arthropoda; class Insecta; order Trichoptera; family Limnephilidae; genus Limnephilus; species Limnephilus auricula. The sequence goes on from OX638412.1 coordinate 6,871,932, forward strand.
TATGACCAATTGGTCTGTCTGTTAGTATAGTTTTATCATAGTAAATTTTAAAGAAATTATTTTCTAAAAATGAATTTGGTTCGTATTCATAATATGGTACTATATTATGACAGTCAATCAAGTTATGTTTAATTACCAAACTTTGGTGAATTATTTTTAAAACCAGATTGTGCCTAAATGCATACTCAGACGGCGCTAATATAGAACATCCTGATATAATATGTTCTATAGTTTCCGGAAAAGCCATTCATTTTCTACATAAATCATCAATTTGATTTGGATCTTTGATTATATGCTTCCTATAATTTTTGGTATTAATTACTCTATCTTGAATAGCAAGCATAAATCCTTCTATTTCTGCGCTCAACTCTCCAATACTCAACCATTTGTTTGACGAAAGTTTGTCAACATACGTTTGGTTGAGATAATTGAAGTGTTTTGCGTGAATAATTTTATTTGACCAGGAATTGGTATTTATAAAAATGTTGGCATTCTCGTCGTATAAATTTAAAGGTGAAATATTTCTGTCTGCCTTGCAAATTATTTTATGCAGCTCTGAGCTATTAGCTTTTCTATGGAAAAAATTTCTTAACATTTCTACCTGATTTTGTTTTAAAGAAGTTATTTTGACTATACCTCTACCTCCTAAATTTCTAGGTAAATTAATTCGTTCTATAGCTGAATTTGGATGATGACAATTAAACTTTGTTAATGTAGTTCTAATTAATCGTTCTAAGCTATCCAAATCTGTATTAGACCATTTAATTATACCAAATGAGTACGTTAATAGAGGTATTGCCCAACTATTTATTGCCTTTACTAAATAATATAATTTTCTAAGAAATATTATTAAGGGTGCATTATATATTTCTTTTGTTCCAAAATTTTTCTTTTCTTTTTTTTACTACTTTTCTTGTACACTGTTTTTCTTGTATCCCAAAAAATAAAAAAAATTGATACTAATTTTAGGCAGGACAGAGACAGAAACATTATTAAAAATGCTATCTGATAATTATGTATTACGAGCGCCTTATATATTTCATTTGTTTCCAAATTTTTTCTTTTACTGTTTTCTGTATATTCACTTCAAATACACTTTTTCTTGTTTATTCGATACTAAATTGATTTGATTGTATATTAGGTACTTAATGGATTGGAAATTGTTTAATACTTATATGAATCATCATGTACCTACCTACCCTAATATGTACGATACCTGTAAATTTGACTATCCTAGAACGGGAGACCTACCTAGTTGGACAGTCAAAATGTCAATGTATTTTTGTTATATCAAACAGGCACGGAGAAACAGAATTTTCTCAGTCGTTTTTTTGTATTTCACACTATTCGCAGAGTACAGTCATCCAAAAGTTTTTTCCTCTCCCGGGTTTGCGAAGATATATGCTGCTTTCAGGTGCTGCTGTCAGCAGAACTAGTAGATCGACATCTTCGCCAATAACGAAAACAGCGTCAAATGAAATCGCAGTGTTGATAATCAAATCATCAGCATCTTCTTCACCTGCTTAACTGAAAAATCAGCCTGTATAAATTGCTTCGTAAGCATCAAAATCAGACGGACTCTGTTATTTTCATTGGCAAAATTTTTTTCTTGTGAAACTTGAACTGGCATTGTTTCATCGAAAAGATCGTCTGCAGACATAGGCTTCTTTGATCAAGCGGATATCCATCGAAAACAATGACTGCATGTGATCCGCAGTGATTTCTTACATAGTGAACGTACTTCTCGGAAATTGGCCCAAAGTAATCATTACGATTCCATACAACTTTATGTAAAAGATATCCTCCATCCACAACATTAATTTTGCTACACTCCTTTTGGAGGTAGTTTGAACACATCATAAAATGATGATTTCGTATTTTGCGCATTCCTTCTTCAGAGAAAAGCGACATAGGAAATGGGGCGAGTTCGAATTTTTCACCTTCGAACCTTCATTTAAATTTTTTTTACAAATAAAACAAAAAAATCGCTTTGGGATTCGCCAAAGCAAAACACAAGGTAAGCACGTGCAACCAGACCGCTAGCACATAGAGTAGGTACACCGCTAGAGCACACTGACAACTGACACCCGTATTCAGAGTCGATCCTTAAAGTTGTCTAAGTTAAGGGTCGACCTTACCTTAATAAAGGAAAGAACCGTTCTTACCTTTGACGCTTCTATACAGAGTCCACACTTTGGAGGCATCATCCAGGTGTGCTAGCATGGTCGATTGATATGAAGTTACCGACCGATTGTCAGTAACTTCTCGTCGTTCCCTAGGACAACTGCAGATCGCTAACGTACAAACGACAGTTGATATCGAATATATTAAGGACACTTAGTCGTTGTGAACAGTCATCTATTCGTTTGAGATCTGCAGTTGTCCTAGGGAACGATGAGAAGTTACAACTTCATATCGATCGACCATGCTAGCACGCCAGGAACCAGGACTCAGCAGTGTTGCTTTTGAACTATAGACTACGATCCAACTATGACAATAGGCCACTTGCATGGATTTCGTAATGACTTGGAAAAAATCGTGTGGATAGATATTTCTACTAAGTTTACGGAAACGTTATTAATTTTTTTTAGAAACTTATAGTTTTTTAGAAACTTATAGATGCCGAGTCGTGCGACAAGCGCGCTTGGCACGTATGAGGACACAGCATTAGGATACTACCCACCACATTTATTACACACAAAACTTACGCAGATTAAAACATTAGCTCCTATGTCATCTTTGCTGTATGGAAGGTTTATTTAAGGGAAGGAAACAGAGAAAATTCTGGGAAGAAAAAATGTACGAGGGGCAGATATCGGGCGTTAGTTTCATCCAGGAGTGACGGATAATTTAGTCCTGCTGGAGAGGTAAAAAGGTCTCCCTCAACCAGAATCTCCAAATCTGGCCCGCCACACAGAAGGTGTACTTAGTACACCCCCATGAACCCGGGAACCGCTGTTAAGTCACCAAACGTAGCAAACCACTTGGGGTAACCTTTTTTAAAAATAATTAGGTATAATGGTATAATTACGTATTATATACAATATATTAGATAAGATAATTATTTATATAACTTTAACTGTTACTAATCTTAATTTTTTGTAAAGGATGCTGTGACCATGGGTCGAACCACAGTGCCCGTCTTGATAATATCAAGGAGGGTACTGTGATTTTATATGAAAAAAATGTGTTGAGATAATAGGAAGAATGTTGCAAAAATGCATTTAAAATGGAAAATGCATTTAAAAAAGCATGTAAAATGAAAATGTAAATGGGTGAAAAAGGCATTTAAAATCGATTACCATAATATGAGCATTTGTCTGGTGTGGTAATCGAAAAGTATGTAAAAAACTGTATGCAAAAATATTTTATGAATAAAGAAAAAAAAAATTAGAAATGGAAAATACCCATTTTGCATTTCCATTTGAAAAGGATTTATTTGAAATAAATCACATCTCTGGTAATGACAATAAAGTGTAATGGAATTGGATGAAAGTGAATGTAGGAGACTAAGACGCTCCGCCCACTGAGGCAACTGAAAACCAACTAAAACCGGCTTTTTCTCTGTCTTGATTGGTCAAAAAGCTTGTTTAACCCTAGACGAACTACGAGACAGCTGACAGCTAGCAACTAGAAATGGCCGCCCAGGGCAATGAGCAGTGACAGTCGCAAGATGGTCGCAAGTCACCGCTTGCGTTACCATTGACAACGGGGTTTTGTGTGATTGTGTAGTGTGCGGGCTATCACATTGCCATACAAAGACAGTTGGCAGTTGAGAGTTTTCAGTTGCCTGAGTGGGCGGAGCGCCTAACATTTAGGAATGGGAGGAAAGTAGAGGAAAAGCAAAACTTGCCACCAAATTTCTGCGTATCCAAATTTATTCAGGCAGTTTCATTTTAATTCTGCAGTTGCCAAACACCTAGCAGTGGCGGTCTGTGACTTTTCAGTGAGCTAGAGTGCTTAGATAGAAAAATGCGACATTATTGATGTTGTTGTGAATAGGGTACGTGCAGTGTATGTAGTGTGAGCAACGTATTTGAATATTGCCGCCAGAGGTACTGCTAGCGCCACCGGTGGCCAACTGAGAAACTACTACAGCCCCTGCGGTCGGTAAAGAAGGGATTGACACCGTGGGTTGGCAAGACTGCTCGGACGGACCTGCAACTGCCACGGCTACCAACTGCGCGGACGCAAGCGAACGGCTTGGAAGTTGAATTGCGACTATTGCGAGATCTTGTCGAGCATTGGATATTATTATTGTCATTTACCGTGGAGACAATATATTTCATTATAAACATTTACTTAGCGTTTCATTTTTGCTAACAGTAGTATAATGTTTTCAATGCATTTAATGTATGTAAAAAAAAAATAACTAAACTCGAATGTCGCACTTACAACCCCTCAAAGAAGTATTAAATTAATTAATTCACTTTTAAAGTTGTGTGAAAATTCAAATAGGTATCAAAAACGAGTCATGATTGACTGGCGAAATTGTGACGTCACAACCCACTACGAGTTGTTTGGTGTTGAAGATGTTGTATTTGTACACTTTGGTACTATACACTATTTATAAACGGTATTTACAGACATTTTCTTCGAAAAACAAATGATCTACTGAAATCGATTATTGGATTACATTAGGCTCGACTATTGGCGGCTGTCACGGAGTAGGGATGTCGAAAGTGGAAAAAAGTATCGATATATCGATGTATCGATATTTATTAAAATATCAATATCGACGTCGATATATCGAGGAAAAAAAATCGGTATATCGATATATCGGTCAAATGTTTAGATTGTACGTTTTTAAAATTAAAGTGTTTATATTCACAATGTGTAAAAACGAAAGTGTATATTTACACAATGTACATTATTTTAATCAGGCGCCTCCCCCCCCGAAATTGAAAAAATATCGATTTTGATACAATTTTTGATATTAAATATTTTATATCGATATATCGGTTCAAAATATATCGGCTAAAAATATCGATATATTTCATTGAAAATATCGATATATCGATACTTTTTCAACAAGCCTATCACGGAGTGCGCAGTGACGCCATATGCCAAACCGCGCGGAAGAAGGCGTTTTGGTCCTAATTTGAAATGTGAATGTTCAAAACGTTCTTGAAAGACTAATCCTATCGTAAAAAAATCATTTATTTTTCCAGTTTGTAATTTTTTTCATAAATTTTTGGTAAAAAAAAGTGATTTTACCCTATTTAAAAAAAAACCGGTTCCTGAGAACATTTCTGCCTTCGGAGTTACAGTGACAGTAGTAACCGGGACAGGAATATCGACCATTCCTACTCTAACTAGCTTCGATATTTTTCTAACAAAATCAAAGGCAACTGTCAGTGTCAAATCAATTCTAAACTTTTTTACCTGACAAATATTTAACAGCCAGTTGTAATTTAAAAAATAATTATCGATCAACGCACTGCGCTCAAATCAAAACAAATTATTTTGAATATCTAAATAATTTTCCTTCAAAATTAACCTCAAAATGCCGGTCTACCAAGAGCCCGATGCGGGACAGTTTCAACAGTTTCCCACTCACAACATCATCGTCATACATCCTGGGTCTCTTTACATCCGCATGGGAAGAGCTTCCGACCTGATTCCTGTCAAGTCTCTCCACTGCATCGCCAGAAGGCGCAAACCTGGCGGGACAATTTACAAAGACCCTTTCATTCCACCGGCGGTCGTGAGAACTAAAGAACTGGTCGAAGAAATGGAAGAATGCCGCCTGCAGATTTCTCATTCTCTGCAGAGCTGCATGCAGTCCAATGGCGCCAGGCGATACGCGACTCCTCCGCAGCAAATTGCCGCCTTTAACAGACGATCTGCCGCTGAAGACATTGAGGAAACAACTCCGGATTGGCTGAAATTTAGCAGCGACACTGTGATCGGCGACCAAGTTCTTAATTTAAATCCTGACGACAGTTTTAATGTCCATTTTCCTTATAAAAGGGGCGATTTGAATATTCATTCAGGTGTTTCCGGTTCTTTGTCTTCAGTTCTTACCGACTTGGTGACCATCTGGAGGTGGATGATTCAGTTCAAACTTGGAATACCGATCACAGATCTTGAAAGGTACAGGTGCGTCCTTTTAATTCCCGATATTTATAAACGAGGCCATTTGAAGCACTTGGTATCGGTGATTCTCAATGAGCTCGGATTTGGAAATTGCTTCCTCGTTCAAGAGAGTGTGGGGGCGACATTTGGTGCGGGACTGGGTTACGCGTGCGTTGTGGACGTGGGTGATCAAAAGACTGCAGTTTCGTGCGTGGAAGATGGAATTTCACACAAAACTACGCGACTGAGGATGGATTACGGATCCGGCGATGTTTGCCAAACGTTAACTTGGCTCCTCCAGAAGAGTGCCTTTCCGTACACACAATGGAATGAAAGATTACCTCAAGACGCCATGCTGATGAGGAATTTATACCAAGATTTTTGCCATATTAATTTAGACGTATGCGGACCTCAAGAAAAATATTTTATAGTTCATAAACCGGGGACAGACGTTAAGCGATATACCTTACAAGTTGGTGACGAATGCATTATTTCTCCTCTCGCTATGTTTAATACGGATCTGCTGTCTATTACGGGTCCGAAAAATACTCAAACGCAGACGGCGCAATCTAGCGATCCGGAAGACCCGTTTGATGCGGAATATTTACGTGAAACTGGAAGGAAAAAAGAAAATGCAGAAGGCGGTGGCGGAGCCGCCGATATTACCGGCGGTTACGACGGAAACATCGAAATTCAACAATCAGGAAACGCCGATGAAGATATCGTGGTAGACGCACTAGAAGTGCCGGTAGCCGAAGGGTTGAATCTCGCACCGGAGCAGATCTTAGGACTGGATGCGGCGGTTTTAAAATGCATCGATCGTTGTCCGAACGAAGAATTAAAACGAAAGATGTACGCCAGCATATTAATTGTCGGCGGGGGAATAAAGATCCAAGGACTGACAAAATGGCTGCAGAATAAACTGGCTTTGCAGATTCCGTACTTGTACAGATCGGATCAGATTGATAACGTGGTGTGTCCCAAAGACACGGATCCCGCGGCCACGGCCTGGAAGGGAGCGGCCATCATGTCCTGTCTGGAATCCTCCAATGAGCTGTGGATAAAACAGAGCGAGTGGAGAAACATGCACGGTGTCAAAATCTTGCGAGAACGAGCGCCGTTTATATGGTGAAAATTTTTCAAATGTAGAAAAAACTTTGAATCTTATTTTGTTATATCTTACCTATAAAACAGAAAATGTGTGTGCTGATACCGTGAAACTCTCGGACGATCTCTGCGGTAGTGTCGTGAAATTTGATGAATAAATAAGATTTGTCTACTTCAATCGCTGCTTCATTGGCGAGGATCGTGTCTGCTACTCCAATTACTCTGATAAACTAGGCTCCTTCTCTCACGTTTCTACACTGCGCTGGATACCGACATTGCGTACACCTGTGATACTTGGTCACTGCAATACTTTGGTGATCTTCCTTATGTTTCTCTAGCCAAACACTAAACTTTGCCAGTGATCATGAGTTTCTCCAAGTTGGAGTCCTCAGTTTGTCGAGCAATGTGTCCAAAGTATCTTAGGATACGTTGTAGGCAGATAGTTAAAGGCCTTTTGTAGATGCCTAGCTCTTTCAGAATGGATAAATTAGTGTTTAGGGAACGTATCCATACTACGTGACCCGTTCAGGGGAGGGAGGGGGGCATAGGTTTTTATCACATAGTCAATATCCTCTAGGGAAATCTTGCGTTTTTTTCAAGCTACATTCAAATATGGCACACAGTGTTTGGAGCTTTTTAAACTCGCAGGTGGCAGCACTGACGTACATATGCCGAGACGTCGGCTGATTGAAAACTGATAGTTTATAGTGCAGTATAGATGTCAAGCAAGTCGCCGAGAGTTTGTGCCAGTACAATAATGTCATATACGATCGGCTGTACAATGCGTTTATTAAATGTCACAAGGATTCCTTGTCAATGCAGGCAATACAGAAAAAGACAAACTAATTTTGGGTGCTTTTGAGAGATGAGTACAAAAAGAATCCAAAGGAGCTGGAGCGTCTCACACAATTAAAAATCGAAGAACCATATTTATGAATTACTACATGAAAACTGTAGGTGGAGGGGTCTTGGAATATACTACACGTGGTCAACAAGGGGGGATGGGGGTTTTTTTTTTTTAAGGCGGAGACGGTTTACAAGCAGTTCCCGTGAGCACTTAGGCCATAGGCCCATTGTGCTATCTCCCATTTTACCTCAATCCTTTAATAACAAACCAGTCCCTTTAATAAATTTCACCAGGGTTGTCATTGGATATGTGGCTATGTCTTCTGGTTCTACTGTATGTCTCTCCAGGTATCTGAGCCTAGTTCCCACCAGGGCAAGACATTGGCACCATAGGTGAATTCATCCTCTTCACATTTTCTGCATATATTAGTGTTTTCCACTCCCAATATCTGCATGTGTCTCCTGAGATGGCAGTGTCCCGTTAATAGTCCTACCAGTTCCCTCAGCGAGTTTCCTGGTTCGTCTAGGGTCCGGTCCTTTTATGAGAACTTTGGATTGTCTCATTCCGGGTGTCCTCTCCCATTCTTTGCAGTGCTGGGGATGGGGGTTAATTGAAAAAAGTGGGTCACCTAGTATGGGTACGTTCCCTTATGATAATCGAACCCAATTTTTATTGTGAACTTTATATACTTGTAATTGCTTCGCATACAGAAACTAATAAATTATGTAGTATTGTGTGAATATACTTATCAAAAATAATAAAACATTGAAAAATAAATATTTCATTTTATTTCAAAAGTTTTATTTTACAAAATTCATTGTACAAAATAGTGTATACAATTATTAACTTTATCACTATCTTTATAAATAATTTCGCTTACATAATGAGCAATACACTCGTTGAGCATTTTATAAGAAACATTTAATTATGTATTTTTACCATATTAAGTTTTATTCAGACATTTAACATTAGACAGAATATAAATAAATCAATAATAAATTATTAAATTACAAAAAATAACTTAAAAATTATTGACACGCCACATCAAAATTATTACACTATCAGTCCATTCTCCAGTTTCTAATGAAAATATTTTATATAATTTATTTCACCTTTTTTGTGCAATGTATTAATTTTTTTTAAATATTTAAATAATATTCAATGAAAATGCCAGTTTTCTAAGTTGCTCTAAGGCCTCTCTTTACATTGATATTTAAAAAATTCATTTAAATTCAGTTTACAGTGCCCACATGTTTGAGTTGGTGAAAAAAAAGGGCGCTGTCTTCTGTGACACAACGGTAATAGGTGTGGTTGCCAGATTAAAATATAAGATATAGTGTTAGTTGATGTTCACGCCACTGCCAACTTATAATTGTAGCACGGAAATTGATTAGACATTTTCATTTTTGTCCGATGAAATTGTTTGAACATTTTTAAATTTCGAAATTCTTTCCAATGATCGACAATCAAAATTTAGGTGTAAATTAGGGTCATCAGTTTTTTTTCAAATCAGTATAGATAACACTTCTAGTATCCTCCGCTACCCGCCCGCGATGCTCTATCGCTTGGATAGGTGGCGGGTAGTGAGGAGGGGGTGGCGCAGAGTTATGGACAGTGATAAAGTGGAGATTTTTTTATTTTTTTTTATTGAAAAAAAAAACTTTACCGGAGAGCAAAGTTGCCATAACATTTTTTACTCTAAATATGATCAGGAATCGCTGGTTAAAGTTTGTTGGGTACGTGCCGATATACCCCTGTATAATTAAAAACTGACAAAAAAATTGTTCATGGAAAGATGTTATTTTTATTTGCTTATATTGCTTACACGGCCAAAGAGGGTAGTTTATCTGTTGTACATATTTGTTTTAATTGTAATTTTTCAACGAATTTCGAATTTTTTCCATGGTATTTATTATCTGTCAAATAAGAGTAGAAAACATAGGAGGGCGCCACTGTTCTTCAAATGGCAATACTAAAATTATAACACGGTGGAAATATAAAGCTGTGTAAGCTACAATTTTGTAAAGAAAACAAAAACACATAAATGTGGGATAAAAATGATTTCAAAATTAGAATTGCATATATGTAGATTATCCCTTTCCATTTTTGTGTTAACACAATGAAGAATAACGATATTCTAGTAAAATAAAAATAAGTTCTCAGCGTTGCCCAGGCTTTAGATCATCCCCCTAAAAAAATGTACCTTATGATGAATACTGATGTCAAAACTATCAATAGCTTTCGGAGTGTGACCCTTTTTTATTTTGCTTGTAGTTTCAAATTTACCCCATTTGTTTCGCTCTCCTTGACAATTAAAATACAAAAAAATACAACTACGATAGCTAACAATATTGTATACCTTTGAAATAAAATCATACTTAAAACATGTATCCATGATTGAAAATATTTATACAAAGCGCATTAAAATTGTTATTAACTATAAAACTGAAAATATTTATATATATATATTTTTTTTTAATGTTACTTACAGTATTCTATATAAACAACGTCATTGTCATTTTACCGTCATTTTGACAGTAAAATTGGTGTTGCCAGCCTACAATTTTTTTAGTTCCGGTTTTTATATTTTCTACTCTTATTTGACAAAGTGTATATTAAATAATGTCCTATATATTTCTTATTTTTAAAAATGTCGTAAAACCAAATGCCATTTTGGAAACTAGATAAAATTACCTTTTAGATTTTTTTATTTGAAATAAATTTTAGTGTTTATAAATTGCAGTACTGGGTAAAATGATATTCCGGTAGGAACTTTGCATATTTTAAAAACCGAATTTACATTTTTCACAAAAATGGCACTATACAAATTATCCAATTATTATTATTAATCTACGCTTGTACATTTCGTAATAATTTATACATATTCTATAATACATATGTATTGCATTATATAAAGAGAGATTCAAGAGAATTATTATTAAATACATAACACATCGATTTCCCAGTTGATTAGTCAGACATCTCCGAAAAATCGAAATTTGAATTGAGTTTGCAGTTATAATATGTAAACGTGTACCCTGTATCTGGTACAATACTCAGATTACTCATAAAAATCACCAAATCAATGAAATAACCGCTTGGGCACATAAGCTTGTTTTCACGACAATTTAACGTAGGTAGACATAGGAATGACGTATGTCTATATAATAACCTCTCGTAGGCCGCAGTCCCCCCGGCGGGTCCGGATGTTTGAAGCGATTTTGCCCCTTATGTATAAAGAAATTGTATGAAGAACAAGGTCAGAATCGCTTGGGCCATCCGGACCCGCCGGGGGGACTGTGGCTTACGAGAGGTTAAACAAAAAAAATTAAATTGTCTGGGTCACTAGTAGGATATTTCAAAATGTCATTCCGGTATTATTTTATATCATATTTAATATGTAAAACTCAGATATGTGTAAATTATATTTGATTTATGGTGAACATTATCTCAAAACTTGCTATTGGAGATATCTGAAATTTTAAAAAAATACTAGAAAATGAGTATTCACTTATATACATAATAATATCATATACAAATCTAAATACACATATAATTATTTTGTCCTTTTTGCTCATGCTTACCAACTTATAAATGTACAAAAAAGATTTAAATGGCAACACCGAGATGGCTTATTAGAAAATGTGTGTAAGTTTAAAAAATCACAATGGTTCAAAATTGCTTTTCGAAAAGAGGTGATTGCCATTCTGACAAGAGAACATAAGAGTAACTGATGCATGCCCTTTTTCATACAAAACTTAATTTTGAATTTGAGGCTAAATTACATAACCAAACTGAATAATTATGTTTTTAATCAAAAGTTATATTAAATATCTAGTACGGATATGAAAAAAAAAATTGAAAAAAATAGTCAAAATTTTAATATATGACAAATTTGTTTCGACGTACATAGGTCACTTATTATTTAAATTTACGCCCATCAAAATGCTTTATAAAAATAAATTGAGTAAATTTATTTTTTCAAATATTTATCATTAACTCTCAAATAAAAAAAAATATATATATATATATTGATATCTTTCATTGCCATATTTTAAAATTTAAAATACAAATAAATAAAGTACCACATATCCATACTAGATATTTGATATACCCTTTGATTACAAAAAACAAATTTCAATTTGGTTGTGTATTTTGGCCTCAAATCCAAAATTAAAGTTTGAGTTTGGTTGGATATTTTGGCCTCAAATCCAAAATTAAAATTTCAGTTTGGCTGGGTCTTTTGGCCTCAAATCCAAAATTAATTTTCAATTTGGTTGGGTATCTTGGCCTGAATTCCAAAATTAAAATTATAGTTTGTTTGGGTATTTTGGCCTATAATCCAAAATTAAAATTTCAGTTTGGTTGGGTATTTTGGCCTCAAATCCAAAATTAAAATTTTAGTTTAGTCAAGTATTTTGGCCTCAATTCCAAAATTAAAGTTTCAGTTTGGTGGGGTATTTTGGCCTCAAATCCAAAATTAAAATTTCAGTTTTGTAGGGTATTTTGGCCTCAATTCCAAAATTAAAATTTTAGTTTGTTTGGGTATTTTGGCCTCAAATCCAAAAACTAAAATTTCAGTTTGTTTGGGTATTTTGGCCTCAAATCCAAAATTTCAGTTTGGTTGGATATTTTGGCCTCAAATCCAAAATTAAAATTTGCATGAAATGGGTCGTGCTGCCGTTTCCCATAATAATACATTAAAAAAAAAAAAAAAAAAAATTTACGTACATTTTGATATTTATACTCCTTTTTGAGTATTTTAAAGGCCACAATGTTTTATTTTGGCAAGTCGATTAATTGATTTTTGTGAATCTACTCAAGGTTGATCACACAATAATTTACATAAATTGAACTCATATTTTGGCACCCAAAGGGGGTAATTCACCATCCTCTTGATAACTTATCCATAGAATAAAGTACATTAATAAATATTCAATTTTATTGGAATAACTTTTGAAGGATAGACCCACCAATGTATAATATATCATTGAAGGAGATAATACTAATAAATCTGAACAAATATGAAAAAGACACAGAAAAAATAATAAAATAGGTATCCTATAAAAATATAATCGGATATCGTAGGTCCGATGCCAAAGTCACGAATCTGCATTTTTGCTAATTTTTAATTAAATATACAAAAAATTTCATTTTACGAAGCATATCATGCCATTTATTTTTTACTACACATTTATGTGTAAACTACTTTTTTAAATTAGTTATTATTATTCTTTAATAATATAAATGGCAATTACCCGAAGATATGTTTATCTAGGTAACAACTAAATCTGTTAGAACTTTGTGATCATTGAAAAAGATAACAGCCAAAAATACGAGCAAAAATTAGTTGAAGATATTATAGTTAATTATGAATTTTAAATATAAGTTGGGTAAAATTACTTAAAATAAATAGATCACAGTGGACGAGTTGGGGTGTCTGTCCCAATAATATAACAAGATATATACCGAGTTCGATTACCAGTAGCAACCGTTACCTTTGTATTTTTCTGTGTTTTTTATATTTCGTTTAGATTTATATTAGTATATTCTACTTCTTCAACGACAAACAATTAAATACTTATAATACATAGAAAAATAGGCTAATTCATCCGATATGTAACCACTATTCTCAGATTCGAGTACCGAATAGTAAACTCGGACTTCAAAAATAAATAAATCGAAAATATATATACGCTATCAATAGGATGGTGAAATATCCTCACACTAAAATAAAATGCCAAATGAAAAGCAACTTAACTTAACTGAAGGATGATTTTGTATCTTTTGTGTTATCTTTTGCGTTAAGTCATCGTTACGAGACAAATAACCTCTTGCAGGCTTCAGTCCCTCCGGCGGGTCCGGATTTTTGAAGCGATTTTGCCCCTTATGTATAAAGAAATTGTATGAAGAATAAGGTCAGAATCGCTTGGGCCATTCTCGTTCTTGACATAACGAAATACTGGATAGCATTTAGCCACTCCGAATAATTCATATTAATTGCTAAAGACGCGCCGGGCATCAAAGATGGCGGGCAAAATGGCTGCCGCTTGATAATATGAACGCTGTCATATTCGAAGTCTATATTTATTCATTCTTTTTTATATAAATCCATTGTGGAAAGCATAGATTTGAGTGATTATTAGGAAGTTCGTTTTATCTACATTATTAAACAGAAAACAATTGCAACAAAAAAAAAACAATTCCTTTGTTTTTATATGGATATTTGACCAGAAGTCATCAAGGTTTTTCGAAATATCATCTGACATTCAACAGGTAATTGCCTACTTGAAAACACAAATTACTATTTATTAGTCACTAAAACAACTTACATTTAAGCCTAATGAGCGTTCATAAACGACTATCCGTTTGTCGTACTATTATGATGCATGTAGGTATGCGACGACAAACGATTCGCAAATTTCACCGTGACTTACATCTCTCAGTCATCTCTGGCGTTAAGGTAACTACTTTAAGAGTTGTTTCCTTAACATAAGTCCGAGATACCGCATTTAAGAAAACTGTCAAAATGTGCCGTGTACGGCCGATTTAACACGCTGTCGCAAAAGATACAGTATCACCCTTTAGGCTGGCATTTTGGAAACTTTTCGCTAATAATAGTTGCTACCCGCAATAAATATTAATACTAATACTGATCACTTTTGATGCAACTTAAAAATTATTTGTGACAAACCACCATCAATTTATTATTATTGTCATGCTAAGTTTAGGTTGTTTTAAACTTTGTCACATTTGATTCGTCCCCATTAAAGGTCGATTCTCGGCCCATTGCAACTTTTGGTCAAATTGTGCTCAGCCATCAAGTACAATACTTTGCCCGAGTGCTTTTTTTTTTGTTTTTCACATTAGGTCCACACAGGAGGCCCTGAGGAAAATAACTTCCCTCAGGGCCTATGTCATCTTTGGAGATGCTGTGTGGAGGGTATTTTTAAGGAAAGAAAGGAGAGGAAGTCCTGGGAAGGAAAAAGGTATGAGGTTTGGGTAGGAATCTGGGGTTCAGTGTATCTAGATCATCCGCCTGCCAAGACCTAGACAAATCTTACCCCGTGAACCCGGGCACCCCTGCTAAGTCACCAAACGTAGCGAACCACGTGGGGTGACCTATGGCAGAGGTGTTGGTTATCTAAAAAATGGTTCCCGGGGCGGCGGTACCCATTCCCGCCTCCCAAACTCTAATGCTTAATTGTTCATTTTAGTTTTTGTTCGAACTCCATTTTAAAGTTAAAAATTAAGTATCAAAAACGATAAATAAACACTTTACGAGGAATTATTTTAACTAATGAGACCTTTATCTTTACGGAAATAGCTTTATCTTAAACACCAATCATAATGTATATCTCATTATTGTTACCACTACCTACCAACCTGAAAATTTTGT
This sequence comes from Limnephilus auricula, assembly GCA_951813805.1. NCBI lineage: Eukaryota > Metazoa > Arthropoda > Insecta > Trichoptera > Limnephilidae > Limnephilus > Limnephilus auricula. The sequence goes on from OX638412.1 coordinate 6,887,363, forward strand.
CAAATATTTTTGCTTTATTGAAAAATGTACTTCATATTATAATTAGAAAATATTTGTAAACTAGTCTGTCTCGACACAGGAGTTCCTAGTGAGACAGGCAAGGCCAAAAAAAAATGTAAACCTTATTATATAGATTCAATAAATAAATAAATAATAAATGTTTCATTGAAATAATGAAAATAAAAAATACAGAAAACCTCCTCCCCTTGTAAACTTGGTCGTTTAGACAACTAAGCACTCAGGCGATGAATAGTCATGCTGTTCTGCTTGATGACTGATCACAATTTGATCAAAATCACATTTGATTGATGTTTAACAATATGAGAGTTTTAGACAAATTGATGGTTCCCGTTAAACGTCAAATTTTCGGCCGATTGCAGCTTTTGATCAAATTGTGATCAGCCATCAAGCACAATAGTCATGCCGTTATGCTTGATGACTGATCACATTTGGATGGTTGCCGTTAAACGGGCGTGTTACAGGAGCCGTTTAAATGTCTGAATTCTAAATGACACTAATCGTCGATTTGTTCACAGATCAAATGTGACAAAGATCAAAACAACCTAACCTAATTATATATTAACTAAAATGTCACAAACGAACGAAAGATTCACAAATAACGAACCTAAAATCAATTGAACTAATATTAAAGTACGCTAACATTATTTGTTTCGGCAGTTTCAGCTTCAAACACTTTGTTCGTCCGTCTTTTCCCGTAGTTGCCCAACTTGGGATGAAGACACTGATAATATAAAATCATGCAAATAATTCCTAATATAAACGGTCCGATTGAAACGGCAACAATCGGAATGAAAAACGTCGAATTTCGTATCTCCGGCTTCGTGCAGAGAATCCAGATCATGGTGCAGACGATATCCTCGAGGAAGCACAGACTATAATACAGGGCGTACCGATATCGGGTCTTCCCGTCCACCGGCATGATGTAGGTGAATATGTAGACGAGGCCCATGATGAGGGAGAAAGTGACTCCGTAGAGGAAGTCGGAGCAGAAGGGCGACTTCTCGAAGAACTGGAGCCAGGCAGCCATCAGTAGAGCGTGGCAGGCGCAGGCCACCAGGGCCCAGTAAGGGAACACATAGGCGATAATGGCGATTGACATTATCCTCGACACTGGAAAAAGATGATAAAATTAGTTAGACAATTAAATGTAGTGAATGTACCTTGGAATGTACTACGCGAACGAAGGTTATAAGAGGCCTGATTGCATGTTAGAGAGTCTCTTCCATTTTTGACCGTCATACCAGTTGTAATTTAAATACGAGGGTCAGTCAAAAACTAATGCATCCTATTTTTTTTTACGTAAATAAAGTTAGTTAAGTAAAAAATTTGAATTTGGCGCTATTCCTCCAACTATATTCTGTAATATATTCTGAATAATAACTTTCTGTATCAACAGGTGGCAGCACTGCAGTCGCTTGCAGAATAGCCGACATTAGACAGCGTTCTGTGATTAAATTCTTGAATGCAGATGGTGAAACGCACAATCGCAATCATGAAATACAAAAAAATTTGTACGGTGATGCAACAGTAGATGTCAGCACTGTTGACACAGCGAAGCTGAAGGACAAACGCCGTTGACTGACGAAAAGCAGAGCGGTAGGCAGTTGACTACAGTGACTCCATGCAACATTCAGCGAGTCAATAACATCATTTGTGGTGGCCGCCGGATAACTACAGATGAATTGTGATGCATTCTCTCCTTCAGTAAAGGCAGTGTAATGTGAAGCTCATCGTAAGATTCACTTTGAAAATGCAGAGGCCGTGAAAATTCCCATGCGTCAATAGCTTATACAGGAAGCAGGACTGTGCTTTTTACCACACTGGAAAACATGCCCTTGTTAAAAGATGGATCAAAACTGTGGAAATGGACAGAGATTATATTGAAAAGTGACAAATTAATTAAAAGTGTGGTTTTCAACCTGTGAAGTTGCATTTTAATTTCAATTTACACATTCATTTCTTACTAATCAAGTCTTTTCTTTGAATAAGTTTACAAAAAGGCGTCTTCTCGCAAATGTAAACTCGACACGACAAATCAAAAAATTGAAATTTTATGTAAGAAGCGATTTGTTCATTTTTACGAAATACCTGTTATGATATTAACTTGTTGAAAGCCAGCATACAACTTTTTTTTTTTTTTCAATGCAATGTAAAATATTTTACAGTTTTCACCTTTCTTACGAATTCAATTTTTATAACATATCTTTTGTGATATTATAAAAATTACATAAAAATAATGAATATAAAATGAACTTCCTAATAATCACTCAAATCTATGCTTTCCACAATGGATTTATATAAAAAAAAACAATGAATATATATAGACTTCGATTATGACAGCATTCATATTATCAAGCGGCAGCCATTTTGTCCGCCATCCCGGCGCATCATTGGCAATTAATTTGAATTTTTCGGAGTGGCTAAATGCTATCCAGTATTTCGTTATGTAAAGAACGAGAATGGCCCAAGCGATTCTGACCTTGTTCTTCATACAATTTCTTTATACATAAGGGGCAAAATCGCTTCAAAAATCCGGACCCGCCGTGGGGACTGCGGCCTGTGAGAAGTTAAGCATATTTTCTATGTATGCACTATAATCCATCGCTTTCACTAATTGAAAACATGCCTAGTTCTTGGGGTGGCAGATTTGTGAGAGAGTGCTGCGTATTATTTATCTCATCGCTGAGGATCATGACCCCCACTTCAATAGCCCTGAAAAACCAGCTTTTCCTGGTGCTGCACCACATGGAGTCATTCCAGACGCTTATCGGGTGAAACAACGAGTTTCTCCTCAAAACCAAAAAAACCTGCCCCGGCATGGCAGTAGCTTTGTAACATACTTCACGTACGAAGATGGTTTTGCAAAAGGCGCGGCGTCAGAGATATGCTTGAAATCGGGTTCTTAAATTTCAACCGTACAGTCGCTAGGGTAATAGTACTATTTACTTTTTTTTAATAAATAATGTGTCCTTAACGGGGTACCCCAGTACGAACACATTATTTTATAAAAAAATTATTGTAAAAAAATTATAATAAATAAATAGATCAGATAAGTGTTAAGTTATTACCAGTGACAAGGAAGTGCCAGAGCAGCTGCATGAGACTCCCCGCCCAGGAGATGTTGTCCTTGTCTTCCTGGGCGAACCGCACGGCGCGCTGATAGGCAGCCAGGCACCAGCCCATGCTCAGCACCGAGGACACCACCGACAGAGTCTGGTGCACTGGAATAGAAACACACTTACTATTAACCTTTTGAAAGCCAGCATAGAAAAAATATATTTTTTCAATTGTAAAATATAAAATATTTGACATTTCTCACCTTTCTTACGAATTCAATTTTTATAACATTTCTTTTGTGATATATTACAAAAATTACACCAAAATAATGTAGATAAAACGATCTTCCTAATAATCATTCAAATCTATGCTTTCCACAATGGATTTACATAAAAAACAATGAAAAAATATAGACTTCGAATACGACTCCGTTCATATTATCAAGTGGTCGCCATTTTGTCGGCCATCTTTGATGCCCGGCGCGTCATCGTGAATTATTCGAAGAGGCGAGACGCTATCCAGTATTTCCCTACGTCAAGAACGAGAATGGCCCAAGCGATTCGGACCTTGTTCTTCATACATAAGGGACAAAATTGCTTCAAAAATCCAGACCCGCCGGAGGGGCTGCGGCCTGCGAGAGGTTAAAGAAAATTTTAAATGAAATAAAGTCAATATTGAGTTATTAATTAAATTGACCGCCATTACAAGCTAGTAAATACATGTGTGAAACAGATATGAAGTACCTCACAACGGTCCCAGCTGCTCCCAACCTCCAATGAGACTATGGCATCCCCAATTGGGGTATGTTATGAGGCTGAAGGTAAAATACCATGCTAAAGTACCTGGCTATTATAAAACCATTTCAAGGAACGTTTTAATTCTGAATGGTAATCTTAATCTTAAACGGGGCGATACTGAGAGTACCTTCCACTCTGGAACGTGCTGCAAATATACCTTGTATTACTTTAAATGTTAAAATTGTGAAAAAACAAATCAATGAAATGAAATTTATTTGCGCAAGCCGGGACTTGAATCGCAACCTATTATCTATCAACCTAGATCGCTAGTCAAGTGCCTTGCCCCTCGATTACGGAGGCCGTAGAAAACGAATAGGCCTATGTAGTTCTGTACTCGAGTATTATAAGTTTTATATATAGTTTTTCGATATAACGAGGAAAGCAATATTAGAATGCTAACGCTAAATCAAATATTATTTTCACGTTTCTGTGTTTTACATCTTACTAATATTATAAACGCGAAAGTTTGTATGGATGTATGTGTGTTTGTTACTCTTTCACTGAATGGATTTTAATGAAACTTTACAATAATATAGCTCATACATCAGAATAACATATAGGCTATAATTTATAAAGCTAGCTATTAATTTTCAATATATTGAAAATAATAGTTATTGTTTAATAGAAAATGTAAAAATTTGAGAATGACATTTTGCAAAACAATGATTGTTTGATGTTTATGATGTTTGAAAAATTCTATTTTAGAAAATATTTTAATTAGTGAATTTATTTCAAGTACTCGCCTAAACTTTTAATAGAATCAAGAATTGTAGATATTTTAAATAAATAGGTTAAGAATTTTGTTATAAACGTAGATGGGACCTAGGAAAAGAAAATAGATTACTTGAAGTACTAATCCTATGCAGACGAAGTCGCGGGCAGATGCTAGTATTAAATACGCTACAAAATAACACTGGGAGGCGTAACGGTCCGGTACATCATTATGACATTTTTAAATATCCTACTAGTGACCCAGAAAACGACATCAACATTTTGCTTATTTCGCTACAAGTTTTTCTGCATTATAATTGATTTGGTGGTGTTTACGGGTAATCTGAGTATTGTACCAGATAGAGGGTAAACTTTTACATACGTAATTTTACGTAAATTCAAATTCCGATTTTTAAGAGATGTCAATCAATTAACTGGAGTATCAATATGTGAGACGTCCATATCCTGGCGGCAATCTGTACAACAGCCCTGGCCAACCTGCGGCCCTCGGCGCCTATACGTGCGGCCCACGGGCATGAATAATTTTTTTTTGTTTTTAAAGTATCGGGTACTTCAGAATGTCTTTAAAACCACATTTAACTTGTTGAAACGTAAACTATTTCACAGTTCTCACCTTTCTTACGAATTCAATTCTTATAACATTTCTTTTGTGATATAATACAAAAATTACATCAAAATAATGTAGATAAAACGAACTTCCTAATAATCACTCAAATCTATGCTTTCCACAATGGATTTATATAAAAAAACAATGAATAAATATAGACTTCGAATATGACAGCTTTCATATTATCAAGCGGCAGCCATTTTGTCCGTCATCTTTGGTGCCCGGCGTGTCATTGGCAATTAATATGAATTATTCGGAGTGGTTAAATGCTATCCAGTATTTTGTTGTGTCAAGAACGAGAATGGCCCAAGCGATTCTGACCTTGTTCTTCATACAATTTCTTTATGCATAAGGGGCAAAATCGCTTCAAAAATCCGGACCCGCCGGGGGGACTGCGGCATGCAAGAGGTTAAATTATAAAAACCAATAAAGTTTCTATAATTACACCAAATGTTCTTTCTCTGCTGATTTATATTTACCGCGCATAGCTTCTCGCTCCTTAATCTCTCGTAGGCCGCAGCCCCCCCGGCGGGTCGGGATGTCTGAAACGATTTTGCCCCTTATGTTTAAAGAAATTGTATGAAGAACAACGTCAGAATCGCTTGGGCCATTCTCGTTCTTGACACAACAAAATACTGGATAGCATTTAGCCACTCCGAATAATTCATATTAATTGCTAAAGACACGTCGGGCACCAAAGATGGCGGACAAAATGGCTGCCGCTTGATAATATGATAGCTGTCACATTCGAAGTCTATATTTATTCATTGTTTTTGATATAAATCCATTGTGGAAAGTATAGATTTGAGTGATTGAGTGATGATTATCTACATTATTTTGAGGTAATTTTTGTAATATATCACAAAAGAATAGTTATAAAAATTGAATTCGTAAGAAAGGTGAGAACTGTCAAATATTTTACGTTGTATTGAAAAAATATATTTTTTGTATGCTGTGGCCTTCAACAAGTTAAGCGTTCGAGAACTCGCAATCTGCTTGCAGCGTCGCCACGGGTAAGCGCACCTGTCATTTTTGTAACTACTTAGTTTTGACAGAGTTTGCGGAGTTGGATCAAGAGCTTTAAGGTTTTTGGGGAAAAGAAAGTACCTTTGAACTCCTCGCGGCCGTCTATCATGAGCGAGAGCTGCAGCACCTGCTGGGGGGCGGCCTCCAGGAAGCACTCGAATGCCCGGAGCAGGGCCGCGTCGCTGTCCTCGCGCAGCATCAGGGCAAACCAGCGCCTCTGAGCTACCACGTCCCCCTCGCGGCCGGCGGCGCGGGACTTCAGAGCATATCTGGAAACAACAATTAACTTTCTAATTAGTTAAAATCGATAGCTCCAGACCAGTGATGGAAGGCAGGAGTATTGTTGAAGAACTTGCTATTATCAATACAATAACCCCGTACCGCGACATGCAATTTTGGAGGTAATTATGGATACCGCCGTCCCGGGAACCATTTATTTGATTACCGACACCCCGGTCATCAAATAAATGCAGGCCTACACACAATTCACCAAATTTTCATCGCAATTGGATGAACGGTATAGGAAATAATTTCATTTCGCCAAAACTCACTATTATATCTACAAACTAAATAAACTATAAACCTAAACGAGCATGCGCACAACAAATCACCAAAGTTTCAACGCAATCGGTTGAATGGAACCCTTAAGAGGGTATAACAAGGGACTACCGAAAATTTGTCCTTTTTAAATCAAATTCTTGACGTATTGACTCAAGAAAAAAAAAATTGATTTTGAAAGATTGCTATTTTATCTGGTAAAGTCATGTATTAAAGTTTGAAAAACTAAGTTTATTTTTAATTTACTAAGGTTATAACGTTAGTCGTTGGCAGATTTGTAATTTTCAAACGAAATATCGTATTATAAAACACACATTTCAAATCACATAATCATACAGTAAAATAAATCAACCCATAATCTAGTAAAGACACTATTTAGAATTTAAATTTTAGTTCAATTAAAATCATTAATATCCAAGAATGTGTTTTGTGACGAAAATATCACAGTTTGTCTATTTATTTAAGGTCTTACAAATTAAAATATTTTAAAAAAATTTACGCACTTATTTTGCATAGAAATTATTGAAAAATCATTAATACTTATGATAGTTACAAGAAGTACACGATATTAAAAAATGTATCGTCACGCGTTTGAGCATTTTTATTGCTTACTTGAATGTAGGTATATATTAAAGAAAATTTTAAATGAAATAAAGTCGATATTGAGTTATTAATTAAACTTTTGGGTACGGAGAATAATCAATCTTTCTCATCGGAACCGCCCTGTACAGTTGCAAGGGCACAAGTTGAAATTTGAATTCTCGGTAGCTGGTTAATGGTACATAAGTGACAAACAAAGAAACACTCATTTTTATATATTAGTATTTATATATAGTAGTTTACCTCAATGCATCGACGTATCGAAGGATCGGTGCCATTTGAAAAACGAGCACAAACACTCGGAGTATCTTCTGTTTGGTCATAGTCTTCGATATGGAGTCATGCTTATCTTTATCCTGGGCGTACCTGCAATATTCATTCATTTATTAATTAATCAACAACAAATATTTAGATACGTTTTTAGATTTTCACGGCCAAAAGCATTTTCGTTGTTTGTTTTTGGGGTGTTATGCCGTGTTGTGCTACCTCCTTCTTTAGCCGACGTTTCGGACAGCGTTGCAGTGTGCATCATCAGGGCAGATCCGGCAGACATCGACGGATCTGCCCTGATGACGGACACTGCAACGCTGTCCGAAACGTCGGCTAAAGAAGGAGGTAGCACAACACGGCATAACACCCCAAAAACAAACAACGAAAAAATCAAATATTTATTTAGGTTATTTTTGTGTTCGCCATCTTTTGACAAAAATATTAAACAATCTCAATAAGCTTTGATATTTTTTTAATAGATGGTGCTAGTTTCCTGGAAAATAAAAGTATTATAGTCAGTTGTTTAGTCAGACATCTCCAAATACTAATTTTTGATATAATGAGAAAATCAATATTGGAATTCTCACCACAAATCAAATATTATTAACACGTGTGTTTTACTTATTAAATATGCTATAAAATAATACCAGGAGGTATAACATGCTGGTACATTAGCATGACATTTTGAAATATCTTACTAGTGACCCAGAGAACATCAATTTTTTTGTTTATTTCACTACAAGTTTTTCTGCATTACTATATGTAATTGATTTGGTGGTGTTTACGGGTAATCTGAGTATTGTACCAGATAGAGGGTACACTTTTAGATATAACTGCATACTCAACTCAAATTTCGATTTTTCGGAGATGACTCACTAATCAACTGGATGGAGGATATACTGCCCCTGAATGTTGAAAAGGATTCATTATAATATTATTTAGCTGGCTTATGTATATGTTTTTTATCATTAGATAAACAAAAAATATTGACAAGAAGAAACATATTAAAAAAAATAAATATGAATAACTCAGGTATGGGACATACGTCATTCCTATGTCTACCTACGTTAAATTATCGTGAAAACACGCTTATGTGTCCAAGCGGTTAACAAATACATTAATAACTCAGGTACGGGGCATACGTAATTCCTATGTCTACCTATGTTAAATTGTCGTAAAAACAAGCTTATGTGCCCAAGCGGTTAATGTTAATTCTGTAAATTTTGTGCATCAAATTAAAAACCTAACTAACTAACTAACCGTCACGCCGTTTCGCCGCAGGGGTAGGCGGAGAGGACGGACCGCCAAACACCTCGGTCTTGGCACACACTCTTTGCCTCATTCACATTCATACATCGTCTCATACATACTCTTCTATTTTTCTGACTCTTGACATGGCCCGACTCAAGTATCTGATTCACTTGATCGTGACATGTCTTCCTCGGATGTCCCCTACTTCTTATACCATTCACACTTGCATCACATATTAATTTAATTTAATTTGTATAATTTAGTAAATTATAATTCAATTTATCAACCATCATACTATGTAACTTATTATTTATCTGTAACCCACATTTCCATAAATTCATTGTCATATTATCCGTAAACTACACTATCATCAATTATTATATTATCTGTAACTTCGTTAACATAAATTCAATGTTATATTATCTGTAAATTTCATCTATCAATTATTATTTTATCTGTAAATTTCATTGTCATAAATTCCTTGTTATATTTATTACCTGTAAACATCATTATCATCAATTACTATATTATATGTAAATTTCATTATCATAAATTCATTGCTGCATTAACTGTAAACCTCATTATCATAATTATTATATTATCAGTAAACGTACTTCATTACCTTAAATTATATAATCTGCATACTTCACCCGCCATAACACAGGGACATCCCTAGCATGGCGGGCAAAATAACACAATATCTACACTTTGTATAAAATTCCTTTAATAAATAAATAAATAAAAAACATATTCTCCTTACGCTCCTTTTTCCAATCATACTACTAAACCTCTGGTTGCCTATTTTTGTAAATTTATCTGATCACTGTATTTAAAAAAAATATATTTCTTCTAATTTTATTTCGTACATGTAATTTTTTAACAATTGTAATTATATTTTTATTATTTCTTCCTTATGTTAAAGCCATACCACCTATATATCTATTATGTAAAAGTCCTCTTGGTGTAAAATAAATAAATTCCCTTTTTTTATGTGAATATCGCAGAACTGTCCCAAATGTATGTTGTGAGGCTGAAGGTGGAGGGGGGGGGGGAAGAAGATAGAAGATGGAAGAGGAAGGTTGAGAAATACCTGGCTATTCACATCAGGTCACTAAACACGGTACTATAATATATGTATAAGAAAATCTACCACTTTGAACTAATAGAATTTTTATTTTTTTATTTTTAACTTATTAACTTAAAGAGTTAAACCTCAAATTATAATATTTTAATTAATGAAGATAATATTAGCGAAAGTCAATCGAAAATCCGAAACAGAAAAATCAGAAAAAGATACGGATACATCTGGGACTCGAACCCAGTTAAAAATAACCGAATCGGATAGATAACCACTCAAGAGCTTTTTGCCACATTATGGCACTATTTCCAAAATCTCAGATTGCTTTGTTGCCAAAATGTGTAAAATTTTAATTTTTTTTTTTATTAAAACGACTGTATAATATTGTATATTCAAAATATAACAAAATAAATATTCTCTAGATTCTTTAAAATGTTTTAAGGTTAAAGATTTAATTATATTTTTTTTATAAATCCTACAAATATGTGATAATAAACAAAAGATAGGGGAATTCATTGGCCACATAAAACTATAATCAGTTTGTATGTCTCCATATTCAAATTCGGAGGTATGTGGGCGGAAAAATTTGCTTTAGCAATCCGAGAAAAAATATTTTAATTGCTCTGTCGCTCCAGTGGATATCACCAATAATATAAACGAAAATATAAAAAAGAACAAGACACAGAAAAATAAAAGATAACGGTCGCAACTGGGACTCGAACTTAGAACCTCTGGTCCTGCAGAAACATACCAATTAGGCTACTGCCACCTCTTATTTAATTGTCATATTTCAAATTTCAGAATTAACAATAATATTATCTCCAACAATTTTTTTTTTTCTCCATATTTATGGCAGTTACCTTTTTGTGTTCATAAACACCAAGTGTTCTATGAACTGGTTTGTAACCTAGATAATATCTCGTTTATTTCATATTTTCATCTAGATTATTAGTATCATCTTATTCTTCAATAATACAATTTTATCGTGAACAATGAAGGAGAATATCTTACTAATAGTATAAACGCGAAAGTTTGTATGGATGTATGTATGTTTGTTACTCTTTCACATAAAAACTACTGAACGGATTCTAATGAAACTTTACAATAATATAGCTCATACATCAGAATAACATATAGGCTATAATTTATAAAGCTAGCTATTAATTTTAAATATATTGAACATAATAACATCGTCGGATCTGCCCTGATGATGGACACTGCAACGCTGTCCGAAACGTCGGCTAAAGGATGAGGTAGCGCAACACGGCATAACACCCCAAAAACATACAATTATTGTTTAATAGAAATAATTATTGTTTAATAATAAATACAGATAATAATTATTGTATAATAGAAAATGTCAATGACATTTTGCAAAACAATGATTGTTAAATCAAAATTCTATTTTAGAAAATATTTAAATTGGTGAATTTTTTTGGAAGTACCTACTCGCCTAATACGTTGAATCGAATCAAGAATTATAGATATTTTAAATAAATAGGTAAAGAATTTTGGTATAAACGTAGATGGGGCCGAGGAAAAGAAAATAGATTACTCAAAGTACTAATCCTACGCAGACGAAGTCGCGGGCAGAAGCTAGTATTATTATACATTTAAGTGCGTAAACATTTAATTTTATGAAAATGCAATAAACTTGTATCTATCAGATTTATCAAAGAAATCCATCAATATTATGAATTATGACTTGGTAAACACTTGAGGAATCTCACCGGTACATTTTTTCAATGTATACAAATACATATTTGCTTATTTATATAATGTTTTCATTGTGTACAGATACTTGAACTCATAAAGATAATTCAGTCAATAGTTATCACTCGGTAGTTAAAATTCTTTATTCTGTATAATAAGTGAATTCCTAGAATTGAAAACAAACTCTCTCGTCTTAAGCCTGAAAATTTTTATCGTAGGATATGATAATGCTATCTTTTCATAAAATCGATTAATTTATTTAAAATAAAAATATTTATGTAAAGAAAAATATAATTTTATTTAATTTAAAACAATGCCGAGCTTGTCTCGCCATTGTGGTTGTACGTATTGTAGACTGTCACTGGATATGCGCCACAGTACCTACTTAATAGTCGACTCAATATTTTATTCTTAATTTGAAAATGGATTATTAAAACAATAGTAAAAAGAGTCTATAAGTGCCTCCGCCCACTGAGGCAACTGAAAACTCTCAACTGCCAACTGTATTTGTATGACAATGTGATGGCCCGCACACTTCACAATCACACAAAACCCCGTTGTCAATGGTAATGCAAGCGGTGACTCGCAACTGTCACTGCTGATTGCCCTGGGCAGCCATTGCTAGTTGCCAGCTGTCAGCTGATTGTTCTTCGTCTATGGTTAAACAAGCTTTTTGACCAATCAAGACAGAGAAAACAGCCGGTTTTAGTTGGTTTTCAGTTGCCTCGTCAGCGGAGCGCCTAAGTTATGACAGAACAAATTGAGAAGATTAATTACTATCGTGATTGAGATTAAGGAAATACAATTAATAACATTAAATGTTGTTTCTTTCTTCACAGAGAAACTCAATTGTGTTTTAATTGATCAAAATTCCAAATCACAAGGAAAATATTCTTATATTTATTTAAAATAAAAACTCTCTTTTTTATAACTTTTGAAGGTTGTTCCTATTAATGTAATTCAGGGTGTCTGCCGGCAGATTAAAAAATAAAATAAAAATATGAATACAATGAAAGTTATTTATTTATTATCTCACATAAGAATAATGCGGATTTTATTTTTTTAAAATTATTCCACTCAAATGGCATCCTTCTAGCCGCAAAAATTCTTGCAATCTTCCTGCGGAGTGTTGAGGGTTGTTTAGTATCCATGAGTCAGTGAACGGGACCGCACCGCTATTTTGCGATTGAGGCGTATATCGCGATCATTTCGTATTTTGAGGCGTATTTCGCTCAATGTCTTCAAAACTTTGCAAGCTAGTTTTCGCCAACATGAAGGAAAGATTGAATGTTTGCGGTCAGAAGGACGCCATTTGAGTGAAATGATTTCTAAAAACTAAAATCTTATGCGAGATAATAAATAAATAATTTTCACTGCATTCATATTTTAAATATTTTTTTTTTGTAAATTATAATATCTGCCGGCAGACACCCTGTATATCATTGAAGAAGAAGATAACACTAATAATCTAAATTAAAATACGGAAATGAACAAGACACAGAAAAATAAAAGATAGCGGTCGCAACTGGGGCTATAGGTGTTCCGTATAAATGAATCCGGATATATTTATCCAAGACACTATCTAGGTAACAAACAAGTTCTTTGAACACTTGTTTCCAAAGAAAAAGGTAGCTGCCGATGATATGAAAAAAAATTGTTGAAGATAATATTGTTAATTCTGAAATTTGAAATATGAGTTTGACAAATATGACGGTTTTATAATAGGTGGCAATAGACGAATTGGTAAAGGCGCCCGTCCCGGTAAGACCAGAGAGGTTCTGGGTTCGAGTCCCAGTTGCGACCACTATCTTTTATTTTTCTGTGTCTTGTTCATTTTCATATTTTAATTTAGATTATTAGTGTTATCTTCTTCATCAATGATAAATTATAATATGTATACCCAATAAATTAAACATAAAACTTTTAATCACATGCAACACAAAATAGTTATTAAACCTAGGATATTTCACCACCTCTGAGTAAATTGTTAAGTAGCTGTTATAACTATGTATCTACAAGAGTACGGTCTTGTAGAGTATCTACAAGGGTACAGAGTATCTCCAGAGTATCTACAAGAGTACGGTCTTGTAGAGTATCTACAAGGGTACAGAGTATCTCCAGAGTATCTACAAGAGTACAGAGTATCTCCAGAGTATCTACAAGAGTACGGAGTATCTCCAGAGTATCTACAAGAGTACAGAGTATCTACAAGAGTACAGAGTATCTACAAGAGTACAGAGTATCTCCAGAGTATCTAACGGAGTTATAAAGAGTATCTCAGCTCTTAACAACTCCGGGGTTAACAATCCAAAACACTTTGGACTTTATTGTGATAGATTGATAATATGCTCTGATATATTATTGAGCAGGCGGTTTGAAATGATGTGGACCCCGACCTTGAGGTTCCCGCCTTATTTATTATACACTCAGTCTCTACAATATCGACAGCTAAACGTCATCTATGGGTAACCCAATAAACTATTATCTAATGCCATCTATTGGTCATATCTTATACTAATATCTAGGATATTAGCAACTGCTGCAAATAAATAATAAATGGCAGCAAAAACAGATATTTACTTGACAGGTGGCATTACTTAACGATGGCGAAACAGCTAACATATGTTACTCGACGTGAAGTGCTAATCAACAGTTTAATCAGAGGAGGTGAAATACACTCTTAACATAATTAAATGATAGTTTTATTAGCTAGAGAATGGCCTGGGATGATTTCCAGGTAGAAAAATCATTATTAAGTTTATGAACACTTTTGGAACATTGATCACGAAAACCACATGATATCAAAATGACTCAATAATATTAAATAAAATGGAATGCCACAAAAAAAACATGCAAAAACTTATAATTATAATATTTTATAATCCCACTATTAAATTTGAATGTTGAAATTGGGAATTCGCATTATATGAAACAGATTCGCCACATTATGGCACTATTTCCAAAGCCTCGGATTGCTCTGCAGCCACAATGTGGCAAATATTCTCTAGATTCTTTAAAATATTTTAAAGTTAACAATTTTATAATATTTTTTTAATAAATCCTACGAATATATGATAATAGACAAAAGTAGGTGAATTTCATTGGCTATATAGAACTATAATCAGTTTGTATGTCTCCATATTCAAATCCGGAGGTATAATTTTTTTTAATGTGGGCGGAAAAATTTCCTTTAGCAATTCGAAAAGAAAGTTTTAAATTGCTCTGTCGCTCCAGTGGTTATTGATTTCTCTTTGAGTATTGGTGTGTTTACATACATAGTTTATATTTCTCTTTCTAAACCAAAAAAAATATTTATTTTTATTTTTAACTTGAGTGAAAACTCAAATTGTAATATTTTAATTAATGAAGACAATATTAGTGAAACTCAATTGAAAAATCTGAAACAGAAATCAGGTCACACATCTGGGACTCGAACCCAAGACCTTCGGCTTTCTGGGCAGCTGCTCTGACCACTGAGCTAGTTTGTCCCTATCCGATTCGTTCATATTTGACTGTATCATACTTCGACTGAGAACTACCGACATTATCTTCATTTTGTGGATAACTTGGTGTTTTCTCTTTCTAACACTGTTTAGATCATATTTGTAACCATGATAGTAAGGGAGACACAACGATTTCTATGAGACCCATATGAATTTTAGGGAAACCTAAATATGAATTGCTAGTCACTGATCTCAGAAATCATGCAAAGCGAAAACTGCACAGTGTGAATGATTTTGTTAGAGAAAACGTTGGGATGAGGGAAAGATTAGAGATGGGCTAGGGCAAGGGCATGAACACAGATATGTACATTAGTGGGCAAAAGTCTCACAAGGAAAGGCAGTTTACCGACTACAGTGACCGGCAATCAACGATGGAAGAGAAATATTCGAGTCTATATTTCCGTCACTGCTGTAAATCAGAATAACATTTTCACATATTATTATTTGTCAATTTTCAATTGTTGTCAGTTTTCATTCAATAGTCAATATCAATAATATTTTAAATTATTGTTAGTTTTCAGTCAATAATCAATTTCATTCATTTTGTCAATTCGTCGCTCTAGTTCGTTTTTGTCCAACAGACCATTTTTCGTGAAATTGAATTAAGTATGCAAATGTTCTCAAAAAGCCTTTATTTATACGATAATCGTTCAAAAAAAATTTATAAACAATTATTTAAGGGGTTTTCAAAACGCACCTTGTCTTACGTCCTCCAAAATGTATGTGCTTCTATCGTAAAAAAAGGTTAAAGTTCCATTTCTCCCGATTCGTGTTTTGGTCTGTTGGATAAAAACAAACTGAAGCGACGAATTTTAAAAATCAATCATTTTTTCAATGATTAGGTAACTTTTCTGAAATGTTGTCAATTATTTTCAACCATTTTATCAAATATCAAACATTTTCAATTACATATTGGGTATATTTTGGAGTTGAATATAATTTTCAATAATGTTTTTTAAAAAAAAAAACCTAAGTAGGTACCTACTTAGTATATTGCACTCGTATAATTTTATGACAATTCATTATGAGAATAGTAGAAAAAATTTATAGTTCTATAATAAATGATGCGGACAAATAAATTAATTAAAAATACTAATTTCTGTTGTGAATGAACTCTAGAACACGAATTTTATTTAAATTTTAAGTTTCACTTTAAGAACTGGAACTGATTTATGGAACACTTTAGGCAAAGGATAAAGTCAATACCAAAAATTATTTTAATATAATTAATTAATAATTATTCTATATTGAAATATTTTTTTATTTGATAAATTTTTGACAATTTTGATATTGTAATTTTTCAAGTTTACTAAAGATATTCATTTGGAAGGTAAATTACAAAGTTAGATTTTTAAAAGTCAATTATCCTAAGGTAATCATTTTTTATTAAATATTTTCACCTTCACAAATCCTACAATTATAAAACATGATAGAGTTAAAATAAATTAAGATTGATACGTATTAATTACAGTGTTGAATTATAAATATATCCAATATATTTTGCTTGTGGCATAGATTAAAGAATGCAAGAAATGCCATGTGGACTTTTTTTTATTTTTATAGTTAATTTTGTTTATTTATAGTAAAACTTGTCCCGTGATCCAAAAGTCTGGCCAATCGGTCCTTAAATTGTGTCCAAAACAAAACTGACTAACTAACTAACTAACCATCACGCCGTTTCTCCGCAGGGGTAGGCAGAGAGGACGGACCGCCAAACACCTCGCTCTTGGCACACACTCTTTGCCTCATTCACATTCATACATCGTCTCATACATACTCTTCTATTTTTCTGACTCTTGACATGGCCCGACTCAAGTATCTGATTCACTTGATCGTGCCCGTCCCCTACTTCTTATACCATTCACACTTGCATCATATATTCTCCTTACGCTCCTTTCTTTATTCATTCGCTCTACATGCCCAAACCATCTGAGGGTTCCTTTCTTAATTTTACTCATTACACTTACATCAGCCTTGCATTCTTTTCGAATCTCCACATTTCTCACTTGATCATACATGGTTTTACCACACATACGCCTCAGGGATTTCATTTCAACAGCATTCAGTCTACTTTCATCCTTCCTCTGCCAGTTCCATGCCTCACTGTCATACAATCAGGTACAAGCACTCCATTGTGGACTGCTAACTTCGCTTCTTTGGACAGCTTTTTGTTAGCGCCAACGGCATTCAGTCCTCCATTAATGGAGTTACCTGCATTTACCCTTCTTTCAATGTCTCTATTAGCCTTCCCATCTCTCGTAAACCTACTACCCAAATACACAAACTCATCCACCTGCTCCAAGTATTCATCATTCACAAAACTGTGAAAGTCGATATACGATGTCAGGCAAGTGTAAGAGAGACAGAGCGTATGCTAAATGGTCTAGAACAAAAAGGTACTAAGTCATTTGTATGGAAGACACATCTAGTATTCTTCTCTATTCTATGACTCATGATTTAAGATTTGAAAAATGTCTGATAACCACTCAAGCGATTGGAGTTAATTTTTTGATTTGGCAAATCGAATTAATTAATATCATTCCTCAAAATATTATTATGGAAACATATAAACTGTTTACTGCGGTTTAAAGTTAATGAATCCACCTTGATTTTACCGTCCATCCCATATTTGTAGGTTCATTAAATTTGGTCGAATTTTGAAAAATATATAGCGATATAAATCGCTCCAGTGGCTGTAATTATTATTCTATTAATTTTTTTTTTTTTTTTAAAAGAAAGACAAACATTCCCGGGTTACAAATAACCCAACAACATTTGAAAATCTCCTACCACTACACTAAGCGGAAGATGTTGCTTGTGTTGTGATGGAGGACTTAGCCAGCCGAGGAATCGAACACGGAACGCCTGGGTGAGACCCAAACGCAATGCCCACTCAATCACTGGCCGGTCAAAGGTATTAATTGGTAAAAGATTTAAGAAAAATGTCTGATAAACTATTATTCTATTAATTGGTAAAGATTTAAGAAAAATGTCTGTTAACCACTGGACCACCCGAAATAAATAAATTGGCTTCGATTGCTCAAGATTTCCGGACGATCAATTTTTAAATTTTTCGCCAACATTAAAAAAATCATACCTTTGAATTTTAACATGGAAACATAAAAACTTATTAAAGAGCTTTATAGCCAATAAATTAATCTTTATTATACCGTTTATTTCATATTTGTAGGACTTACAAAAAAAAATCATAAAGTTTATAACCGCGCGGATCCTGCGTGTTTGACATTTTGAAACTGCCGTCAGAGGTACTTATTCAAGTCAACATAGAATATTTTCGATTTGTGTATGTTGTCTGTGGTATACTTAATAATGAAAGGTACGTATCTTTGGAAAAGGGACTTAATTTTAACCGTAAAAAGCTGATCAGAAAATTTGGCGCAAAAAAAAATATTTAAAAAATAATTTTTAACATTGTTCTAAAATAGTCTACGAAGTTCGGATTTGCAACATCTATGATCATAATAGATAAAGCATATCAATAGCTTCGTTTTAAGACCAAAATAACAAACGTAGAAGCTACAAATATTAAAAAAAAAAACTTTTGCCGAATCAAGAGATAATTGGCTTTTTTTATCCGAAAATCAATCGAAGACATTTAAATGGTGCTTATATAATCCAAAAATCGCTCCAGTGGTTAAACTATTATTCAATGGCTTACATATAAAATTTAAGAAAAATGTCTGATAAACTATTTTGGATCTAAAATATGCAAATTGATAAAACGCAATGAGTAATCTAGTAGAGACATGTTTTGAGTAGGAGATAAACATTTTTCTTGGACTGAATCCGGTAGAGACTGTCTTACCACAAAAACAAACCAAACATTTTGACCACATTGTTGCCTTTTACGATTATTAAAATGATAAAAATTATTTTACACTTGGAATAAGATACAAGCGGAAATGATGAATTGCAGAAAATATTATTTATCAAATTATGTTCTTGCTTCTGAAATTCATTTGATAACAAGTATGCGCATAACTATGCTTAACCTGTCATTGGCCGTACGTACTCCAGTGTACCATCGATTTTGTCCCTTATGTATAAAGAAATTGTAAGAAGAACAAGGCCGGACGTTACGAAATACTGCATGGCAACTAGCCTCTCTGAAAAATTCGAAAGATGGCCGACAAAATGGCTGCCGCATGATAATATGAACGGAGTCGTAGTCGGAGTCTATATTTTTTCATTGTTTTTTATATAAATCCATTGTGGAATGCATAGATTTGAGTGATTATTATGAAGATCGTTTAACCTACATTACATGTAATTTTTGTAATATATCACAAAAATATGTTATAAAAATTTAGTTCGTAAGAATGGTGAGAAATGTCAAATTTTTTACATCGTATTGAAAAAATATATTTTTCCTTTCCTTTTTTCAAAAGGTTAAAAGGGTATTTTTACAAATGAGGAATTTTGTGGAAAATGTATGAAATACTTCTCGTTTGTCGTAAGCCCGCCGGCGGGCGGGTGACAGATAACAGAATAAAAAATAAAATGTGATTTTAACCCTTACATATAGAGAAACTGTACAAGGATAAGGTCAGAATCGCTTGCGCCAATATTATTCCAGACATTTCTTTTTATTTGAGCCCTCTAGCCATGGAGTTTGGCCATCCGTGGGAAAATGTCATCCGACATTCAAGCGGTTAAAGATCAAAAATGTTTGTTTTTTATGTTTTCATTCATATTATTCATTTTAAAAACGATCAAAAACCGAAAAAACCAAAACGGCCCGTGGTTGGCAACGACGCTAAATACGCACGTCAACAAAGTACTACTGTCAAAAAAATTTTCAAAGCCGGGCAACGCTTATGGCGTCACACGTCCAAAATGTCATTTTGGCGATAACTTTGACTCGCTGTAGAAAATTTATTCGTCAACATAAAAATAAAATAAAAATGCCATAATAATCGTAATTTTTGGCTTAACTTTTTTAAACAATAAAAAAAAAACGTGGAAATACCCTATTGGCAGAACTGCAGTGGTACATATGAAGATAATAAAACACATTTGTTTAGAAGGAAAAATGCAGCTACAGTACTCTACGAGTAATCTCAAGTTAGATTATCCTATAACTACTATAATCTGGGACAATTTGGTAAGCGGGTTTGGGTACTGTCGCCCCGGGAACCATTTATTGGATAACCAACACCCCTGCTATGGTTTCGCAACGTTTAGTGACTTTGAGTAGTTTCACCAGGTGAGGCTTGTCAAGGTCTTAACGGCGAATGCGTTTGCCTAAAACAGCGATGGAATGAATTCAGCAGCCTAGAAAATTCATGACTCAGATACGGATCATGCAGTCTTTTGAACTTGCAGACACTCACCAAGGTGATCCGGATTAAGATATTATGATAATAAAAGTAATCATCGGGTATTGTCTGAGATAAAATATTAATATGTAGAAATATATGTATAATGTATGGATTATAATATTATTGAGATAAGGAATAAATTCTCCTACACAATGACAACAGCCTATCATTAAAAAATAAATTATAATATGTTGATGTTAATGGGGTATTTTTAAATTCCACTTCCTCCTTCTCTGCCTTCCCCTTCCTCCTCTTACAAACCACCCCTCCCCCTCCCATCTTTTTCCCTGCCGCTAAACTCCATAAAATACACTCATTGTTGCAACAACTCGCGTGTTCCCTAAACTTCCCTAAAAATTTCATAACTCCATAACTCACCAATATAGAAATATTGCTATACAGAAACCTTCACGGGCATGTCCACAACAACTCACCAAATTTTTATCGCAATCGGATAGATACTATTGGAAATATCGCAATATATCAAACGCGCAAACTGTCAAACGTACGAAGTTAAAATAGTCGTTAAGTTTTCTGGAATTATCCAATTTTCTGCGCAATTTTCTTTCCATAAGAACCTTCTACAAAGTATTAGAAAACTTAAAAAAAAAAGATGAATGCAATAGGTAAAGTCCTTCTGAAGTTATGGCGTGACCAAGGGAAACAGGGATTCATTTTTATATATATAGATAGATAATAACTTATGTGCTGAAAATAAACTTCTTAAATTATCTAAAAGATGAGTATTAATTAATTTGCTATTTTTATTCAAAATTATTAAATCTTCAATTGACAGTCCTAATTTGTTGGAACTAATTTGCATTAATATACCTGCCAGGTTAACTCATAGTAAAGATACTTTTAAATTTGACAATAATTAACGCGCACACACTTCTTTTGCTTACTATTTGAGGCTTATTTTATATTGAATATTGAATCATCGTATTAGTATTTTGCTAAGTTAAATTTTATTACATACATATATGTTATTTTCTTACAATTACTGCAGCCGCATTTATCTTGTTATACTTAATTACTGTGATTAATTTGTAAATTTTTCATGTAAAAGCACACTAGGAAGTTAATAATATTACAAAAAAAAAATTCACAAACTGTAAAAACTGAAAGTGTTGAAGATTCAAATAGTTTATAAATCTAAGATTTTTTGAATGAAGCAAAGAGTGTGAACCAAGAGTAAAGACAGAGTTGTGTGGTGATATATCTTCTCTCCCTACCCCTCCGGGAACGTCGTCATGGTTAGTTACTTAATGTAATATTGAGCATATAATAATTTTTAATTTGGTGATAAATAATTTTAATAAATAAATTAATTTGGTGATAAATAGAAGGAGGATTTCGGTGGCAAAATGAAGAAATCCCAGAACCGCTCATTATTAAAGGCAAAACAATTAAATTATCGTTATTTAACGGGTTAAATTCGTTCTAGACACAGTGTAGTGTTCGCAGCTGTCTGGTGTAGACCACGAGGGACCTAGTATGAACTAATATTCAATTTTTATAATGAAATTAGTTTTCATACAAAGAACACTTGGAACACTTTTTTGTGCATAAACATATATTGGCGTTTCAGTCTTAAGGTTGCGTAACATCAATTGTCCTTTTTATGAAATATAATATCAAGTATAAAAGAATTCACCAAAGTAAAATTTGAAAATATATTAAAAATGATATAACAGTACCGTACGCGGGAGGTCTATATAGTGCAGGTGTTCATTCGTAGTGGGATTTTAATGTCTGCAGTGATGAAACTGTGACTTTTATAAGTGGAGATTTTTCGAAGAGGCTAAATTAAATCTCACTAAAAATGTCTTGTTTCATATACTCTTATTTACCCTTTCTGCGCTAAAAATACTTAAATCTGTTTGCTAGCTACGGATCACTCGCTGGAATATGAAATATGATACGCTCTTTATCGGATTATTTAGAAATGATAATGATGTTATTTGCGTCTCTCTCTCGTCATTAGAAAACATATTGAAAAGAAAGAGACTTTTTATCAAGATATCTTATGTGAAAACAATCCTTTTAAAAGTACAGGGGGAAATTGAAATTTTAGTTGGAATTAGGATTGCCAATTAATTATTGTAATATTTTTAAAAAGAAATACACTTTTGTCATCTTAGCTAGCAATATGGTGGTCGCGGGTTCATATTCTGGCGCGCACAAGTACATTTTATTTGTGTTATTTTCACAAATTAATTTAACCCGTTTAATCACAGGAGACCATATTTGTCCCAGCTCACATAGGTCTCACAGAAATCGTTGTTTTTCCCTTACTATCATAGTCAGAAATGTGATCTAAACGGTATTGGAAAGAGAATACAACAAACTATATATTCAAATCTAAAAGAAAACCACAAAAAAATTAAAATTTACCCCTTTCTGAAACCAAAGTTTCCGATATCAATTTGAAAAAAAAAATGGAACTTTGTGAATTTTTTAAGAATTTTTTTTACATGAAACGAAAAAAAGTGAGGTGACAGTAAGGTTTATAATTCATTTATCTAATGAAATAAGTATGTGTTTTATTTTTTTTCATTATCAGTAATTTTAATAAGAAAAAAAAGTAAAGTGAGCCATTTTTAAAACTTTTTAAAGTTTTCGCAAAAAAAATTAATATTTAAAAAAATACATAGTAATTTTTAATACAGAAATTTAAAAGCCTATTTCATCACCTTTCGAAAACAGTTTTTAGTTTTCGAATACGTTAACAAATGTTCCATTTATTTGGATTTTATTGCAAAGCGGGAATATTTTTAGCCTCTGACAAAATATGCCAATTTTTTTAGGGGTTAAACAATAAAAATAATATGTAGTATATTAGCGGCACGTTCCATAGTGGAAGGTACTCTCAGTATCGCCCCGGTGTACCTAATACCACCATTCAGAATTAAAACGTTATATGAAATGACTTTAGCCGTGTTAGGTGATCAGGTCTGAATAGCCAGGTACTTCCCCATCTCCTTCCCCTCCCCACTACATTCAATCTCACAACAGTTCTGGCTCCAGACAGTTGGGAGCTATTGGGACTCTTGTACGGTATTAACATAAAAAACTTTGTTTTTTTTTAATAAATTAACTCCACACGGAAGGCCCTGAGGAAAATATTTATTCCATAGACCCTATGTCATTTCTGGGGATGCTGTGTAAAGTGTTTTTCGAGAAATGGAAGGAGTGAACAAGGGTCTTAAAGAGGTCATGTTTTAGAAGAGAGGAAACATAGAAGCTGGCAGATCGTTCCACACCCGAGCTGATGAACTTAAGAACGAGCCGTAGAAACGACCCGTTCTCATGTGACACGAATGTCAAACGTGTACAAGTTTCCCAATTATACAACCATACCGAAGGGATCACAGATGCTAGATCGTCGGAGCATCTTCCATTGACATACCGGTAGAAAACTGATATCATTCACGAACGAGTCGTAAGAACGACCCGTTCTCATGTGACAAATGTTAACTGTGTGCAAATGTTGGGCGCGCGTTTGGTGTATATTTTAGAATAATATGTAGCATACTCGTAATTGCGGTGCATTCTGGAGTGGAAGACACTCTCAATATTACCCCGCTGTACGACCACCATTCAGAATTAAAACGTTGCTTGAAATGACTTTAGCCGTGTTTGGTGGCTAGATCTGAATAAACAGAAAATTCTCCACCTTCCTCTTCCCCATCTCATTCCCTCATCACTACCTTCAGCCTCTCAACACACCCCATGTAGCCTCACTGGCTCAAGACGGTTGGGAGCAATTGGGACTGTTTTGCTGTATTCACATTTAAAAAATGTTTTTAAATTTATTTATTTTTACATTCAGTTCACACATAACCCTGAGGAAAATAATTTTCCCTCATAGCCTATGTTATATCTGGGGATACTGTGTAAATGATTTCTGGAGAAGAAGAATGAGTAAATATTGGTCATGAAGCGATTCATGTTGCAGAAGGGAGGAAACACAAAAGCCGGCAAATCGTTCCACAGCCTAGCTGTTGAACTCAAGTACAAGCCGCAGAATGTCAACAGTGTAGGTACAAATGTTGGGCGCGCGTTTGTGATTATTATACGGTGACGAAGGAACGTACGCTAGATCCTCGTAGCATTTTCTATTAAAATACCGATAGAACACGGACAGCATTCCCATCTGATTCCTGTGCTATAAAGATTGCAATCCAGATGTAATTAAGGAAGCTATCAAACAGACCGGACGTTTCTGCTCAGAGTCAAGGATTTTTTTAAAGTATTTTAGGGCTCTGGACCAGAGGTGGCTGTTAAATTTAACAGTGGGGCGCACATGTGAATTGTACTAGGGTTAGCAGTTGAAGGATATCCCCAATATAGTATATTAAACGTATATATCACGTCATTTATAATAAGTCAATTTTTAATGTTAACAACATTCTCAACTTCACGCATGCTAAAACCGGGAAGTGGTTTAAAAATAAGTGTTTAATATGTAACTGTGTGTTTTTTGTGTGAGTATGGCACTGTAATAGCCACCGCGCGGACGCCTACTAGTGATAAATAACTTTAATAAATAAATTTGGTGATAAATAACTTTAATCAATAAATTTGGTGATAAATAACTTTAATCAATAAATTTGGTGATAAATAACTTTAATAAATAAATTTGGTGATAAATAACTTTAATAAATAAATTAATTATACTTTTATTATTAACAAAGCAAGTATTAAAAATTAGGCCAAATTTCAGTACTTCGCTTACTTCTTAATATGCCCAAATTGATTTGACACTTTGGTGATAAATAACTTTGGTGATAAATAACTTTAATAAGTAAATTTGGTGATAAATAACTTTAATAAATAAATTTGGTGATAAATAACTTTAATAAATAAATAAATTATACTTTTATTATTAACAAAGCAAGTATTAAAAATTAGGCCAAATTTTAGTACTTCGCTTACTTCTTAATATGCCCAAATTGATTTGACACTTTGTTTCTATTTAATTACTACAAGAAAAGATATTTTATTTTTAACACCCATGAGGCATTAACATATTATGTGGAACATATTTTTTAAGAAATTACAATGTAAATAATAATAAAAATGCACAAGATTTGCATTAAAATTACATTTATTTTCAATAAAAAGTTTAAAAATATTCCATGTTTTGACCGTTTTAATGCCACGTTTGTTCTTGTTAGTTCGATCTGATGTTTGCCGATAGGTTCTACCCAAAGAGTATGGATATTATAGAGACGGCATGTTGAGTGTGTCCGCCTGCACAAAGTGTGTCTTTTCGAGAATTTTACCCACACGGCTAACATTAGTTGTCACACTTTGGTCGCGCATTGTGCTCCTGGTAAAACGTTGATAAAACATAGACAAATGGTTCACTGTGGCCTTAAATTATGCTTGAGCCTTTTTTAAATTTTTACCACTATTCTTTGTACAGCTAATAATACGTTGCGTAATGAGATATTATAATTTATGTCCAAAATATGACATAAAAAAAAACAAAGGTTTTTTTAATAAAAAATAAATTATAATTAAATGAAACAATATATCTTAGTTACAACCACTTATTTATTTAGTTACACGCCGACCGGTTTCGGAACAACCGTTCCTTCTTCAGGGCAAACATATAATTATAAAATGGATAACCACAAAGTGATAGCTAATTTCAAAAATAAAAATAAATTAGTTCCATTCACAGTCCGGCCCTTATCTCTAAACGGCCGCCCTCCCCCCGCACGCTGGTTACAATACCCCGCTCCTACAAGCTGCCCTAGCCACATTGGTTCCGAGCCTCGCCCCTACAATACGAAACACTATGCCGCTTCCTTAGAATTATAGTTCCATGGTTCTACCTCAATATAAATACGCACAAATTATTTAAATAACCCAAACTAAGAAACTAATAACCTATTTTTTAAGTGTTTTTAGGTCTTTCCCGAAGTATATAGATGATTATAATTAAGTTAAAAACAAAGTATTTAATTATTTCAATAATTTAGACGTAGTAAGCAAAGAAGGGATATTTTACTGTCTTATAAATAAATGAATAAACTAAGCCTTTAGTAATAAGAAAGTGGTTAATAAAAAATAAATATAATAGTAATATCAAAAAATTAAACAGATTCAGAAATATACCGAAAAAGACAGAAAAAATGGCATCTAAGTATAGTTACTTTATACTAGGTGACAATGTCAATCAGTAGTCGTTATTCGATATAGCATATTATAAATTTTGCATTATTTTAGATTATTATATGTGTCAATAATAACTCTGTGTATTTATAATTAGTGCAATAATATTATGTATACTTATATTTCCATTTCCATTTTTATTTTTAACTTAATGAGTTAAGGGGATTTCTCACCATCCTCCCAATAGCTTATCTACCCTAATAACGAATATTTTTAAAAATAAAAATAAAATACTCGCAGTGGTTATAAAAGTCGGCCAACTTATCCAATATATAGACACTATTCATAGGTTCGAGTACCGAATTATAAACTCCAACTTAATAAATAAATAAACCATAAATCGTAAATCATAAATATTCGTTATTAGGGTAGATAGGCTATTGGGAGGATGGTGAGAAACCCCCTAAACCTCAAATTATAATATTTTAATTAATTAAGATAATATTAGCGAAAGTCAATCGAAAATCCGAAACAGAAAAATCAGAAAGAGATATGAATGCGTCCCAGATTTATCCATATCTTTTTCTGATTTTTCTGTTTCGATTGACTTTCGCTAGCTAATATTATCTTCATTAATAAAAGAATTAAAAAAAAACTTATATTTCTATTGTAATTGAACATTGTATTGACAAACTGTTCGGCTGCAATTTAACAGGATAGCACTTTTGAATAATTTAAATAATTATAAGAACGGAATTAATTAATTAAAGGAGAAATAAAATTAACTCATTCAAACAAACAAAAAATTATATCACATAATAATTATTGCATTGTGTACTAATTTGCAAATAAATAGCAGAAATTGCACAGAGATAATGGTTAATATTCAAGGTTTATGAATTTGAAAAACTCCCAGTTATACAATGTGGAAATGACGACTCAAGGATATAACAGGACGTAAATAAACTGTAAAAAAATTGGCTGAAAACTCACATTTTGATTGACACTGCCGTGTTGACAAAGGCTGGAAAAAGAATAAAACCAATGGTCCAAAAGAAAGCAGACACTTCGCCATTGATGTAATATCTAACTGCGATATTTATATCTATTCCGACGTCCACTAAATGGCTAATAATTGAAACAACAAAGGCAATGATATCCAAATCGGATATGTGTATGTTCGATGGGACTTTGTCGAGTTCGTCGACCGCGGGACCGTTAGGCAACATCTTCTTTGCCGCCTTAACGCGTTCTGCCATGTTTAAAGTTTTCTCCAGCCTTTACAGATAACAAAATAATCAACAATAATTTAAATAAACATAATCGCGGGCGCTATCTGTCACATTCACAAGTCCTGCCGTTTTCTCCATAGAAGTGCGCAGAATTCAGAATACAGATTCTTTGCATTAGTGTTGTGCAGTCTGCTCTAGTGGTGGGAATGATCGAAACTTTCATATAATCGATTTTTTTAAATCGAAACATCACAATAATCGATTTTTTGCATGGAGTTTGGGAGCAATAGCTACGGTTAAGGGCAGGATTTTTGTCTCTGAGAGGGGGGAGGGGGGGGGGGGGGGGGGGGATTGATTCCAAATTCGATGACGTTTCAAACCGATGATTGTCTCGGACTGTGCATTCTAATGAATTTTGACATCGAGAAGCGAGAATCGACTTTCCTATGGAAATTAGTCGAAATCATTCGATGGTAAAAAAACATCCAGTAAGGCGCTCCGCCCACTGAGGCAACTGAAAACCATCTAAAAAAAACCGTCTGTTTCTCTGTCTTGATTGGTCAAAAAGCTTGGTTAACCATAGAAGAAGAACAATCAGCTGACAGTTGGCAACTATCAATGGCCGCCCAGGGCAACCAGTAGAGCAAGTCGCAAGTCACCGCTTGCGTTACCATTGACAACGGGGTTTTGTGTGATAGTGTATGTGCGGGCCATCACATTGTCATACAAAGACAGTTGGCAGTTGAGAGTTTTCAGTTGCCTGAGTGGGCGGAGGCGCTAAATCATCGATTATTCATCGATCGTGCCCATCGCTACTCTGCTCAACACTAAATGCAAAGAATGTTGAGCATCATCGAAACATTATGATAATCGAAATATCTGATTTAGAAGTTTCGAATCAATCAAAGAGATATATAACAGATTATTATCTGGATGGATAAATGACCCATCACCCCCTCTCCTAGCTAAGTCCTCCATCTCCTAGAGAGTAGGTACTAAAAAAATTCAAACATTATGTTGTCAGGTTATTCAATTTGTATACCGGAAATGCTTGTTTTTATTTTAAAAAATGACCAAAAAATCATTCGAGTGGCTGCGCTGACGAGGCAACTGAAAAAAAAACAGTTTGCAACTAAACTCGCTATCCTGCGTATGTCAATGTGATTGCCCGCACACTACACAATTTCTCAAAATCCCGTTGTCAATAGTAACGCAAGCAGTGACTCGCACTGCTAGTTGCTACAATGACAGCTGATTGTTCTTCGTCTAATGTTAAACAAACTGAAATAATTATTGAAGTCGTAAAATTGAGTAGGAAGTTTGGTTGAAACCTAAGAGTATTATATTAGAGAGACGGCATGTGAAGTGTGCCCGTGCGCTCCAAGTGTGCCTTTTCGAGAAGTTTACCCTTTTTAATTTTATTTTTTTTAAGTTTTAAGGCTGACTTTGGCTTTCACCATGGAAAATGGCTGAACGTATTAAACGGCCAAAAATTGTCAGCCGTGTGGGTAAATTCTCGAAAAGGCACGCTTGGAGCGCGCGGGCACACTACACATGCCGTCTCTCTAATATCCATACTCTTAGGTTGAAACCATAGCGACGAGCAAGTTTTTAGTTAGGTTTCAATTTCTTCAGTGAGCGGATCGCCTTAGTTACTTTCGGAGCCATTAGCATGAGCATGTTAAAACAGAATAAATGCATGTACTTTATACAGTACATATAATAATATTATTTTACAATACTGTATTTTCAAAACAACAATCCTTTTATAATGTAGCCAAGATTAGAACCAAAACCAATAAGTAAATTCGTTCAAATCTACAATAGATGGAAGCACTGGTACCAGATAATTTAATAACACATTCATAAATTAAGTTTTTATTACTGTACATACTCAATAATAACATTCATGTACATGCAATAAACTGATTGTAATTTAATATTTTCATCATTAATACCAGTTATTACATTTCCTACATTATTTCGAGCAGAACCATCGAGCAGTCGTGATTAAAATGTCGATAAAACGGGTGCTCTTTGAATAATTTTCTTAGGTAGTTCGATAAATTAAATCAACGTTTATTCGATACAAATTATGCATCATTACCAAAACAAAACAATGGTTACAACACTAGTAACATAATGTTATATGCAAGTTTTACAAGTATTAGTACCTACTTAGTAGTGTTTTAATTCAATAATAATTATAAAAAAGTGTGTTTATGTTTTCGGATAAGCGCGTCAGTGCATATTGCATATGCTGTTTTGAGTGTTGCAATTTAAAAATAATAAAATTAATGATGTTGTGAAATAAAAAAATATATTTTTATTATTGTGAAGTTAGTTTAGTGTTGTGTGCACAAGTATTTGAAAATTTCTGTAGATACTTGTTTTATTTGCGATTAAAAAAGTTCAGTTGATTGATTTAATGTGACTGCTGAGGTGCTGAGCAATAACTTTGAAAATCTGATTCATTAAACATATTTATTATATTGTAAGTACCCACCTTATTTTAAAACATAATAATATATAATATGATCTCTTTATAGCGACTAGCAACTAGCAACCAAATTATCATGAAATAATTATTTCCGAATTCAATTAAGCGTTCCCATCTCATCTACGTCATGCTACGTCCAGACTGCGGCCAACTTCCAACTTCAAACGTTTGGACGATTGTGTGGAGGGGTTGTTTCCTGCGTTGGAAGATCGAGTTGGAAGGTTGGAGTTCGAGTTGGCCCGGGATCGCCTCCGAGGCGACGGCCAACTCACACGAACCAGCCTGCCGCCGCCGTCCAAACATGTCTGCGAACGGCCGGCGATCAAGACACGTGTGCCGCGTACCATTAATATGAAAATATTATTACGGGAGAGTGGTACAACAATTGTTTGAAAACATGTCGTGTATAAACTTGTACGTAATAATTGTAGACAACTGATAAGATAAGCGCCGAATCAGCTGTTCGACATCCGCCATGTTGAAATTCGGAGTTTGGAGTTGGAAGGTTGGCCGCAGCCACCACACGATCGGTCAACCTTTGGCTGCGGTGTGGAAGTACCATCATTATCTATTGCATAGAATATATGGCGTAGGCTGCACTTCAATATTTATCACGATACATCTCACGTTCCAAATTGATGGATAACAATCCATCAATATGGATCAGAGTGCTACTCTAGACGTTCAATATTTATTGTAATATTTTATCAAATATCGTGATATTTATTGAACGTGTAGGCTAGCGTATTGAGTGTCGGCGACCGAGGCGGCTCAGCAGTAGGAGTCTTCTTTGGAAAAGGATATGAGTATATGAGTATCAAACTAAAATTGAGCAGTAAACTCCTAGGCCCCTTTTTGCGAGAAAAGACACACAATGAACACCTTGAACCACCGCCTCCTAGAATCAGGACGTGTTGCTTGAACCGTGCGAGCGAAGTGGTTCAGTAAAGAGTAGAAGGGCCTTTCGCGTATGCTCACAATCCTTGCTTCATCCTCATTCAAACATCGTTTTTTTTCTTCAAATATTTAAGTTTAAAAATATGTAAGCACACACTTCTTGCTTCATTCACATTCAAACGTCAAATCGCTTAGTGCTTTAACCAATTAGTTGCCTGCAAAAGCTAGCTAGTATTATTTAACGGGTCATTAAAAATGTCTATTTCATTATTATAGAAGTGTTATAATTTCTTAAAGTTCGCGGTACAGGGTAGAAATAGCCTGTGTTTGTAAACACATTTTAAACATATTTTCATTCAAATGCATCAAGGAAAAAACTACTCGTATATAAACTGTATATAACAGCGTATAAAAACAAAAGTCGAATCAGTAAATAAATTGGTTTGATATCCATACCAACTTCTTATATATATATTTTTGAAGTCGATTTTAGCTTTGCAATTGGTAAACGATGCACAAAAAATTACAATTTTATAATAAACTAGCTGACCCACCCAACTCCATCTACTGGATGGTTACCTAACCTAGATAACCAAGTGTTGTGTCAATAAATTAACTCACACCGCCATCTGTCAGAAACTTGTGGAACTTAAAAATAATTTCAAATCGTTGTCCAATAACAAACATTTAATTCGCAATAATAAATATTGAAGTCAATAATCGAGATAAAAACTATCCTACCTTTTAAGTTGGACCATATTACACACAATAAGCAAAATTTCATCAAAATCGGTTAAGTAGTTTCGGGGTTTTTCTTATTTTTATATATAAAGATATCTTTTTGGGTGGCCAACTGTTCCCAGTTATAAACTGTCGGGTCACTGGTAGGCTAATATAGAAAATGTATTTCATCCTCATTCCTCATTGTTGAATCTTTTGATGATGCGTTGATGATAATTTGGAATAAAATGTTTGGTGTAGCAACTGATATAATTTTGTGTAGAAGCAATTAATCAGAAAGTTTACATTCAGCGCCCTTGAGGTGATTTTTCACGAAAACGGCGCTAAATAAATTAGCCAAATATCGGAGTATATTAATACGGTAATGCCCGTACGGTTCAAATTAAGGAACCCAACTCCGAGTAAATCTCCACGCCACACTGTATGGACACCGTTCTGAGCCGTCCGTGAACGTGCATTATTCCACGGAGCTGCTGCCGTAATATACACACTTAGATCTCGCCCATACGCGTTTTGCAAACGGAAGTGGCGCCATCTATAATACTATATTTAAGGAAAAAAGTGTGAAAAAGAGGAAACATTTTTCGCTTTTATTCAATGTTAAGAAGATTTATATTCCTCTCATTATTCACGGAATTAATTTAAGAATGTCTACTATTATATATCTACCTATTAAATATAAGTATTCTGTAGTTTAATGCTAATAGTAGTTAGTTTTGCAAAAGGGTGATGCTTTATACATAGTTACCAACACTTAAATTGGGCGAAGCAGAACGAAAAGCCGCCAGCAGGGCCGAGCAGCAAAAACCCGCGGAGCGGGTTTTTCATTGCTAGTTATTATTAGAAAAATACCATTGATTAATTTTATCAGAAATACCCTCAGACCTGCCTACAACACATTTCTATTGATTTCTCTCTTCGGTGGAAGCCTCCCTTCGAAAGAAGAGATCACAGAATATTAATGACTCACAACTTGTCTTAATTTGCCATTTACTTACGCGTAATAAAGTATAGTAATTATATTTAAATCACATTTGTGCAGATAAAATTGGCCAATTGAAGTCGACAAACCGCAAGGTTGTGTAATTGAGTTGAAAACAGCTGTTGCTCGCAGAACTTAAATGCCAAATTAACTTTTTTATCCCAAGGCTGGTGTCTCTTAAAACCATGTTTACTTTCCCATTGAGTTGCCAAGAATATTGTCTCAATTTTTTATAAAATAAATTAATTTTTAAGCTGTAATCGCTAAAGCGTAGGTGTTATTGTGTTGCGAACTCTTGAGTGCAGTCAATTTAGGAGTACCTACTCGACTCACTAGGCATAAGGACTAGACGTGGGCAAAATTGAATGACTGAAATAAATGAATTAATTCATTATTGTGGCACACTTGATCTGATTCTTTCAAAACGAATTAATTCTTCATTACTTACACCCTAAATAATAAATTTTAACAATTATTATAAGCAATAATTATTAGCCGGAAACACTCATCAATTTTGAAAGAATCTTCCGAGAAAAGATACATATCGCCGACGGGACTCGAATCCGCACCCTTTTGATTGCCGGTCAAGTGCTCTACCATTTAGCTACGGCGGGATACCTCCTACCCGCCAAATGATTCAATATATACCTAGTGTTTCATTCAACAATTACTGCTTATTACACTTTTTCACCTGCAAACAACCAAATTTATTTTTATATGGGAAAGGCATGTAAGTGCTAACTCTCCCACCAGATGGCGTCGAGACATATTATGCCTACTTTTTTGGTGAAATAATTTAACTCGTCAAATAATAATTAATAAAGTTTTATTTGCATTTATTTTACTGTAAAATTATTTCAATGAATGTCGTGTACCGTAAACGATTTGAATATTACAATATTTCGTAGATGTTATTATTCTATAGGATGCGCGCCGCGAGGTGGCCGAAGTATTGTGCAGGACTCCGAAAATATTGTAAGGGGGTTTCTCACCATCCTCCCAGTAGCTTATCTACCCTAATAACGAATATTTTCGATTTACGATTTACGGTTTATTTATTTATTAAGTTGGAGTTTATAATTCGGTACTCGAACCTACGAATAGTGGCTATACATTGGATAAGTTTGCCGAGTTTTCTAACAACTGCGAGTATTTTATGTTTGTTTTTAATAATATTGGTTATTAGGGTAGATAAGCTAACGGGAGGATGGTGAGAAACCCCCTAAATCACGCAAAGTATCCCGCCCGCGCGCCGTAATTCATAAAAAAACCCTGTATATCAGCTTAGTTCCCGGCCCAATACAAGCGAAAAACGGCCGAAACAGTTCTGAACGACCGGGATTTCCAATATGCAATCACAGTCATTCCTGATCCCTGGGGTCCGAGATCGACGTACCTAGTCTGTCGCTACCGAGTTTGTCCGGAGCGAGATCTCTGTTTCACTTATTCAGGAATCAAAACAATATTATATTATTATAATTTTTTTTGTGACGTGAAAGTCCCAAGTCCGAGATCTATATCACACGCTCTTACTCCCGATTACGTTCCGAATCTCATTTCTCAGGAAGCTAGATATGGGTCATATCTAGTCCCATATCTAGCTTCCTGTTCGTACTAGGTCAGCAGCTTGCGATTTAAGGAAGCGACAGACTCGCAGCTCACATCAAAAAGATACTGCGTTATAAGTATCTTTTCTACCGACATACTACGTTATAAAATTATTCTTCCTACGGCAGGAGAAGGGGTCAGTTGAAATCGGAAGCGGTCGAGAGAATATCATTTCTTTGTACTGGATATGTCAACTTGACAGCTCCGTGCATGCTCCGTGTATTAAAAATGACCCCCACTCCTGTTTACGGCAAAGTGGGGGGTGGCATAACTTTTCTGATATCGCGATCGTAGCGGTCACGAAAAATAACATTTGCTTTCATTTTTGTTATATCTGTGGTTTTTATTATTATTTATTTATAACTAGCTGACCCGGCAAACTTCGTACCACCTCAGAATCAATAAATGTTGTGCTTAATTTATTAGCTGTTCGAATTGATTCAAATTATGTCAACCAACGCACATTATTTGAAAAGCCGTTCCATACAAAATATATGAATTTTTTTATATTCTTCATAATTACTTTTCCCGTGATTTTTTACGATGTTTTAATCTGTTAATCGGGACAGAGACAAATCCAACAAATCAAAGATCAT
This sequence comes from Limnephilus auricula, assembly GCA_951813805.1. Classification (NCBI taxonomy): domain Eukaryota; kingdom Metazoa; phylum Arthropoda; class Insecta; order Trichoptera; family Limnephilidae; genus Limnephilus; species Limnephilus auricula. Next base: position 6,922,603 of record OX638412.1, read on the forward strand.
GAAAATCGGTCCAGCCGTTCTTGAGTTATAAATGGTGTAACTAACCTGACTTTGTTTTATATATTAAGAAGATGTGCATCTATGTTTACGTCATTATGTTTTGTATAAATTGCATAAAATGTACACACTAAAATATTCAAACCATTTTTTTTACGATAGGAATGTCTTTAAACAACGTTTTGAAAATTCACATTTCAAATTAGGACCAAAACGCCTTCTTTTGCGCGGTTTGGCTTGTGACGTCACTGCGCACTCCGTAACAGCCGACATTAGTCAAGCCTAATGTGTAATCCAGTAATCAATCTCAAGTCGATCATTTGTTTTTCAAAAAAAATGTCCGTAAATACCGTTTATAAATTATACCGCGAAGAATAACTTCGTATAATTTAATGTTTCAAAGACCAAATCTTATCTGCTTACTCGTACGTCTAAAAGTCATCGAATGGACAATGTAGCATCCTTTAATAGAAGCAATCAACAGCTCAATTTGGGAGGCGGGTATGGTACCGTCGCACAGTGGGCTGAAAATCGCCTTTCATAGACATAGAGACTTGAACTTTCAAGGCTCTTTTTTTTGGCTAGAAATGGATTCTGCTGATCATTACTATGCTACAAAATTTCGTATGAAGCAATTGCGTGTACAAATGAAGGAGTTATAATTTTTTAAAGAAAAAATTGTATGGCACTGACATTAAAAATGAGGCTATCTCTGGAATCATAAGGTTGGCCATTACATCCTTACACACAGATATACTACTATTTATTTGTAATTTTTTGACATACTTCGTATTGTGGCGCAACTTGCGCGTTTTTTTTAAATCCTCAATGTTGAAAAAAAAACTTTTTTATGTTGATGATTAATTTTAATGCTTAAATGCTTTACATATGAGTATGATTTGTCTAGTTTACAATATTTTATAAAACTATAAACCAAAATTTTGCAATAAAATGAATCATCAACATAAAAAAAAAATTTTTTTTCAACATTGAGGATTTAAAAAAAACGCGCAAGTTGCGCCACAATACGAAGTATGTCAAAAAAATAAAAATAAATAGTAGTATATCTGTGTGTTAGGATATAATGGCCAACCTTATGATTCCAGAGATATCCTCATTTTTAATGTCAGTGCCATACAATTTTTTCTGTAAAAAATGATAACTCCTTCATTTGTACACGCAATTGCTTCATACGATATTTTATAGCATAGTAATGATCAGCAGAATCCATTTCTAGCCAAAAAAAAGAGCCTTGAAAGTTCAAGTCTCTATGTCTATGAAAGGCGATTTTCAGCCCACTGTCCGCCGCCCCAGAAATCATTTATCGGATAACCAACATCCCTGGCAACACCCAAGTGGTTCGCTACGTTTGGTGACTTAACAAGGGTGCTGACCTCTCCAGCCGGCCTATCGCATTGTACCGCATTGGGAGGGGAGGACTCAGGAGGGAGAAATTTGAATAATAGTTTTTTACCAAACGGTTGCTGTCACCGTCGCTCTTACCCCAACTGCACATCACACTGAAAATACCAAAATAAAATCGTAAAGAATCTATGTTTTTATTATCCATTTTTCTCCTCCAAAACTCTACCGATTATTAAAATTTTTTTACCAACTTTATTAGAGGAACATATTATATGTCCGTATGTTTTGATTAAAAAAAAACATTGTCTTGCTTGTATACTGAACATCTGTTGATGGCATTCAAACCAGGAAATTTTAACGATTTTTGGAGTAACTCCTATTAGAAGTAACTTATAAAAAAAAACAAAACGTACCGACACGTTAGTGGTCGAAATCTATATTACATGAAAAAATATTTGCAGTAGTTTCAAAATCCGAAGAGGAAATCGGGGAATACGTCTCTTTGGATAAAACGCCTCCCTGTTTTTTTTTTAAAAATATTTTCTTCTAATTATTATTACCAGCGAAAGAAAATAACGACGACTTTAAAATATATTATAAACCTATGTTTTTTTAAACCGTTATTTTTTTAACGACGTCTATCGGATTACCTGAACACTTTTTCAATGTAGAATTATCTCCAAAATTGTACTAAAATTAGGTCAAAATTATACTTATTTTAAGTCGACGTTAACAGTTGCGCTAGGGAATGATTTTTCTCTCTCCTACAAGACATTATTGAGGTTTAAAATAAATTAGAATAAATAAATAAATTGTAAATTGGGAACATCAAAACCACGAAAAGTGCATAAAACACGCGTTCTTTCATAATTCCAACATACTTAATAATAGCCAAATAAACTGCTTTCACTTATTAAAGTAAACCACATCGAGGTGTCCTAGATATGCGTAAGGTGATACACCTCTCTCTCTCTCCGATGGCGTAGAGCCCATATCGAGCTTTGGCCTCCTGCAACTTTCGCCTCCAACTCCTCCTGACCTCAGCGGCTGACTTCCAGTTTGTTATCTGGAGAAGCTGTGCTGCATCTCCCCTTATCTCGTCTTCTCATCTCAGTCTGGGTCTTCCCACTTTTCTCCTTCCAGCTGGGTGTCCAAAACTCAATCGAAAATCTGAAACGGAAAAATTTGAAAAAGTCACATAGAAAAGTCAATATATGTCGCATATTAATAAAAATGGATACAATTATGCTCACACTATTGAATCTTGCAATCATACATAAAGCTAGCAGCCAGTTGAAGTATGATATAGTTAAATACGACCAAATCGAATATGGACAAATTAGCTTAGTTGGTAGAGTCCCAGATGTGACCGTATCATTTTCTGATTTTTCTGTTTCAGATTTTTGTTTTGCTAATACTGTCTTCATCAATAATCGTTTATACCGATAGTTTATAATGATAGCCGTTTTACCAGACATTAGGCTCTTTTAATATTCCCACGGTTACGGCGACGGCACAAAAAAGGCATTACACGTACTTACCGTATCACAATAATGCTGCAGCTCTTTCTTACACGGTAAATAATGATGAGACACAAAAATAATTGATTCTTAAAGTATTAAAAAATAAATTCTTGCATCTCCCTTATTCGTATTAAAGAAATGGGATGTCGCGAGCTGCTTTCTTCACCGTGCCGTTTTCGCAGGAATCTTAAAAGTATAAGGTGCTTTTAGGATTCTTACGGCGACGGCACGGCAACGGCATTATAAAGGCAAAACATGGGCAAACGCATCCGCCACGCCGCCAAGACCTAGACAAACCTGACCCCATTAACGCGGTAACCTCTGCTAAGTTACTAAGCGTAGCAAACCGCTTGGGGTGACCTGTGGCAGGGGTGTTGGTTATCCAACAAATGGTTCCCGGAACGGCGGTATCCATACCCACATGCTTTTATTAAAATGCACATTTTTTTCCGCTCCTTTCCTTATAACATGAGTCTCTTCAAGACCCATGTTCACTCCTTCCTCTCCTCAAAAAGACCCTCCACGCAGCATCTTCAAAGATGACATAGGCCCCGAAGGAAATTATTTTCCTCGGGGCCTCCTGTGTGGAATTAATATTAAAAAAATAATAATAATAAAAATAACAGGCGCTGCCTAGTTAGAAACTAATGGTACTTCCACACCGCAGCCAACCTTCCAACTCCGAACTTAGTTCGGAGTTGGAAGATGGGCCGATCGTGTGGTGGCTGCGGCCAACCTTCCAACTCCAAATTCCGAATTTCAACATGGCGGATGTCGAACAGCTGTTTCGGCGCTTATCTTATCAGTTGCCTACAATTATTACGTGGAAGTATATACACGACATGTTTTCAAACAATTGTTATACCAATCTCCCGTAATAATATTTTCATTTTAATGGTACACGGAACACGTGTCTTGATCGCCACCGGTTCGCAGAATGATGTGTGGCTGCGGCAGGCTGGTTCGTGTGAGTTGGCCGTCGCGATCGCCTCGGAGGCGATCCCGGGCCAACTCGAACTCCATCCTTCCAACTCGATCTTCCAACGCACGAACTACTCCTCCACACAATCGACCAAACGTTTGAAGTTGGAAGTTGGCCGCAGTCTGGACGTAGCATAATGTTGACTGGGCCATAATGTATTAACACCTTATACTCGACGTACATTGTACAGGGTGTCCGCCGACAGATTTTATACTTCAAAAACTAAAATAAAATAAAAATATGAATACAATGAACGTTATTTACTTATTATCTTACATAAGAATAATGCGGATTTTTGTTTTTAAAAATCATTGATCGAATTATTGTTCACGAAATACGACTCATGGCTACCAAACAACCCGCAAAGGCGCAAAACTCCCGCATGAGCGTCAATTACATGAAGGAAAGATTGCAAAAATGTTTGCGGCTAGAAGGACGCCATTTGAGTGGAATGATTTAAAAAAACTAAAGTCCCCGTTATTCTTATGTGAAATTAATAACGTTGATTGTATTCATTTTTTTTTTGAAGTATAAAATGTGCCGGCGGACACCCTGTACTTGTATATTATTATATGTATATCTATTCTGTATATTATTATATTTTTATCTTTTTTTTATACACCAGAAGTTATGTCCGGGTTCAATTTTCCTTACAGGAAAAACTTAACCCTTTAACACACTTTTCCACAAATCCACACTAAGCAAGTGTATTATATTAGGTCATTACATATGAAATTGGTGTTTTGCCGTACTAGCAACTTTGATCTCAAATATCTTCTCTTTGGTTAGGAATTCCAAATTCAAATTTATACAGCCATTTACTCATGTATTTGTGTTTCGAAAATTTTATTCATTTGTTTTTTCCTTCATTGTTTTTTTTCTTTGCGTCACTTAGTTTACAAAATGGAAAACTTGAAATATCGCGTTATTTACGAGTACGAATTCCACCGTGGCACCAGTACTGCAGAAACGGCTCGAATTATTAATGATGTGTATGGCGACGGTGCCGCAAAAGAAAACACAGTGCGTTTTTGGTTCCAACGTTTTCGTTCTGGAAATTTCGACCTGCAGAACAAGCCCCGTGGACGGCCGGAGACCAAAGTTGATAATGAAGAATTGAAGGCTATTGTGGAAGCGGATCCATCGCAAACCACGTCCGAGTTAGCTGCAGGCTGCGGTGTTAGTGATAAAACTGTTTTAATCCACTTGAAGCAAATTGGGAAGGTGAAAAAGCTTGAAAGGTGGGTACCTCACGAATTGAGTGAAGCAAATCAACAAACGCGCGTTGACTGCTGCGTTGCATTACTCAACCGGCACAATAATGAAGGGATTTTAAATCGAATCATTACATGTGATGAAAAATGGATCATGTACGATAATCGGAAGCGCTCATCGCAATGGCTGAACCCTGCCGAACCATCCAAACCATGCCCCAAGTGAATATTGACTCCAAAAAAGTTACTTGTGAGCGTTTGGTGACGCAAATAAAAAAACAATTAAGGAAAAAACAAATGAATTATAATTTTCGAAACACAAATACACGAGTAAATAGCTATATAAATTTGAATTTGGAATTCCTTACCAAAGAGAAGATATTTGAGATCAAAGTTGCCAGTACGGCAAAACACCAATTTCATATGTAATGACCTAATATAAGTATAATTAATAAAAACAATACAAGAACAACATGTTAACCTACCAGAGTACCAAACGGGAAAATAATTCACCGACTTCAGATATTTTCATATCAGAGGGTTCGGCTCGGTGGAACTCCTAATTGGACCGATTAATACTGATACCTACTGATCCCCCAATATAAAAATTTAAAAATCTTTCATAATCCTACATGTATTTAAAATGACTGATTTTTGCATTTTTATATATAAATTCTTTGACAAATCTTATACGCCTATTTTTTTAATCAGAGAACTAGGTATAATGCCAGTAGCTGTTATACTGTTTATTATTATTTGTAAATGTATTTGTACATCTATTCTTTATATTATTATATTTAAATCTATTCTGCATATTATTATATCTGTTCTGTATATTATTATATGTATATCTATTCTGTATATTATTATATGTGTATCTATTCTGTATATTATTATATGTATATCTATTCTGCATACAACCATATCTGTATATTATTTGACTTAAATAATAAATATTATTTATACTTATATATAATTTTTTTGTATCAAATGTATTCAATAAAAATAACTGTTGCCTTTACAATGCCGTAAAACAAATATATTTAAAAAATGTCTTGCTCATTATACTAATCAATCAGTCGAATACAGGCCGGACTGACTATAAAGCTGGAACCACACGACATATAGCTAAATCCATTCGGACACGGTCTAACTTAGAGGGACACACGCAACCGAGCCACGCCAAGCTTGGATAGTTCGAGCCATGTCGCCAGCGTGTGAACAATTCGAACTAGTGAACTAAAATCGTACATAAAGGTACATAAAATAGATTATTTTTTTCACAAATATAACAAAGGTTTATTTAAAATGAAGTAATAAGACGGCCTCCATGGTCGAGGGGTAGGGCTCTTGACTAGCAATTCGGTGGTCGCGGGTTCAAATTTGGCGTGCGCACGTAAATTTTATTCGACAATTTGTGTTATTTTCACAATTTATTCCTTTAAAATAATATATAGTATATTTGCGGCACGTTTTCCAGAGTGGAAGAAACTCTTAGTGTCGCTCTGTGTAAGACCACTATCAAGCATTAAAACGTTGCTTGAAATGGTTTTAGTTGTGTTTTGTGAACAGATATGAATAGTCAAGTGCTTCCTAACCTTTCTTTTCCCATCTCCTTTCCATCACCACTACCTTCGGCCTCGCAACTTGCTCCAATCGGAGATGCCATACTCTCACTGGCTCCGGACGGTTGGGAGCAATTCGGACTCTTGTGCGGTATTCACATTAAGAAATAGCACAGGAGGGTTCATAAAATAGGTGGTGACCGGACAACTCAACAATTAAAATTGAACATTTGTTAAATATATTACGTTAGGTAAAACAAATTGTTAAATATGTTACCTCCTTAGGGTGAATTGCCTATTTAAAAAAAAGTAGGCGAAATAGTTTGCTGGAATTGGGTGATCATATTATGTGTAGGATAAACAATGGATGCAAGGAAAAGGGATAACCAATCACTCAGTTAGTTTAGGTTATTGTAATGTATGGTTTATCGGGTAATCACGATAAACTCTCCTTGTTAATACTCCTATAAAAGGGGACAATAACTCCCTTGTTGAATAGATACTTTAGGTTACTTTATAATAGTAACTCGTGGGTACTTGGTACACGATACACTTTATTTGCAGATAATAACCATAATTACAACTGAACCTAGCGACGCTAGTATTTAAGGTGAATGTCAAAATAATTCACATTTTACGCTTTCGTAGATGGCGCGGGTATAGTATTTTTTTTACTTATAAACGCTTTTTACAAGTTATGCTTTGAAAAACTAAGAAAAATTGATTTTTCGTGGAAGTACACGAGTAATATGAATATTAACAAATAGTTTTGTGAATTAAAAACTCTAATCTTTCAAGAAAGGCTAACAAATACAATATTTCATGATTGGTGATTCAATCCAATATTGAATGGTGATTCAATCCAATATTGTATTTGGTAGCCTTTCTTGAAAGATTTGAGTTTTTTAATTGACAAACATAATTGTTAATATTAATATTGCTTGTGTACTTCCGCGAACAATAAAATGTTCTTAATATTTCAAAGCATAACTTGTAAAACGCGTTTATAAGTTAAAAAAATACTACAATAAAAAAACTACTACAATATTTCATTGGTGATTCAATCCAATATTGTATTTGCTAGCCTTTCTTGAAAGATTTGAGTTTTTTAATTGACAAACATAATTGTTAATATTCATATTGCTTGTGTACTTCCGCGAACAATAAAATGTTCTTAATATTTTAAAGCATAATTTGTAAAAAGCGTTTATAAGTAAAAATACTGTACGCGCGCCATCTACAAAAGCGTAGAATATGAATTCTTTTGACATTCACCTTAAGGCTGATCCGTCGATCCGATCCGAAGTGGGCTTCGCTGCTGGAACGCGGGGACTATATAGATATAAACCTTCGGGTATTTCCGTTAACACTCGGTAAAACCCGACGAGAACCATAAAAAATACACTACAGTTATGGTCTATTTTAAATGATTTTTCAAAATAGTGTTGAAATGCCACTTCATTGAATTATCATGGAACTAAATATTTTTAAATAAATATTTTTTAATAATATATACATATTATACTTCTTTAGTACAAAATCACGTCTTGGAGATATCTCGTATTAGGTAGTTACTCGGGTATGTGCCATATATGGCCGAGCCAAGTCTCAATGATTTGGCTCGACCCGATGGGTTTTGCGGAGCGAACCTACCCTCGCCGACCCATCTGAGTTTCCCCCATACGATGAATTTTGGCTCGGAGCGGGGCCATTTGGCTCGTTGACTCTACCGTGTGTGACCAGCTTAAGACAAGTTTCATCTCAAGAAATATCAGCTTGGAGAGACCGTTGTTCTATTGCTTCATCTTAATCTCTCAAATATCTCAAATAACATGTTAGCCGATTTTATAAATACTTTTCATGGATAACTCGATGACTTCGAATATAGATCTACGAAGGATGTAGCATTGTTATGAGCCGGAATTAAAAATACTAATTTCGGTATGAAGAATGTAAGTAGATATGGCAGAGGAAGGAGAGGATTTTTTTAACATTAACTAAATGTCATTTTTAGGAATGCTGAATGGAAGGTCTTTATGAGAAGAGGAAGTAATGAACATGGTTCTTGAAGAGATCCATGTTGTAGAAGGGAGGAAACACAAAGCCAGCAAAAGCCAAGAATCTAAAATAAATTATTAAGAATTGTTAATTTCAGAATGGGTATTACAAGGGAATGTATTAACTATGATTATCTTATATGTCAGCTTAATTTATTAAAATTATTCGAACGTAGATTTTTTACATAAAATCGTAAGTTCAATAATTGACAGCCCTGAACTATCATACTTGATTTCTTTCCATATACCTCGCAAACCAACATCGAGGCAATATTTATTATCATTTTTATTTATTAATTTTTGTTTTAGTAATTTGTACATTTAAGTTTACAAATTGTAATTATTTACATATTGTATTTTATATTAAATTTTCTTCAGTTTAATGTAGCTCATAAAATAAATACATCTTAAACTTTCCAATTGGTGCTAACTTTATAGTTTCTGGTAGCTTGTTATAATACTTCATCCCTTTGTACAGTAGACTATTCTGTGTGTTCGCTTTATCCTTTTTTTGAATCCTGATTTCCTTGCACGTCCTTGTGTTATATCTGTGAATGTCCTTGTTGTATTGTATCAACTCCAACACTGAATCACAATTATTGTATACTCCAGTTCGACGTATACAAAATGTGGGAAATGAGTATAATTATGTTGTTGACTTATTTAATACATCAATTAATAAATATAAACAAGCCATAGTAGGAAAAAAGAACAACAATATTTAAGTAAACAATCCACATAGCTCTGCTTCGACTCAATTTATCTACGTGTTGTACTTTTCCCTTGAATTTATCTATTTCGTTTTTTATTGTGTTTTTGATTATGTTTTTGATTTCGCTTTTGATTTTGTTTATAATTTTGTTTTTTATTTTTTTATTTAAACATATTTAGAGTTACAATATTTACAACTTAATATAAATTAATTTTTGATTTTGTTATTCTTATTGAGATGATATTTATGAATAAAAAATTAAATAAATAACATGTAAATGCTCAGCCTGTCGTCAGAAGAAAGGAAGAAAATAATTTTTCAACACAAAAAATTAAATTTTTTTACCCATAAACAACTTAACCACTCGAGAGATTGGTGTTCAGTGTTTGATTTGGCCATTCGATTTAATTAATATCATTCCTCAAAATATTAATAAAGAAACATATAAACTGTATACTGCGGTTTAAAGATAATGAATCCACCTAGATTTCACTGTTTATCCCATATTTGAAGGTTTGTTAAATGTGGTCCAATTTTGGACCAATATCAATCGCAGAAAAATAAAAGCGGTCCAAATTATACATAAATCACTCCAGTAGTTAAAACGATTTCGAAAAAGTTAATCATCTTTTTTACTTGTAGCATCGTGTAGAATCACCTCCCGAAGTATGTGCACTTTCCCCCGGACACCTTGCATATTTCTAAATAGCATTTTCTTCAAATGTACAAATAACACGAAGTGTTATGATTTAAATTTTTTCCATAAATTACTTAAATACTAGAAATGTTATTTTATATATGAAGACCCCAAGGCAAGAAGTTGTTAACTTACATTGAAGGCATTCTGAGATATTTAGACTTTTGCGTTTTGCCTTATAATTTTTTACTTGAATGTCATATATAATGTACTGATCCTTCATGGTGTAGTAAACAAACCAAATTTACATTACATCTAGTAATATTAAGTAGTTTTGCAGTCTAAAAGTTAAAATAAACACGTTTTCTACAAAAAAATGTAGTTAACATGTTCATGCCATCTAGATATCTACAGGGATAGGTGAGGAAGATACAGAATTGAAAGGCAAGAACATGTTATATTCTTGTTGTCTTATTTAATCAAACAAATTAAACATTTTTTTAAATACTATAAAGTAACTAAATAATAATTATTATTGAAAAGAAAAGGTAGCAGAGCATGTGAGTAAAAATTTTTTTTTGAGACTGAAAAAATCCACAAAAAACCTCATATAGGTATGGTAACAATTTTTGGATATCATTCCATGTGGCCGCATCGATTTCTTTGTTATCTCTCAATTTTGATGACAGCATTGGAAGATTCTCTTCCAGTTTTGGTGTACTACAAGATTTAAGACTTTTTTATAATTAACGTATCACCTCTCATCCTAACTAACCAACTAACGAACACCATCACGCCGTTTCCCCGCATTAGTGAATTCGCCTGCCAAGTAAACTAGCCCCGTGTCATTGATGCTTTATTTACCTGGCAGGTTAACTAACTATCACGCCGTTTCCCCGCAGGGGTAGGCAGAGAGGACGGACCGCCAAACAACTCGGTCTTGGCACACAGTCCTTGCCTCATTCACATTCATACATCTTCTCATACATACTCTTCTATTATTCTGACTCTTGACATGGCCCGACTCAATTATCTGATTTACTTGATCGTGCCACATCTTTCTTGGGCCTCCTCGGCTTCTTCTACCATTCACATTCGCATCATAAATTCTCTTTACACTCCTTTCTTCATTCATTCGCTCAACATGCCCAAACCATCTAAGCGTCCATTTCTTAATCTTACATATTACGCGCACATCAGCCTTGCATTATTTTAGCACCTCCACATTCCTCACACGATCATACATGGTTTTACCACACATACGCCTCAGGGATCTCATTTCTACAGCATTCAGTCTACTTTCATTCTTTCTCTGCCAGTTCCATGCTTCACTGCCATACATCAGGGTAGGTACCAGTACTCCATTGTGGACTGCTAGCTTCGCTTCTGTGGACAACTTTTTGTTGGCTCCAACGGCGTTTAATCCTCCATTAATGGAGTTACCTGCATTCACCCTTCTTTCGATATCTCTATCAGCCTTCCAATCTCTCGTAAACATACTTCCCAAATATACAAACTCATCCATCTGCTTCAAATATGCTCATCCTAGCGTCCCGCGCTATTTCTCTTGCTCGCCCTCTAAGCCCTCTGAAACAAATTAATAAGCATTACAATAAAAAATGCTTGACTTTTAGACAGAAAAACACTAAAACAAAAATGCTTCACCCACTTTCAAACTACTCCTAACCTCAAACTACTTTATGGACAAATTAAGATAATGTTTTATACAGCTTACCTGATTCTGTGATCAATTGTTGACAGATTTTCACTATTTTTCACTTCTGGAACTCATTTTCAATGATTTTTAAATAAAAAACACGCACTGCAAAACTTTTGAAAACGACCAAGATAAACGTCAAAGTGAGTGAATAACATGTTAACTACAGAAATCTCAATCAATGTAGATGGGAAGAAGTTGTTAATTACAGAATTACGGCAAGAACTTGTTATCTTTGTAGTTAACAAGTTCTTGCCCTAATTTTATCAACTTAATGTCACAGAAACACGTAGTTAACATGTTCATCACATTGATTTAAGCATGTTCTTGCCGTTTTTAAGCTCTGGCATAGTGTTCATTGGAAAGAGCGTATGCGAATTAGTTTAGAGAGCATTCTAACTCATTTTTTACGAAAATGTAAGTTAACAACTTCTTGCCTTGGGGTCTTCATATATCATCTTTGTCCTTCATAAATTAAAATTATATTCTATTGTCTAAATCATTTTTTCATCTTTGTCGTGCTAAATTAATAGCATAATATATTATATACATATATTTATTATTTATCTTAGTCCTTCAAAATTCAAATCAACTATGGTCACCCTACTTTGTTTACATTGTAATGTGCCAAGGGCCTTTAGCTTGTCCATTATCTGTGTAACAATATTGTTTTTTGAAGTATCATTTTTATTTTACCTATATTATTTGTGTTTTTTGAAGTATTATTGTGTTTTTTGAAGTATTATTTTGGTTTTTCCTTTTGTGTTATTTTGTTATTTTAAGTAAATAATTGTTAATCTCAACACAGGCTTGTCCTAGTGAGGTTAAAAATTGTATTGTAAACTGTTATACCTAAAATGTGAAGAAGAAACAATAAACAATAAACAATACATATCCTCTAAAGATCGTTCACCGTCCAATATCTCATCAATGTCAAACAGAATTGCTGACCGACTTAAATAAAATATTAAATAAATACAAAAAACGTGCAGCTCGCATAATATTAAAATACTTGGCCAACCTTGAAACACTTTAAATTGTAAATACCAATCATTTGCATTCTAAGTCAAAACTACAAACTTTATGATTATATATTCGGATTACCATTTATATTTTCTTTTTTTGTATTTCTATAGCATTAACTATGTAACAACTAGCTGACCCGACATTTATTTTTATTTTTATAGTGAATACCTCACAAGAGTCCCAACTGCTCCCTTCTGGAGCCAGTTAGACTATGGCATCCCCAATTGGAGTATGTTGTGAGGCTGAAGGTAAGTAAGGAAGGGTAGGAGATGGGGTAGAGGAAGGTGGGAAAGTACCTGGCTATTCAGATCTAGTCACTAAACAAGGCTAAAGTCATTATTAAGCAACGTTTCAATTCTGAATGGTGGTCTTACACCAGGGCAATACTAAGAGTATCTTCCACTCTGGAACGTGCCGCAAATATACTATATATTATTTTATATGACGACCGTCCGTGGTCGAGTGGTAAGACACTTGACTCCCAATCGGAAGGTTGCGGGTTCGAACCCGGCGTGCGCAAATAAATTTTATTTGATTAATTTGTGTTATTTCACAATTAATTAATAAAAATAATATATATTATATTTGCGGCACGTTCCAGAGTGGAAGATACTCTCAGTATCGCCCTTGTGTAAGACCACCATTCAGAATTGAAACGTTGCTTAATAATGGCTCTAGCCGTGTTTAGTGACTAGATCTGAATAGCCAGGTACTTTCCCACCTTCCTCTTCCCCATCTCCTTCCCTTCCCCACTTACCTTCAGCCTCACAACATACTCCAATTGGGGATGCCATAGTCTCACTGGCTCCAGAAGGGAGCGGTTGGGACTCTTGTGAGGTTTCTCTATAAACAAAAAAATATATTAATTGTGAAATAACACAAATCAATTAAATAAAATTTATTTGCGCACGCCGGGTTCGAACCCGCGGCCTTCGGAATGGGAGTCTAACGCCCTAGCGCTGGACTACGCAGGTCGTCGACATGCGTTGCAATGCAACTTAAATAAAGAACGGTTTCTCCCTGCGTGACCTTTCTAATTCGTCCCCGTTCTTCTACCGCCTCCTCTTCCCCTCCCGCGTCTCTTTCCCCTCCCGAATACCATTTTCACCTTCCCCTCCTCTCTCCCGCTGTTCCCCTTCTGGCGACCCGCCTTATGCATCTCCTTCCATCTTTTCCGCCTTCCCCCCACCCTCCTCCTAGGCAAGTCATTCTATTTTAGTTAATAAATACATTAAAAAATGATTAGCCATTTTCTCATTTCCAAAATATAAGTATTACGATCCCCAACATACAAATGTACGATTTTTCAGTATAAATATACATCAACCGATTTATCAGATTGATTTCCAACAAAGCTGATTTCAGAGTTAGGTACCTAATTATAGTAATTACACCAAGATATTAAGAGTAACTCTTACACCCATATGCATAGTCGGTTCCTCGAGATTTCCTCCACTCGACTGTGACTCGACTCAACCTCAAGGATAAAATCGGTATGCAGAACTGTAAAAACTATCCTCGACTTGAGCAAATTCCTCTGTCGAGTCGAGTAAAGAACTGTCAAACTCAAGGTACGTCGCGATCTACCTTGAGGCCTCCTCAAAGCTTGTTAACAGCGCTTTCCACATTATTTCTGAGGTTAATTAGCATAATTAATAATTTCCATGATTGTATTGACCACCTTTATGAAGATTTGTACCAATATCATCCTATAAAGCGGTATTTACGGGATGCAGAAAATCCGCTGGAATATATTTTGATGATGTGGAATTCCGAAGAAGATTTCGATTTAGAAAAGATACAATATTAAATGTCCTCTTGCCACTCCTGAATTTAACACCGAGTGCCAATAATTGAGGTATTCCAATACCGCCTCTGTTGCAGCTTCTCATAGCATTCCAATTTGGGCGAGTATGGGTACCTCAATTCGACTTTCTGGAGGTTCCTCACTGGAGGGTGAAGCCGTAACTGAACATACTGATTTCAAGGGAGTTTTTAAGATTTCCTTGAGGTGACCTCGACTAAGGTCGAGTGGAGGAGGTCTCGAGGAACCGACTATGCATATGGGTGTTACTCTTCTAGTGCTCTTAGTACTCTTCTGAAATCTCTTCGTCTGAAATCGACCTTTCTCAATAGATAGAAATAATATTTTTTTATTATTTGAAAAAATATATATTATGCCGTTTTATTTATTTACATTTTTTAAATTAAGAGGCTAGACTTTGCAACACACGCGTCTGCTATTCTGACCCGCTCACAATAAGCTCACACAAACTTACGATACATGCGAATGCGAAATGTGCGAATGGGACAACGCTCATATTTACCTACAGAAATCGCGCGAAAAAGGGTTTCGGGAGAAAACATTTTTCTGTACTCAAACTTTCACGAAATTTTAATTTAAAAACAAAAATATATTTTCGAAAGAAGAAAATATGTCAATATGTTTTTTATAATTTTGTAATTCTTTATGAGAATTAAGTTAGCAGCACTTTTTCCTATAAATTATTATATTGCTTTATTATACATTATATATATTTTATTATATATTTAATTATACATGTTTGACAGTGAATTTTTTACTTAACTACGGAATGCATCGAAAATTTAAAAACGTACCGACATAGCTTTCACCTTCTAAAAGGCAATTTAATAAAAATATATTCAATTCGTGCGATTTTTTCGATGTAGAAAAGTTTTTTTCCCGGGCGTCCGGGTATCTTCTTGTTAAACTGGATTGATATCAGTTTGTCAACGAGTTCTTCTAACATTTACATTTACATAATTGTGACAGGTACACAAAATACACACATTATTACATTCTTTATAGTGTAAATAATATTTATGATTATGTTGTTGATTTTGCTTTTGATTTTGACTTTGATTTTGTTTATGTTTTTGTTTTGGATTTTGTTTTAGATTCAGTTTTATAATTTTATTTTTTGCTTTTGTGTAAAAAAGAGCCAACTAATTTTGTGTGAAGAATGTAATTTATGATATCGATGTACTTTGTTAATTTAAAAAAAAAACATGTAAAAGCCTAACAGGGCGTGAAATACAAATAATTAAATAAATAAATAAAAATAAAGAACAGAGAAAATGAAAGAAAGAAAAAATATAATAATGGAAACAAATTAAAACGAAAAGAAGAAAAACAGCGATGAGTAAAAAAAAAAATCTTTCACATAACCAATTTTTACCAAACATTTCCTTCTGAAAGTCAATTCACAGCTTTTTATTGAATTGGGTAACATGTTGTAAATGATTGGAACGAGGTATTCCAGAGTTGGTCGTATTTACTTAGGTATCTGGAAATTACAAGCCCATCATTAGCAGTTTGTCTTGTATTGTGAACATGTACCACTATTTTATTATATTTAGTACTAACTCGCAATTTTAAAGCCTCAACATAGCACAAAAAGATATCAAATTTACAGAGTTGTAAAGTAATAATTTTGGTACATCATGTCTTTGTTCGTATTCAGCTTTGTTTAATAATAATTTTACCAAGGAATAATTATTTTACTTGATGGAACATTAAATTTAAACAAATTATTCTTTGAAAGAAAAGAAGGGCACAGTTATATTTCAAATCAACTTTACAAAGCAATGATTAATTGTCTAACCTACGAGCTTTGAAAGTTAATTTGGGCTCAATGAAAACTGGGAATGAATGCAAGACCTTTGGGTTGAAAAGGCAGCTCAGTGAAAATGGGCCTAATTATAATGACAAGGACAACAATACTTGTCACAAACTGCCATTCAGGAACGAACCAGAAATTAGACATGCTACAAAGTCGGTAAAGGTTTCCTTACGAAAATAGACCGTAACACATCATTCTGCGTTTGGTTTGAAAGGTAAACTGAGATAACTTAATGATAAAAAGATTGTTTTTTAAGGGATGGGTTATGACTACACTACCGTTACTTTTTTGCGTGGAAACGTCTTTCGTCCGTCACTGACCACAATTAATTAGGAAAATGAAAGTCACATTTTCACGAATGCATTTACTTTGTTTTTGCAAACGTTAAGACGATAGACTTCGCTTTTCGGCCCATACAAAAAGGACGCCCGGGAAAAAACACTTTTCTACATCGAAAATTGCACAAAATGAATATATTTTTTTTAAACTGCCTTCTAGAGGGTGAAAACTATGTCGGTATGTTTTCGAATTTTCGATGCGTTTCGTATTAACGTAAACATTCACTGTCAAACATGTACGATTTATCAAAAAAAAAAATTTAAAGGAAAAAGTGCTGCTAACTCAACTCTCATAAAGAATTATAAAATTATAAAAAGCTACCGACGTAGCTTCTTCTTTCTAAAATATATATATTTTTTAAAATTTCAATTTCGTGAAAGTTTCGGTGTAGAAAAGTGTATTCTCCATAAACCCCTTTTCGAGCGATTTCTGTAGGTAAATTTGAGCGTTGTCTCATTCGCACATTTCGCATTCGCATGTATTGTAAGTGTACGTGAGCTTATTGTGAGCGGGACAGAATGACAGTCGCGGGTGTTTCGCGTGTCGTTCAAAGTCTAGCCTCTTAATGGATTAATTATTGGATTATTTAAATAGCGCCATTCACCTCGGGGGCGTTTAACAGCTTAATTTATTTAACCTATACTGAAATTTACATAAATGACACGTAGTTTCAGTTGTTTTGTTAGAAGTCATTAGTCTTAGAGCTTATGTCAAGTTCCGACAAATGTCGAGCAGTTACAGTAGATACACCCAGGCAGTACTCCCGGTCAACAGCAGCTCTAGTTCTCAGATTCAATTGCTACACAGTTATAGTCGGTCGTGAGACCCAAAAATATAATATATTTTAACCACGTATATATTGGTCCTTACATATGAAATTGGCGTATTTTTGAGGAAAATAGATTCGATTTTTTATAAATATAATATACTTATTTAATCAAAGTATGTACCATTGCTATCTATGCACTTTTGCCATCTCATAGGTAGTTCATCGATCCCTTTACTAAAATAACCATTCGTACGGGAATCAATAAAATCTTTGAAGGCGGTTTGGACTGCCCCATCGGAGTTGAATTTTTTACCTTGCAAGAAGTTATCGAAATTTCGAAAAAAATTGTAATCTGTTGGGGCAAGGTCCGGAGAGTACGGTGGATGTCTTAGACATTCCAATTGAAGCTCCACTAATTTGGTAGCCGTCTGTTGTGCAGTGTGTGGTCTAGCGTTATCATGAAGCAGCAGTGGCCCAGAGCGATTAACCAGCCTCGGTTGTTTATCAGCTAGCTTTTCCATCATGGTTTGCAGTTGCTGACAATAGACATCTGCCGTAATCGTCTGGTCAGATTTAAGAAAGCTGTAGTGAACGACGCCAGCACTAGTCCACCAAACGCTCACAATTAACTTTTTGGAGTCAATTTTCGCTTGGGGCATGGTTTGGCTGGTTCGGCAGGGTTAAGCTATTGAGATGAGCGCTTCTGATTATCGTACAGGATCCACTTTTCATCACAGGTAATTATTCGATTAAAAATCCCTTCATTATTGTGCCGGTTGAGTAATGCAACGCAGCAGTCAACGCGCGTTTGTTGATTTGCTTCACTCAATTCGTGAGGTACCCACCTTTCAAGCTTTTTCACCTTCCCAATTTGCTTCAAGTGGATTAAACAGTTTTATCACTAACACCGCAGCCTGCAGCTAACTCAAACGTGGTTTGCGATGGATCCGCTTCCACAATAGCCTTCAATTCTTTATTATAAACTTTGGTCTCCGGCCGTCCACGGGGTTTGTTCTGCAGGTCGAAATTTTCAGAACGAAAACGTTGGAACCAAAAACGCACTTGTTTTCTTTTGCGGCACCGTCGCCATACACATCATTAATCCTTCGAGCAGTTTCTGCAGCACTGGTGCCACGGTGGAACTCGTACTCGTAAATAACGCGATATTTCAAGTTTTCCATTTTGTAAACTAAGTGACGCAAAGAAAAACTGGACGCAGGTCTGCGGCCTGCGAGAGGTTAAGTTGAAAAAAAATAGAATATTTTTTTGTTAATCTCGTATTAAATGTGAATGTATTCTGCATTCAAAAACCTTCAAGTATTGTGGCGTGGTTGGTTTTTGTAACCCTCAGACGCGCCATTGAAAAACTGGAACTGTAGTTAATGCCTTTATCTTCCGTAAACTCGTATAACGATTTATTCCGTATATATTCGTATACTAATATTATCCAATTATATTAAGTATCACTAGTGTCTGGTACTAGGTGTCCTTGTCTCTTCCCGCATCGCAGGACTGCGAGGAGTGGAGGAGCCTTGTCGACCATGAAGTAGGGGTCATAATCCTCAGCAATGAGGATCCGTCTAGGGAAGCGGTTGTCAACATTTTTGAGCCTGCGTACCCCTTAACTCTTACTAAAATTTGTTGCACCCCAAACTCTCTATCTTTCATATGTACACGTGTATTACAAATCTGTTGTACCCCGTACCCTCTATCTATCTTATGTACACGTGTACCTCAAATTTGTTGTATCCCGCACCCTCTATCTATCTTATGTACACGTGTACTTCAAATTTGTTGTATCTCGTACCCTCTGTCTATCTTATGTACACGTGTACTACAATTTTGTTGTATTCCGTACCCTCTATCTATCTTATGCACACGAGTAAGTACTACAAATGGTTGTACCCTGTACCCTCTTTCTATCTTATTTACACGTGTACTTCAAATTTGTTGTATCTCGTACCCTCTATCTATCTTATGTACACGTGTACTACAACTTTGTTGTACCCCGTACCCTCTATCTATCTTATGTACACGTGTACTACAAATTTGTTGTACCCCGTACCCTTTATCTATCTTATGTACACGTGTACTACAAATTTGTTGGAGTTTAATCGATACATGACAACCTAATAAGCCAATATTGGAATTTAGGATGGGCAGGAATAAAGAAATGATTTGAGCGTTATAATTTTTTTTTCTAAACCGCTGGTCTAGAGAAGACATTATATAATGATTTACTTTTTAATAATAAAGAAAAGTTAAAGAATACTGTATATCCCCAACACCTTCGTTTTAATAGTCAAAATAAAAACAATTATCAGCTGCTCCCGTCTGGCGCCAGTAACACATGGAGAAAAATATTATTCTAAAATACGATCATTTTATTCGTAAAAATGGTTCAAAACGGGACTGAAGTTCTTTTAAACAAATTAACAGTGTTTCAATGTTTATTGGCGGGAAAGTGTAAGAATAATTTGTTGGTATACGTACGAAATTACGTATACCAAAAAATTATTCTTACATGTTCCCGCCAATAAATATTGAAACCGTGTTAATTTGTGCGTAAAAACTTCAGTCCCGTTTTTAACCGTTTTTACGAATAAAATGATCGTATTTTAGAATAATATTTTTCTCCGTGCACAATTGGGGTATATTATGAGGTTTAAGATAGTGAAGAGAGAGAGGAGATGAGAGAGAGCAAGGTGGAAAAGTACCTGGCTATTGAGATCTGGTCATCAACTATGGCTAAAGCAATTTTAAGCGACGTTTCAATTCTGAATGGTGATCTTACACCAGGGCGATACTGAGAATATCGCATCTCCAAAGATGGCATTGCCCCTTAGGATAATTGTTTTCCTCAGGGCCGCCCCCTCCTTTGTCGAGCTAAAGTAAAAACGACAACTTTTAACTTGTTTGTATACCTGTTTATCTTCTTGAAGGCTAATGTTGAGAAAAAAAGAAATGTGCTGTAAATGGATAATTAATTTGTCGTACAATAATTCTGTAACTTAACCACTGGAGCGACAGAGCAATTAAAATATTTTTTCTCGGATTGCTAAAGGAAATTTTTCGGCCCACATTAAAAAAATCATACCTCCGAATTTGAATATGGAGACATACAAACTGATGATAGTTCTATGTAGCTAATGAATTCCCCAATCTTTTATCTATTGTCACATATTTGTAGGATTTATAAAAAAAATATAATTAAATCTTTAACCTTAAAATACTTAAAATAATCTAGAAAATAATTATTTTTTTATATTTTGAATGTACAATATATATAGTCGTTTAAATTATTATTATTATTTTTTTTTATTGCCACATTTTGTCAACAAAGCAATCCGAGGTTTTGGAAATAGTGCCATAATGTGGCAAAAAGCGCTCCAGTGGTTAAAGGATAAACCATGGGATTCCACGGAACTTTGTTCAGGAAAGCGATTTTTGTGTTTGTGAATTGAATGTTTGAAGGTCTATAACTTTTTTTATTTACTGCAATAATTAAGATCTGTGTACATTCGTTTTTGGCCATAGTTAAGACAAATATGTCCATTTATGAATATATTTTGGTTTATAGTGTTTCTTAACCTGTGGTCCGCGTTCTTAACCAGTGGTCCGCGGACCCCTGGGGGTCCGCTAATACTTGTACGGGGGTCCGCAGTCTCATCTCTGAACCCTAATTTAAAATAACTCTTATCACTTTCCTACACTATCAGCGCTTTTGGAATCCTCTGGTGGAGCAATTTTTCCAACACAAGTTCAATGCGAAAGGATTCAATGAATTAAACACCTCCGCGGTTTAAAGTCTTCGTTCCGGGATTACCGTTAAAATAAATAAAAAATATATTAGACCCTTTAAAGACAGATGTTACCTACTGACATTACAGGCTTAACAACGGCACAGGAAATCCAATTAATAGAAATATCTTGTGATTCAGCTATGAAACGTAATTTCAAAAAATTCTCTTTATCAAGATTTTTGGTGAATGTAAAGAAAGATTATAAAGAAATGTCAGAAGAAGCACTGAAACATTTACTGCTTTTCTCAACCAAATACCTCTGTGAAAATCATAGACAAATTATGTATAGACCTGCCCTAAGTCATAAAAGCGTATTATTTCCCCCTCCTGTATTCTGGGTTCCATGGAACCGGCCGGGCTGGCGTATTGGTTCGCGTGAATCTAGAAAATGTGACGTCATCATTCTTGTGCGGACCAGCGTCGAGCTCTCATCGGTACATTTTACGAAATAACACGGCAAAAATGGTAACTTGTGCTATTAAAACGTGTAAAAATAGAAGTGAAAAAGAGTATAAACCCAATTGTCGTATTTTATTCCATAGGTAGGCATTATTTGTCTTTATTTTAAGCTTATTCACATCATATAAAATGATCAGTTTTATCGCACCGAGAAATATGAAGCTTTGGCAACCGAAATTCCCGGTCCCGTCGTGTGCACGTTGCTTTTTACTTGGATAAGTAAATTATGAAACATTTGTAAAAGTGTCTTGACTAAACACGGTAACAAAATATTCGACTCTCAAAACAAGCGAACCTTTCTTCGCTTTATATGGATTACACAAGTTTTTTCAAACCGGGCGAACAATTCGCGCTCCCATGTAAAAAGTTCTATTCATTCAAAATCAGATTTTACTTTTAAGAACTAAATGGTGATATTATAATGCGAGATGCCTATATACTGTCATATTAAAGTATTAACGAATCACATATCGTTACAGTCAACTCATTCCTCTGCGCCCCGCTACAGTTGGTTTTTACCCCTCTCCCTGATTCTATGGTCTATGAATATTCATATGTCTATGGTGAAAATGCATTCTCTGCTCTTGTATATACTAAAAACCAATACAGAAACAGATTACATATGGAATCAGATTTTAGATTACAACTTAGTAGTAACATCAACCCGAATATCACTAATTTAGTTGCAAAAAGTAACAACATCCTTCACATTAATATACCATTAATTCATGTGAATGTTGATTAAATGGTCCGAAATTTAGTTTTTTTATTAAGGGGGTCCTTAAAAATTGTGCTTGATTTCCTAGAGGTCTGCGTCTGAAAAAGGTTAAGAAACGCTGCACTAAAGTAAATTGGATTCCATTGAGATATTTTAAACGAAAAATTACTTAGAACCACATACTTTGCTTTCTGTCAATCAATTATACAATACGGCATCATAGGATGTGGCGGTACATATACAAATCAAACACAAATAATTTATAAATCACAAAAATTAATAATAAAAACCATTTTAAAAAAAACCTATACATGTTCGTCAGAACTCTTATTCAAACAATTTAAGGTCAGAAAATTAAGCGCATTATACTTCTACCATGCAACATTACAAATTTATAAAGATAAATTATATAATCTTAGACAAACTTCAATACTTCCTACTCCAAGATGTAAAAAAACAATAGGACAGTTCAGTTAAATCATAAATATCTCGGAGTATTTTTTTTTAATTCATTACCAGAAAAAATTAGAAAGATGAATACTAACATAAAATAATTTAAAACTCACCTTAAAAATTATACTGCAAACTTGAACTGAATCATGTCAAATAAAACCAATGTTATAACACCCCCCCACACACACAAGCCTTTTTTATGGAGGTACATCAAATACATATATTATGTAATTAATTACTGTAAAAAAATATATATTTGTAATTTATGTATCCTTTTGTACCCAATAATTTTTTTTTTTAAATTTGATTACTGATTTCATTGTTTCATCCAATAATGTAAAGAAATATAGAGATTTTTTCCGCATATTCAACTCAATACCGCCAAAAAGTGGACTTCCGCGGTTTCTACTTTAGGGTATAAAATTTAAATAAAAATAATTATTAAGTCCATTTTGCAGGCATTCATTTTTGTCGTTCTGCTTCAGAACACGTGTTTCTAAATACAAGGCATGGATTTGCAAGAATTTAAAAAGTGTTTACAATAATTTAACAAGTACTTGACCGGTTACTGATTACTACAGCAAGTGAAGTGAAGTGACCACGAAATAAACCTCTTCGGAACCGGTTATATCTAGCTAGTAGCTACAGGAAAATCCTTCAAAAGCAATACCTACATGTAAGGTACTCTTTTGCCGGTTTACTTCTCCTGTTGAAATACTGGGTACATAAAATACGCAATTCATACCTTTAAACCTTTATTGATTGTTATACATTTTTAATCACTTCGACCACGTGAAATAAATAAACTTGACTCGGTTGCTCGAGATTTCCAGATGATAATTTTTTAAAATTTTCGCCAACATTAAAAAAATCATACCTTCGAATTTTAACATGGAGACTTAAAAACTTATTAAAGTGATATATAGCCAATGAATTTACCTGCATTTTACCGTTTATCTCATATTTGTAAGATTTAAAAAAAATATATTAAAAAATCGTAAAGTTTATAACCGCGCAGATTCGAGTCAACATAGAATATTTTCGATTTATTGTCTAGAAAGATTACACTTGTGCAATAATTCAGGTATGATGCTACAGTTGTTTTGTAAACCCATTTTCTTGTTTTAATGTCTAATTTTTCTTTTATAGCATATTTATTTTGAACACTTAAGTTATCAAGTTTTTAAAAGAATATATGCTATTTCTGAAGATTATATCTATGCATTTGCCACTGTATAGATATTGTAATTATATGAAATTCCCTCGATAGAAAAAATGGCACAGTATGCTCCGAAAATCATTATAACCAAGTTTTTTCTTACTATTTTACAAGTAAAAAAATTAACAGCATTTCTTCTAATGCTATTTAAGACTTCTTTTTTTTTTAAAAGAAAGACAAACATTCCCGGGTGACGAATATTTTTTTATTTTATTTTTATTATTTATTAACCAAAAATACATTTTAAGTGCATTTTTTAGGTATACGCCACCTCACTAGGCTGAGCCTGTTCCGAGGTGGCAGGAATTTAATATTTTTATATCATTTTCTTAAAATAAAGAATAAAATTTATTATTAATTAATAAATAGAATTTGGAAAAATAAACATAAAATGAAAATTAATAAGAGAAATAGAAAAGAAAAAATGGAGAAGAGATGATATAAAGAAATTAAACTATTAACCTAACAACATTTGAAAATCTCCTACTAGCTTCACACTAAGCGGGAGATGTTGCTTGTGTTGTGATGGAGAACTTAGCCAGCTGAGGAATCGAACACGGAAAGCCTGGGTGGGTCCCAAAGGTGGGACCCAAAGGCCCACTAAACCACTGACCGGTCAAGATTTGAGATTCCGTGAGATTTTTGCTCTATTTTAAACGAGCCGTGTTTTATTATTCATTTGTCCAATTTTTCCTTAAGACGATAGACTTCGCTTTTCGGCCCATACAAAAAGGACGCCCGGGAAAAAACAGTTTTCTACATCGAAAATTGCACAAAAAGAATATATTTTTTTTGTAATGCCTTCTTTAGGGTAAAAACTATGTCGGTATGTTTTCGAATTTTCGATGCGTTTCGTATTAACGTAAACATTCACTGTCAAACATGTACGATTTATCAAAAAATATTATTTAAGGAAAAAGTGCTGCTAACTCAACTCTCATAAAGAATTATAAAATTATAAAAAGCTACCGACGTAGCTTCTTCTTTCTAAAAAATTATATTTAAAAAAATTTTAATTTCGTGAAAGTTTCGGTGTAGAAAAGTGTATTCTCCATAAACCCCTTTTCGAGCGATTTCTGTAGGTAAATTTGAGCGTTGTCTCATTCGCACATTTCGCATTCGCATGTATTGTAAGTGTGCGTGAGCTTATTTGAGCGGGACAGAATGACAGACGCGGGTGTTCCGCGTGTCGTTCAAAGTCTGGCCTCTTAAATATTATCGTTTTAATGTTAGCGCACTCCCTCTAACATTTGTTTTTTTTCTTTTTGAGCGCCTACTACCGGGTCTAATGTTTTAAAGTTAGTTTTAGTTTTAACTTGTCATGGATTATGATTCCCAAACGTTGAATGATTATAATTTTCAACGCCCTGATAAGCTCTTACATGATTGGTGTATGATTTAGAGACACAATGTTTTAATTAAATAATTAAAAAAATGAACATTATACATTGGAAAATAATATATAAGAAAAGAGGAATGAATAAACAGAAACCAGTTTTTAAATTGCAGATGGTATAAAAAATAATAATTTACTGTAGGTCAGGATTGGCCAACTTGATTAGACCCAAGATCTACTGTTTACTGACGAAAATCTGGGTGATCTACCAATTACATCAGGGACCAGGGCGATACTAAGAGTATCTTCTACTCTGGAACGTGACGCAAATATACTATATATTATTTTAAATAATTAATTGTGAAATAACACAAATCAATTGAATAAAATTTATTTGCTCTCGCCGGGTTCGAACCTGCAACTTTCGGAATGAGAGTCTAACGCCCTATATATTTATAGTGAATACCTCACTAGAGTCCCAACTGCTCCCGTCTGGAGCCAGTGAGACTATGGCATCCCCATTTGGGGTATGTTATGAGGCTGAAGGTAAAAGGGGGAGGGGAGGAGACGAGGAAGAGGTAGGTGGGGAAGTACCTGGCTATTCATATCTAGTAACTAAACACGGCTAAAGCCTTTTTTGCCTAATTGCTCGATTAGGTACCTTGAAGATGCCGGAGACAGTGACAGCATCAGTTTGCCTCAATTCTCGGCCACCAGGTTTTATCTTAAGAAGAAACCTGGTGTTGGAGAAATCTAAAAAACGTATACGGCTAAAGCCATTTCAAGCAACGTTTCAATTATAAATGGTAGTCTTACACCAGGGCTATACTGAGAGTATCTTCCACTCTGGAACGTGCCGCAAATATAGTATATATTATTTTAAATAATTAATTGTGAAATAACACAAATTAATTAAATAAAATTTATTTGCGCACGCCGGGTTCGAACCTGCGGCTTTCGGAATGGGAGTCTAACGCCCTACCGCTGGACTACGCCGGCCGTCAAACCGTCAATACTGGAAAACTTAGTTATGTCGATAGGTGAGGTGAATTTGTTTCCAAGTATGTGAAAGCAAAGAATAGTTGCGTGTTTGGTTCCGGAATTATTGTTGCAGAATAATATATTTTGCCTAATTGCTCGATTAGATACCTTGAAGATGCCGGAGACAGTGACAGCATCAGTTTGCCTCAATTCTCGGCCACCAGGTTTTATCTTAAGAAGAAACCTGGTGTTGGAGAAATTTGAAAAATAGATTTGACTAAATCGTTGCTGTCACTGTTGCTCTTACTCCACCGGATATTGAGCGAAAGGGGCAAAGCACCTCGGGCTACTAATACCTAACTAAAATCCAGGTTCTGTATTCCCCACTTTTCTCCTCCATAAGTGGACTGTTTTTTACTTTTTTTTTTACCAACTACATAAGAAAAAACTATTCTATGTTTGATACGTTTTTACATTTTCACGGCCAAAAGCATTTTCGTTGTTTGTTTTTAGGGTGTTATGCCGTGTTGCGCTACGTCCTTCTTTAGCCGACGGATCTGCCCTGATGATGGACACTGCAACGCTGTCCGAAACGTCGGCTAAAGAAAGAGGTAGCGCAACACGGCATAACACCCCCAAAACAAACAACGAAAATATTCTATGTTTGTACGTTTTCCTTTTTTTTAAAAAACATTGTCTAGTTTGTATACTGAACGTCTTTTGACGGCGTTTAAACCAGTCAATTTTATTGATTTTTGGAAGGTCATAACTTCTATAAAAAGTAACTTAACAAAAAAAAAACAAAAAGTACCGACACGCTAGTAGTTGATATCTATTTTATGTAGAAACAATATTTTCTCTAGAGTTAAAATCCAGAGAGATAAATAGGGAATACGTTTGTATGGAAAAATCAATTATTGGAAAAATAGTCGACCTTGATAAAAATAGTTGTTTCAATTCAAAATATTGCGAAAACGTATTTTTATTGAATGTTTGTCTAAATGCAAGAATAAATCTTCATTTTTTTGCAGGCTAGCAAAAAGTTTTGCAAGACGACATTATTAAATTTATTGTGTCCAATTTTGGAAAATTCGCCTTATTTATTATAGAATACTGAATGCCACAGACAAATATTTTGAACAGCTTTAATAACATGTTCTTCAGTTTGGCAACACCGAAAATTAGCACATTTTTAAGTTGTTCATTTAAACGCGTGTTTTATAAGGATGTTGCCCTTGTTCAGAAAAAAAATTATGTTAAATATTTCAAAATGAATATTAAAAGATTTACAACACAAGTAGGTACCTATAATTTGTGCAAATTAATGTAAATAATGTCTTTGCGAAATTTGATGTAAATAGGTATACGAATTTAAACGATGATTTAAATACGATTATTTCAAAATCACATGTTTTTTACATTTTTAAATTAAATTAACTTGTATTAGTATAAATCTTATCATAAATACCTTGAGACCCACAACTCGTAGAGGCCCTTAAATTTAATTGGCATTTTTTAAAACTTTGTATAATAATTTTATTAAATTATTTGTATGTGCCATGTCGACTTTTACATAATATTTTATCATTAATGAAGATAATAGATGATATAAATAAATCTTAATGAAAACATAATTTAAGGTAGAATCATACCGGGTCGATGTACGTACCTACGGATCGCTACGCCTAACAATGCTTAGCAACCATACATTTTCTATAAAAATGGCCACAGACATCGCACGATCCGCTCACTAAGGCAACTGAAAACTGTCAACTGACAACTGTCTTTGTATGACAATGTGATGGCCCGCATACTACACAATCACTCAAACACCCGTTGTCAACGGTAACGCAAGCGGTGACTCGCGACTCGCACTGCTGATTGGGGTGGCCGGCCGTTGCTAGTTGCCAGCTATCAGCTGATTGTTCTTCATCTATGGTTAAACAAGCTTAAGATTTTACCAATCAAGACATAGAAACCAGCTGGTTTTAGTTGGTTTTCAGTTGCCTCGTCAGCGGAGCGCCTCAAACATAAATTTTCATAGAAAATGTATGGTTGCTAAGTAGCCCAGATATTGTTAGGCGTAGCGATGGGTACGTACGTCGACCCAGTATGTATCTACCATTATACAGACCCTTAAACTCTTAAAATGGTGGCATTAGCCAAATTGGTAAAGACGTTTGTCCCGTTAAGACGAGAGGTTGTGGGTTCGAGCAACACGTCCGTGGTGGTTCGTGTCCCAGTTGCCACCGTTATCTTTTCCTTTTCTGTGTCTTGTTTAATTTCGTTTAGATTATTAGATTTATTAGTATTATCTTTTTATTCAATGATATATATTACATTGATTGGAATAACCTTCAAAAGTTAAAAAAAGAGTTGTTTTAATGAAAATTGAAGACTCTTAAAAATTTTAAATGGAACTCGAACCCGGGCCTTTTCCAGTCTTACCGGGTGTACAATGATTACATTTTACAAAAAACTCTCTTTTTAACTTTTTAAGGTTATTATCGTTTATTATTTGTTGTTATTAATGCGACCATTATCTTTTATTATTTTTCTGTGTCTTGTTCATTTACATATTTAAAAAATTTGATTATTATTGTTATCTTCTTATTCAGTGATATATATCATTGATGGGAATAACCTTCAAAAGTTAAAAAGAGAGTTTTTCTTATAAAAAAAATGAATATTCATTTAGACTTTTATAAAAAGTCAATAGGTGTTCGATAAAAATAAAATCGGATATATTTATCCGAGACACTATCTAGGTAACAAATACATTCTTTTAATACTTGTTTCCAATAATAAAGGTAGCTGCCAATAATATGGAAAAAAACATTAGTAGAAGATAATTTTGTTGATTCTGAAATTTGAAATATGAAGTTGACAATTACGACAGTCTCATAACAGATCGCAGTAGCCCAATTGATAGAGGTGTATGTCCCGGTGAGACGTTAGGTTCTGGGTTCGTGACCCAGTTGCGACCATTATCTTTTATTATTTTTCTGTGTCTTGTTCATTTTCATATTTAAAAAATTAGATTATTATTGTTATCTTCTTCTTCAATGATAATTATTTCTTATAATAATTGTTAAATGAAGTAGTTGTTGGAACAGATATGAAATGGCCATTGTAATTTATGGAACATGTTTTTCCACTACCTTTACACCTTTATCAGGTTGAATTCAATTGATTTATATCGACCAATGGTGCCTTTAATGGAAGAACTGAACGAGCCCATAAAATATTTTGAAAGTATTTCGTAAGAACAACCTGAATAACTCCATAAAGAGTGTACCTACTTTTTTTAAACAATTTGTAGTCTTTGGTTTATTTAAGCTGTATTTAAAACTGAAAACAGTACACATTCAAACAAAACATTGTATATTATATACATAGTTAATAATAATTTATAACTAACTAACTAACTAACTAACCAACTAACCATCACGCCGTTTCCCCGCAGGGGTAGGCAGAGAGGACGGACCGCCAAACAACTCGCTGCCCTAGTGCTTGTATGTTCAATAGACCATTTTGCAAATTTTACAGGGGAGGTTTTTTTTGTTTTTTACAGGCAAATTCTAAATAGATCTCGACTTTAGTCATTTCGTTTTATACCGTATTCAAAAGACATGTATAAAACGAAATGACTAAAGTCAGAATTATTTAGAATTTGCCTGTAAAAAACAAAAAAAAAACGTCCCCTGTAAAATTTGCAAAATGGTCTATTGAACATACAAGCAGTAGGGCAGCGAACTCGGTCTTGGCACACACTCCTTGTCTCATTCACATTCATACATCTTCTCATACATACTCTTCTATTATTCTGACTCTTGACATGGCCCGACTCAAGTATCTGATTTACTTGATCGTGCCACGTCTTCCTTGGGCGTCCTCTGCTTCTTCTACCATTCACATTCGCGTCATAAATTCTCTTTACACTCCTTTCTTCATTCATTCGCTCAACATGCCCAAACCATCTAAGCGTCCCTTTCTTAATCTTACTTATTACGCTCACATCAGCCTTGCATTCTTTTCGGATCTCCACATTCATGATAATTTATGCGACATATTATTTTAAGTGCGTTATAAAGGAAAGGGAGTGAACGCGAAAAGTGTGCAATGCAATATCGTCACCGTGAGATATCTTCGAAAAAATCACCTTTGAGATAAGTATGCAGTTCGATGTAAAATTGTGAGCTCTACAAGATACATTACTGGGATATTTCGAAAAAAAAATGCCCGAGTTACAAGTAAAATCTCAATATTGAGATATTTCCAAATTTACGTATACTTTGTCAAAATTAGTCTGAAAAAAAATAATTATTTATCTATTATTACAATTTTAGGTCGATGTTAAATAATTTACCTCTCTAATACCATATCATTAACCTGCAACATTAGTTAATTTGATTCTGCTAGAACTCACGCAAACCTAAAAGTCCTTTTATCTCAGAACAGCATTTTTCAAGATATCTCACTGTTGCTTTAAGACGATAGACTTCGCTTTTCGGCCCATACAAAAAGGACGCCCGGGAAAAAACACTTTTCTACATCGAAAATTGCACAAAATGAATATATTTTTTTTATACTGCCTTTTAGAGGGTGAAAACTATGTCGGTATGTTTTCGAATTTTCGATGCGTTTCGTATTAACGTAAACATTCACTGTTAAACATGTACGATTTATCAAAAAATATTATTTAAGGAAAAAGTGCTGCTAACTCAACTCTCATAAAGAATTATAAAATTATAAAAAGCTACCAACGTAGCTTCTTCTTTCTAAAAAATATATATTTTTTTAAATTTCAATTTCGTGAAAGCTTCGGTGTAGAAAAGTGTATTCTCCATAAACCCCTTTTCGAGCGATTTCTTTAAGTAAATTTGAGCGTTGTCTCATTGGCACATTTCGCATTCGCATGTATTGTAAGCGTGCGTGAGCTTATTGTGAGCGGGACAGAGTGACAGACGCGGGTGTTCCGCGTGTCGTTAAAAGTCTAGCCTCTTAAGGTGACGATATGTAGTTGCAAATGATGACTACTTGGTACAACACGTATAGTTGTGAATGATGCATACTTGGCGCAATATATATACATATATATATATATATATATATATATATATATTTTTTTTTTTTCTTATTAATAATTCAAAAAAGATACATAAATTACAAATACATTTTATACACTAATTAATTATATAATATATATGTTTGATGTATCCCCATAAAAAATCAGGGCTTGTGTGTATGGGGGGAAGGGGGGGGGGTTATTATATAGTTTTTATTTTATATGATTTAGTTAAGGTTTTGAGTATGATATTAAGGGTGAGTTTTAAATTCTTTTATATTGGTATTCATGTTTCTAATTTTTTCTGGTAATGAATTAAAGAATTTTACTCCGAGATATTTATGATTTAACTGTTCTATTGTTTTTTTACATTTTGGAGTAGGAAGTATTGATGTTTGTCTAAAGGGTGCAGTTTTATTTTGAATATTATCTTATAAAATTGTAATGTTGCATGGTAGTAGTATAATGCACTTTATTTTCTGACCTTAAATTCTTTGAATAAAAGTATTGACGAATATGAGTAGGGTTTTTTTAAAATTGTTTTATTATTAGTTTTTGTGATATGTAAATTGTTTGTGTTTGATTTTTTGGATTGCAATCTTTAGAGCACAGGAGTCAGGTGGGAACGCTATCCTTGTTCTACCGGTATTTCAATGGAAGATGCTCCGAGGAACTAGCGTCATTGATCCCCTCGGCACCGGTGCATAGTCGGGGAACATGCCAAACGCTCGCCCAACATATGTACACGGTTGACATTTGTCACATGAGAACTGGTCGTTTTTACGACTCGTTCTTGAGTTCAACAGCTCGGCTGTGGAACGATTTGCCGGCCTCTGTGTTTCCTCCTCCCTACAACATGGGTCTCTTCAAGACCCATGTTCACTCCTTCCTCTCCTCAAAAAGACCCTCCACGCAGCATCTTCAAAGATGACATAGGCCCCGAGCGAAATTATTTTCCTCAGGGCCTCCTGTTTGAAGTTAATATAAAAAAATATATATAAAAAAATTACAAATATCCAAAAAGAATGCGAGACTAACGTAAGTGTTAAACGAGATTAAGAAAACGACGCTTAGAAGTTTTTGAACTGTGGTGTTGTGTTTAATTTTAGTAATACCACGCTGTCATGAAAGATGTTCACATTTGAATTATGTACCCACATCAAAATTATTGTACCAATCCACTTGATTATGAAATATTTATGATGTTATCATTGTTTAAAAAGGTCACACGGGTTGAATAACTTCGCAATAAATTCTTCTCAATCAAATGAATTATAGGTAAGTTATGTACCATGAGCGTGGCACGATATTCAAGAAATTTATTCAATTGGTACTAGTTTTTTTCATTACTATGGCAACACCAATCTACACACTTTGTCTTTGAAATACTTTGTTCTTAGGCGATCCGCTCACTGAGGCAACTGAAAACTGCCAACTGGCAACTGTCTTTGTATGACAATGTGATGGCCCGCACACTACATAATCACACAAAACCCCGTTGTCAATGGTAACGCAAGCGGTGACTCGCGACTTTGCTTGTCTGCAGATTTTATTCTATCTCAATATGCAATAAGAATACAAGGTTAGAGGACCGCCTAGAACGAACAGCTATCAAATTCGAATGTCTGCTGATGAGGCAAACTAAAACCGGCTGGTTTCTATGTCTTGATTGGTCAAAAAGCTTGTTTAACAATAGACGAAGAACAATCAGCTGACATCTGGCAACTAGCAACGGCCGACCACGGCAATCAGAAGTGCGAGTCGCGAGTCACCGCTTGCGTTACCATTGTCAACAGGTTTTTGAGTGATTATGTAGTGTGCGGGCCATCAAATTGTCATACAAAAACAGTTGCCATTTGACAGTTTTCAGTTGCCTCAGTGAGCGGATCGGAATCTGTAGACAAGCAATTATGTTGCAGCTTCGCGGAACTATCTATTTAATGTCTCAACCATGTATTTTGTTAAGTGTTAAGTGTTCTATTAGAAATAAAAAAGCATAAAAAAAAAATACAATAAAATAAAATTAAAAAATTAAAAATTATTTTAGAATGTGATATTGAATCATCTTCAAGATATTAGTGTAGAGACACGGGTACTTACTAAGAGGAATGAGCGAGCACTGGACATTTTTGAAAGAAAAATTTTAAGGCGTATCTTTGGACCGATTCTAGAAAATGGATTTTGGCGTAGACGTTATAACGATGAGCTCAACACTCTGTTTAAGGAACCAAAAGTTACACAATTTATAAAGTTGGGAAGACTTCGGTGGCTGGGTCATGTTGAAAGAATGACAGAGCATCAAGCACCAAAGTCCATGCTAAAATCTAGACCTGTAGGGCGAAGGAGTCTGGGAAGTCCAAAATTAAGATGGAACGACAACGTCCTCAAAGACCTACGTACCTTGGAGATTCCAAACTGGATAGAACTAATACAAAACAGAGATGAGTGGAGCAAGACTCTCGAGGAGGCCAAGACCCTCCAAGGGTTGTAGCGCCAATTGTGATGATGATGATTGAATCATCTCCTTTCGCAAAGTATTACTAATTTTAAAAAATATGTGCTTCGATTATTGTGTGTTTTTATTCATACCTATATTCATCTCGGTGTTGTAATTCATTCAAAACCTTTAAAATGATCGCAGCGCAATCATTTTTTTGTCTAAGTACTGTTAAATGTCAGATTTGTACTCGTTTAAGGTTTATTGATTGCGCAGAAAATTATAGTACCTAAGGTATATTTACTATCAATTTACCATTATTTATAATAGCGCAACCAAACCTCTTGAACGATGAACAACCGTAAATTGAGCAACCATAGAAATATGCCTTCTATAGATCAAGAACAATATTGACCGCGTCCTTATTTGAATGATAAAATGAAATAGTGATGTGCTATTATATGTAGGTACCCATTTCGAAATGATTAATCTATTTTAAAATAAAAGTTCTGTTTCCAACATTTTTATAAACGTAAGAAACAGACAGCTTTTATGTGAATAAGGCGCTCCGCCCACTGAGGCAACTGAAAACCAACTAAAACCGGCTGTTTTCTCTGCCTTGATTGGTCAAAAAGTTTGGTTAACCATAGACGAAGAACAATCAGCTGACAGCTGGCAACTATCAATGGCCGCCCAAGGCAACCAGCAGAACAAGTCGCAAGTCACCACTTGCGTTACCATTGACAACGGGGTTTTGTGTGATTGTGAAGTGTGCGGGCCATCACATTGTCATACAAAGACAGTTGGCAGTTGAGAGTTTTCAGTTGCCTGAGTGGGCGGAGCGCCTAAGGTGTTGTAAGAAACAGAGAGCTTTTATGTGAATGCCGCACAAGTTTCCCAACTGCCTGTAGCAGTGGGACTATGGCAACCACAATAGGGTATTTTCACAAACGAGGGATTCTGTGGAATATTTAAATATCATTTTTCTGATTTTAAGAGCCATTGACCAACGGCTGAGAATACAAGTTTTAAAATGATTGCAACTGTACATGGAGGTTCCGATGAGAAAGATCGATTATTCCCCGTATCAAATTTTTAAAATTAAAAATTTAATATCGATTTATTTCATTCAAAACTTTCTTACATAAATGCTCAAAACGGACGATGATAAATTATTGAATATCGTGTACTTCTTGTAAGTATTTTTTAATCATAAGTATTTATGATTTTTCAATAATGTCTAAACAAAATAAGTGTGTTAAAAAAACGGAAATATTTTAGTTTGTAAGACCTTAAATAAATAGAAAAACTGAGATATTTTCGTCACAAAACACGTTCTCGGATTTATTTTTGAATGATTTTAATGTAACTAAAATTAAAATGCCGAAAAATAGCTTTACTAGATTGTGTATTGATTTATTTTACAATAGGATTATATTTTTAGAAATGTGAGTTATATAATACAATATTTCGTTATTGTAGTTTGAAATTGAACACATTTATTATTTATTTATTTTGTCATGTTCTCTATAAAACAGTTATACACCAATATATCATGGAGAAGATTATAAATTACAAAGTACACAAGGGCAGTTTTACTACTTAGTGACATTTGCTAAAAGATAGTTGCTGAACTGTCTGTAAGTGACATTGAAAATGTCGATGGTCAATGCAGAATCGTTAAGCAGTTGAGTCGCTCTGTTTATTGGAGCGTTCTGATAGGCAGAAGTCCTCACTTTCGGAGCATAAAAAAGTGCATGGGATTTACCACGAGTATACTTGTTAGGGACGTAAAAATTAACCTCTTTTAATATAGGCGGATTGAGTATGATACCAGAGATTAGCTTAAAAAAGTGTTTACCTAAAAATATTTTTCTGCGGGCTTCTAAGGTGTTGAAATCGAGCATCCCTGTTAAGAACAAGGATGGATAAAGGAATGGATAGTACGTATATTCCCTCATATACAGGTAACGCAAAAATCTTTTTTGTACTTTTTCTATTTCTAGGATATGGTTTTGTTCAGAAGGGGCCCAAATAATGGAACTATATTCCAGGATGCTACGAACAAGTGCTTCATATGTTCGACGTATTGCAATTCCATTAGTAAATGATCTCGCATTACGAATAACAAATCCAAGCATTTTGTTGGCGCGGGAGACAATGTCAAATATGTGGGATTTGAAAGAGAGATTTGCTTCAAAAATCACGCCAAGGTCTCTAATCTCATTTTTCCGTGTTAATATATTTTTATAAATCTGGTAGGGGAATAGAAATGTATTTTTGGATCTTGTAAATGTAACGACATTGCACTTCTGGATGCTGAAGGGTAATTTGTTCAGTTCCGACCATTTGACAAGAGAATCAAGATCATTCTGTAGAATAATGGAATCTATGTAACTTTTAATAGCTCTGAAAAGTTTGATATCATCAGCGAAGAGGAGATATTTTGAGCGGTTAATGGTCTTGCCTATATCATTGATGAATAAAAGAAAGAGGAGGGGTCCTAAATTTGATCCCTGGGGGATCCCGGAGTTGGTTTTGTATTCGTGAGAAAATTGGTGTCCGTAACTGACATACTGACGACGATTGAGTAAGTAGCTAGCTACGAAAGCGAGAAAATTCTGAGAGAATCCGATGTCACTCAATTTTTTTAATAAAATATCATGGTCGACTTTGTCAAATGCTTTCTCGAAGTCTGTATAAATCACATCGACATGTACAAAATTTTCAAAAGATTTATTGATATATGTAGTAAGATTCATTAGGTTTGTTGAGGGTGATAGAGTAGGGCGAAATCCGTGCTGATTCTCGTTGAGTGAATGTTTTGTTTGATTATATATTTGTGAATAAATTAAGGTTTCCAAGAGTTTTGCGGGTGCTGATAAGACAGCTACAGGTCTATAATTATGGATTGCCGACTTTTTGCCTTTTTGTGTATAGGCGTGACTTTCGTTACTTTCCATTTTTCAGGAAAGATATTATTACGAATTGAAAGGTTAAAAATGTGCTTTAAAGGTTGAATAAAATAATTTGAATATTTTTTTAGTGTGATGGGTGGTATAAAATCTGGGCCGACAGAGTATTTAGGTTTTAGCTTGTGAAAAGCGGCAACAATATCGACATCGCTAATTTCGTGAATTTGTATAGGTAAAGCATTGTGTGACGAAGAAGCTATAGAGGAAATATCAAGTTTGGGAATACTGTCGCTAAATACTGATTCAAAATATTTTGCGAAGCCTGCTGCTATTTCAGAATATCCGTTATATTGATGTTCGTTAAAATTCATGTGATTTAGTTTGTCACAGCCGCGACGTTTATCTTTCATGTAAGTCCAAAATCGAGTGGGGTCAGTTATAATACTATTCTCTGCCTCTCGTGTAAAGTCAGTGTAGGCCTGACCAATTAACTGCTTGATTAATTTTCGTGTTTTTTTGAAGTTCGTTAAGGCATGTTCAGATTTTGTTTTTTTCCAAAGATAGTGCATTTTATTTTTCTCTCGTATGCGGTGAATGATCTCTCCAGTAAACCATTTTGGATATTGTTTATCATCTCTGAGCAAATGTGTGGATCTTTTCTTTAAACAAAGGTCGAAAATGTTATTAAGCTGCTTATAAAACATTTCGACAGCCAGGTTTACATCGAGGCAGTCATAATGATTCCAGTCGTGTTTTTCTAAGGCATTTCTAAGTGTATGATCTGAGCTTTCGTCGAAAATCCAACCCATGTTTATGTCCGGAGGTAATATGTCAGGTATTTTATGTGATTTTGTTATGTAATCGAGTGTGAATGAGAGTGAAGGGTGATTGATGTCTTCTTTGACTAGTGGAGAATTATGGCGATGGATAACAGCATTTTCAGGATTTATATTACTTAATACTAAGTCTAACATGCGGGTATTAATGTTATAAACAGTGTTTAGTTGTGTCAGATCATAAAAAGAACAAAAATATTCAAAGATATCACTTGGGTTTTTCCCTGACGAGAAGTTAAAATCACCGAAGATAATAATATTTTTTGATAATAGTTTTGCACTTTCACTTATGATTTTGTCATAAAATAATTGATATTGCTCTGATTTTGTATTTGGAGGAAAATATACTACACATATATACATCATGATATTTTTATGCGTTACTTTCACCCATAAGTCTTCACCTTGGGTTTCAATGAAGTCCAGTCTTTCTGCGTACGAGTGGCTGTCAGCTCGGAGGGCCAGGAGAGTTCCTCCTCCACGACTGCCTCTATCTTTTCTGAAGACGTGGTACAGATTTCCGAATAGTTCCGACGAATAGGTGCTAGAAGTTAGCCATGTTTCCGTGAGAGCAATCAGAAGTGGTTTCTGACACATTACTGTAGTCATAAAATATAAAATTTTGTTATTAAGGCTTCTGACGTTTTGATAAATATCATTAATTTTTGTTTTTTTGGTTTGTGCCGGTGTCGGCCGTCTTGGTTTGGGGTCGTGGCTTCCGAAATGACCATTCGTTGAAGGCCACATTCTTGGGCCAGATCGTGGGGTCCAGGAAAAAATTGAAAGATTTTTCCGGAATCCCTATTTTAAATGAAGCATAACGTTCGTGCCTCGTAATAAGTTTTTCAACTGTAAATTCTAAATCAGGCTTCTTCTTTTTAAGGAATGAAGATATTTGTTCTTCCGTGGTAGTCCTATGAAACATGAAAACATGTAAATGTAAGTTCTTCGGGATGGTCACCAAGTTGTCATCGACGGATCCTGTCCCTTTGGAGATTGGTCGAGACCGGAGTCGTCTACCATTGACGAGGGCATCGCTGTAGGATTTTATAGGCTGAGTTAACAGTTCGGATGTGGGGGGTAGAGCAGTAGAAGAAGAAGATGCTGCTGCAGCAGACGTGGAAGTATCTTCCTCCGATTTACCTTTTTTAGTACTTGATCTAGTTGTCATTTTGCGTGGTTGAGCGCTGCTTTTGGTCGGGTAATTTGGAACGGGCCCGGCTACAGTCGCTAAGGTGATTTCTTTGTGGCAAGACGGGCCGGGGGGCGGCGACGTTAAACTACACGGAGATGTAAAAATAGCACTGATGGCTGCTGCTGCTTCGTGTGTCGTGGGGCCTTGCACATATTCGGGAAGAACGGCGGCCTTCAAAACGCTAGGACAAGAACCAGATGTTCTGACAGCACCAGCGTACGTTTTACTTGTTTGTTGGTCATCCTGAATTATTGTTTTATCTGAGCGATTGATGAAAGCGTCCATTTTATCAGTAAAACCCGATAGTGCATGTACTACATCTTTCAGAGCGGAAGCTCTACCTTTCAATGTAGCATGCTCTACAGTTAAATTTATATAATCATATTTAATTTCATCTAATGCCTTTAAAATAACTAATTTGCCACCCTTATTCACTGATCCTTTTTCTTCATTTAACACTGATGATATCTTATCAACGTTATCCAAAAAATTGTTCAGACATTCTTTTTTAGGTGCTTGAGTATTATAATTTGAACTAATGTTATTTATAGAAGTGTCTGAAAATTGCATCGAATCGTCTAAATTTAATTTATGCTCGGAGGAATCATCAGGTGAAGCATCATCATTAGCTGGAATATTCTTATTTGATTTTGAAAACTCATTTTCAAGAATAAATTCTACAGCTTCCTTCAATTCAATTCGCCTGGATTCTTTGGCATTTTGGATGGTTGACGAATTAAACGTAATTTGTTCCATTATAAAAATTTAAAAGTTATTTGTTATTCGAATTAAAAATCACCAATGTTTATCAAATTTTTGAAAGTAACTGTGGAATTGGGTTTGTTATAATATTATAGACGGTAACCAAGGTTTCTAAAAAATTAACACCAACAATATATTTTGACGTATCAAATATTTATATTTTTATTAATTTTGAAATGAATTTTAAACCCTATCCGGAAAAACACTGAGAAAAAACATATAATCGGCAGAAGCCCAAACAAATCACTGTTGTTAGAATCAAAAATTACTTAAGTACACACATTATTTAAATATTTATGTGCTTCGAAAGACGAGCTAACGGAAACGTGACCGTACAGAACTTACGCGGCAGAGGACTATGTTGGCACATCTGCCAACGACCAACGGTATAACCTTACTATATTTAAAATAATTTAAGTTTTTCAAAATTTAAAACATAAACCAGATAAAATAACAATCTTTCAAAATCAATGTATATTTTTTTGTAAAAAGAGTCAATACGTCTAGAATTTGATTAAAAAAGGACTAATTTCCGGTATTCTCTGGGATTACCCTCTTTAATTTAAAAAACGATCAAAAACCGACAAAACCAAAACGGCCCGTGGTTGGCAGGGGCACCAAATGTGCACGTCTTTTTTTTTTTTTTTTTTGATTTACTAGATTCTTATTTTGCATGAAGTGCGAATCATTTAAATTTACTGAATTTAAAGTTAATGTTCTTTATACAAATAGAACGGCGTCATATGCGCCTCGCAATTTTTACCTCATGTGGGTATTATTAAAAAGTTACCTTGCTATTATAGACTTAAAGGTCCTGTGTTTTATCGATAGGGAAAAATTGTTATCTAAAAACCCTATTAAAATTGTATGTCCGCCCAAGCGGGAACAATCATCATCAGCATAGCCAGCCACGGCAGCATATATACATACGTGTCTGTTTGTGTTGTGTTGGGAGAGGGAAGGAGATGGGTCGTGTCCTCTTATTTAGGAATTCCCTCGCATTTGCCTTTGGAAATAAGGAAATCCACGAAAAAACCTTATTCAAGGGAGGCGGCCGATTGTCAACATGAAACAGATTCGGCCTTCAGTGACATCAGATGTCCTGCATTTTGTGTTGTGTGGGGTGTATGTCTGTTTTTATGTTAATATATACTTTATGGGAGTTTAAAATAAACATACATATAAATACCAATATGAAATATTATATAAATATATAAATAGATATATAAACATACGTTATGGGGAAGGAATCTGGAGATTTAGGAAGTACCTACTGTTCGCTTAATCGTCTGGTTCTGAATCCGGCACATGCCAGATGTGATCGAGGTCCATCAGTATGTGTTTAGGTAGTCTGTGGATATATCTGAAAGTAAAGTCAGCAGGGGAATTATATTGACCGATTTCTTGAATGAGTTTATTTTTACTATGTCTGAGAGATTTGTAAAATCGGTCTGTGAGTCTGTGAGTGTATTCAAATAAGGTCGGAATGTCTTCTCTGTCATGAAGTTTTTTCAAGTTGGTTCTCCACCTCGTATTGTAAGTGATTTTAATGCAGAGATTTTGTAAGGTCTGTAGTCTCGTATGGTCAGAATGTGAGATGCTACCCCACACGGGGATCGCATATGTCAGTACCGGTCGGATAAGCGAGTAGTAGACGAGGAGTTTGGTTCTGGGAAGTAGCGGGCTTCTTCGATTGAATATTGGTTTCATCGCGCCGACTGCCTTTCTGGCTTTGTTGTGTGCCTTGAATATGTGAGATTTCCAGTTGAGGCGTGAGTCCATGGTCAGGCCCAGGTAGACAACTTCATCCTTCCATTCTAAGACGTGTCCTCCCATTTCGATGTTGACGTCTGGTTTTGTCTTCTTGCGTTTCCTCGTGTACATAATGACCTCGGTTTTGGCCTCGTTCAGTTTGAGGCGCCAGTTTTTGTAGTATTCTACGAGAGCGTCGAGCGCCCTCTGTAGGTATATGGCCGCCATATCCGGGTGAAGCGAGGAAACGTAGAGTTTGACGTCATCTGCGTATATGGATGTCTTGCATCTCTCGTCCTGGGGGATGTCGTGCGTGAAGATGTTGAAGAGATGGGGTCCCAGCAAACTTCCTTGTGGCACGCCTTTTGGAATCTCACGTATTGTCGACAGCGCATCCTTGATGAAGACTCGGAAAGATCTGTTCTTCAGGTATTCTTGGATCACTCTGATGATGTAGATGGGCGTCTTCGTCTTGTGAAGCTTGTGCAGGAGCCCTCTGATCCAAACAGTGTCGAATGCCTTTTCCAAGTCGAGGAGCGCAGCGGCAGTGTAGCGATGTTCGTTGAATTTTCTTGCGATGAATTCCGCTACTCTGGTAAGTTGGTGGGTGGTGGAATGCCTCTTCCGGAATCCGAACTGCTCGTCCGGCAAAGTGTGGTTTTCATCGTGGTGTGGAAGCAGCCTGTTGAGTATAATCTGTTCAAATACCTTGCTCAGAGTGGAGAGTAGACTGATGGGCCGATAGTTCGTCGGCTGCTTCTTGTCCTTGTTGGGCTTGGAGAAGGGCAGCACGGTGGCCATTTTCCAGATCTGCGGGAAATGTCCGGTCATGAGGCAGGCATTGAACAGTTTTGTAATGTAAATGATGGCTTTTTGAGGAAGATGTTTGAGTAAAATGTTGTGTATTTGATCGCTTCCCGGCGCCTTATTGGTCTTCAATCGCTTGATGATGACGGCAACTTCACTCGGCGTGCTGAAATGAATGTCGGCGACGTTCGTCTGCTCCGCTTGGTCCAGATCTCGAAGAGAGTCTTCTACTAG
The DNA here is from genome assembly GCA_951813805.1 of Limnephilus auricula. NCBI lineage: Eukaryota > Metazoa > Arthropoda > Insecta > Trichoptera > Limnephilidae > Limnephilus > Limnephilus auricula. Next base: position 6,965,125 of record OX638412.1, read on the forward strand.
TCGATCCGTTTCCGGATCACTCAGGCCATCCGTGGCTGTATAGGCTCTCTCAAATCCGTCGGCGAGCGCGTTTGCCTTCTCTTCAAGTGACAGCGCGAGTCCAGAGCCGTCCAACTTCTCAAGCGGGGGAATCGTGTGGTCTTGATGTCTCAGGGCTTTCGCCATTTTCCATAGGCTGTTGTCCTTTGTCGTGAGTGACGTAACTTTCTTCGTCCAAAGTTCGCGCCTGAGATTGGTGATTTCTTGCTTGATTTCCCGCTGCAGGCAGTTGTAGGCAGTCTTGAAGTATTCATCCCGCGTGCTGTGATATATGCGGCGCAGGCGATTCTTTTCTTTGATGAGCGATAAGACGTACTCGGGAAGTTTGATCGTGTATGTGTGTACTTCTTTGAGAGGTATGTATGTGTCTTGTGCGTGTTGAATGATTTCCGTGAGAGTGCTAGCGGCTTCGTCAATTTCTTCTGATGAGCGCAGAGTTCCCGACGTTAGGTATATTCGTTCGTTAATTTCTTTCTTGAATCCTTCCCAGTCGGCGTCCTTGTAGTTTCGCTGTTTTCTGGGGCTCCTAGAAGTCGTTCCTCCGATGCTGAAGCTCACGGGCAGGTGATCCGACGAGAGTTCATCTAGCGTGCGTAGTGGCGAGATCGTCTTGACGTTTTTCTCGAGTACGATGTCCAGCGTGCTGGGGTACTTTGCGCGTGCTGAGTGGAACGTCGGTTTGTCCGGGGCCATTATCGTGTAGTTATGAGTCTGCATATGTGTGAAGAGCGTTTTCCCGTTCGCATTGCCTCTGTAGTTATTCCAATAGTTGTGCTTGGCGTTTAGGTCTCCTCCTAGAACAACAATTGGGCGCAAATTAAGTAATTTATCTAAATCTTCTCTCACCAGATTGTAGTTCAAATTGCAGTAGGCGGCGATGAAGGTATGCGCTCTATCCTCTATGATGACTTCGATAATTGTGGCTTCAGTATACTTCAACTTCGGAGTGGGGATCCTTGTAGACGTGATTGATTGACGAACGAATATAGCGGTACCACCGCCTTGTCCTTCCGCTCGGTCGTCTCGGTGAATTTCAAAGCCGGGCACTCTCAGCGGTATGTCGTGTTTTAAATGCGTTTCTGAAATTAAAATAATGTCAGTGTTTGTATTATTTGCTAGGGCGAGCAGTTCATCGGTCTTGAAACGGATGCTGTGGGCATTCCACAGGAGGACGTTGACCATCTCGGGATTAGACATCGAGAGTGGAGGTGATCAGCTCCATCAAGATGACGAGCTTCTCGGTCTTGTTTGTGCAGCGGGCCAGCTGCGATCGCACGCGCAGTAGACCCTGGAGCAGGGCCATTATGTCCACATCATCTTCGGCGGAGGCGGACTGTTGCTGTGGGCGGGGGTGCTGACGGGGCTCGTCTTCATGCTGCTGTTGCTGCTGGTGCGTGGCTGAGGAGCCACCGGCTACGTCAGCCCAGGAGCGTCCATCAGTCCTCGGCGCCGTCTGCGCCTGAGGATGTGGCCTGCTTCCTTGGGCCTGGCGGTGTGGTGGTCTCTGGCGCTGCTGCAGCGAAGAGACGTACGCTACCCTCTTCGGGCAGCCTCGGAAGTTGGCCGGATGAGGGCCGCCGCAGTTGCAGCACGCGGCTGGCTCGTCCCTCGTCTTCTTCGGGCACAGCGCTGAGGTATGCTCCAGCAGGCATTTCACACATCTTGCCGTGTGGGAGCAGTTTCGGGAGCCGTGGCCGAAGTTCTGGCATCGGTAGCACTGTGTCCCGTGCTGAAGGTGGTTGCTGCGGTGCTTCTGGATACGGATTCTGCAGTGGCATAGGTATTTTACTGCCGCCCTCAGCTGGCCCATGTGTACTTCCTTATCGAAGTGTGCCAGGTACATGGGGTATTCGGCCGAGGTGGTTGACATCCTTGTGACCTTTATGGGTGCAAAGCCTTGGTCCGCCAGGCTCGCAGCAATCTCCTCCGTTTCAACGTTTGGCAGGCCCTTGATGACCGCTTTCTTCTGTTTCTCGGACTCCGCCGTGTAGGTGTGAAAGCCGCGTGCCTCCGCTCGCAGCCCGTTCGTGAGAGCACGGTGGTCCGCCATATTCCTCACGAAAATGTTAGCCGTCCCGCCCCTGTTGTACCGGAAGGTGAAGTTTGGATGGCCCAGGTGTGCTTGTACGGCAGAGGTGACCTGCGCGTGTGTCAGGTCCCCCAGGGTCATTACGACCGGGGGGACGCGATCCTTTTTCGCTTGCTGGCCGCTGGTACCTGCGGGAGAGGAAAATGTATTATTATTTGAGCGCTTTGTTCTCGGTGCGCCTCCGCCTTCACTTACCTCCGGGAGGTCATCAAACCTGTTGCCGGTTGGCACCGGCCGGGAGTCCTGTGGGGATAGGGGCCGCTTAACGGGGTTGGACGGCTTCATCCATCCTTCCTCCTGGCGGGTCGTCATTGTTTCCATGTCCTGGGGGGGCTGCACGGGTCTCGAGGGTGGTCGGTAGGCCGAGGCTGGGCCTACCGGGGGGCGGCTGGGCCCGGCTACTGGCTCGGGCATCCGGATGGGCGCTGGGATGGCGGCGGGAGTCGCGGCTGGAGTCGGGGCAGGAGTCGGGGCAGGAGTCGTGGCAGGAGTCGGGGCAGGAGTCCGGGGCTGGTAGGCGGGGATGGTGAACAGGATGGACCCTGTTTGCGTCTGCCTTCTGTATTGGCGGGCGCCCGGAGGGATGATGATGGGAGAATCCTCCGGATTGGCAGGTATTAGCCGCGCGGGGTACATCCGCACGGCAGGGGTCCTACTCTTCGGCTTGAAGATGGGGATTTGGATTCGTGGTGGGGCCAGGGCGTCTTCTTCGTTGCCTTGAAAAAGGCAGTTGGGGGGCGCGAGCGCCTATGCAGGGAGCCGGTCGGTGTCCGGCCGGCTGACGAAAGAGCGGTGGTCTGGCTGTGTAAACACAAGCCAGACAGAGCGTGTATGCGGGCACAAAACTCTCACGTCTCGATAAGCGACTGTCGCAGGCGGCAGTCACGAAGCGAATCAAAAATGTGCACGTCAACAAACAACAAAACTGTCAAAAGCCGGTTGACGCTCAAGACGTCACACGATAGCCCCCCGCCCCAAAATAAAATTTTGGCGGTATTACAAAAATGAGGCACTAAGACTCACTGTAAAAAAATTATTCGTCAACATAAAAATAAAATAAAAATACCATAATCATCATAATCATCGTCTTCTGACGAGGCAACTAAAACCAAACAAAAACTGGCTGGTTGCTACGGTTTCCAACCAAACTTTGATCACGGTGCTACTTAATTTTACGATTTCTGTAATTATTTCAGCTTGTTTAACCATAGACGAACAACAATCAGCCTTCATCGCAGTCATCCGTCGCTGTCAAATTGAAAAAACAAACAAAAACTAGAAAATGACAACAAAACTGGCAACACGGCTACTAGCAGGGCGAGTCGCAAGTCACTGCTTGCGTTGCCATTGACTGTGCGGGCCATCGCATTGACATACATATACATATACATATGACATACGTATACTTTGACATACATATACATTGACAAACATATGACATACATAGGATAGCGAGTTTAGTAGCAAACTGATTTTTTTTTTTTAGTTGCCTCGTCATCGGACGCACTTAGGCGCTTCGCTGACGAGGCAACTGAAAACCAACTAAAACCGGCTGTTTTCTCTGTCTTGATTGGTCAAAAGGCTTGTTTAACCATAGACGAAGAACAATCAGCTGACAGCTGGCAACTATCACTGGCCGGCCAGGGCAACCAGCAGAGCAAGTCGCAAGTCACCGCTTGCGTTACCATTGAGAACGGGGTTTTGTGTGATTGTGAAGTGTGCGAGCCATCACATTATCATACAAAGACAGTTGGCAGTTGAGAGTTTTCAGTTGCCCCAGTGGGCGGAGGCGCTTAATGTACATGAAGTAGGTACCTAAGCAGTTTCATAGTCCTCTTTGCACCATTATCTTTTGACTACTCCTATTTGTAAATACAAAATGTCTAAGATACAATAATAATGAAAACACTTAATCAAATCGTTTTGACAAAATGTCATCGGTTTTTACTTAATTATTTCAAAATATATATAATTGACATTCAGGAGAAAGCTGATTGAATGATATTAAAAGTGGTTTGGTTTCGATGTGCAAAAAAAAATAATTGTGTAATCAGACAAACTAGTTTTTTTTATGCGAATACAGCACAAGAGTCCCAACTATCCGAAGTCAAGAGGACTATTTCACCCACAATTTGGTTATTTGTTGATGGGAGTTGTGGAAGAAAGAAAATGAGATAGAGAAGTGTCTGATAACCAAAGACGGCCAAAGCCATTTCAAGCAACGTTTCAATCCTAATGAGTATTTCAGAAGGACAATATTAAAAGTAGGTATCAAAAATATTATTTTATTATGATTTGAACCCACGACCTCCGGATTCATAATCAGAGATCTTAACCTGGATTACTGGAAAGATATTCCTTGGACCTGTTCCCAGTTCCCATTGTTTAAGAGGCTAGACTTTGAACCACACGCGGAACACCCGCGTCTGTCATTCTGTCCCGCTCACAATTAGCTCACGCACACTTACAATACATGCGAATGCGAAATGTGCGAATGAGACAACGCTCAAATTTACCTACAGAAAACGCTCGATAAGGGGTTTATGGAGAATACACTTTTTTACACCAAAACTTTCACGAAATTAAAATTTAAAAAAATATATATTTTTTAGAAAGAAGTAGCTACGTCGGTAGCTTTTTATAATTTTATAATTCTTTATGAGAGTTGAGTTAGCAGCACTTTTTCCTTCAATAATATTTTTTGATAAATCGTACATGTTTGACAGTGAATGTATACGTTAATACGAAACGCATCGAAAATTCGAAAACATACCGACATAGTTTTTACCCTCTAGAAGGCAGTATAAAAAAAATTAATTCATTTTGTGCAATTTTCGATGTAGAAAAGTGTTTTTTCCCGGGCGTCCTTTTTGTATGGGCCGAAAAGCGAAGTCTATCATCTTAATACGCCATAGCATGGATTATCTAAATAAGAACTTACAAGTAAACGGAATATCGCCTATTTTAGCCCTTTGACCCAAATGTGTAGAGATGTTTATAATAAGATAGAGTGTGCTTAATAAGTAGACATTTTTGTTTTAAGTTTTATTGCATATTTTCACAGCAGTCACTTACGTCTATTAATCATATTAGTTTTTGTTTAATACAGCGAGTACCCGGCATGCGTTGATATGCTACATGAAAGAAATTGTTTCCCTCTGTTATCTCCCCAGATGCCCTCCTCCTCTCCCGGCTCCCCTCATCTCCTTCTGACGCTGCCGCAAAATTACTTATTTTAATTTTTTTCGTAAATTTCATAACGTCTTAGGTCACCAGGATAAATAGTAACCTTAATAATATTTTTTTTCCAGAATGTATGCAGGGGTAGTGCAATGCAATACATTACATATTAAAAATAACAAAATAAAATACACAAATAATTAATTTTTGAAAATATAAATTACCATTTGTTATTTCGGCTACTGGCATTATACCTAGTTCTCTCATTAAAAATTTAGGCATATTAGATTTGTCAAAGAATTTGTATATAAAAATGCAAAAATCAGTCATTTTAAATACAAGTAGAATTACGAAAGATTTTTTAAATATTTATATTGAGGGATCTTTAGGATTTATCGGTCAAATTAGGAATTCCACAGAGCTGAACCCTCTCATATGAAAATATCTGGAGACGGTGAATTATATTCCCATTTAATAGTTTGGTAGATTAACATGTTGTTCTTGTATTGTTTTGTATTAATTATACTTATATAATACACTTGCATAACGTGGATTTACTAGATGATCATTTATATGGAAAAGTGTATGAAAGGGTTTATTTTTTCCTATGGGAAAAACTAAACCCGTTCCTGTAAATCTGGTGAAAAAAAAAAAAAAAAAAATTAAAATTAAATTTTTTTAATTTTAATTTAAAAAAAAACGAACAAGCATTAAAAATACGAAATATGAAACTGAAAAAAATATTTAACGCTAAAAATGAATGGAAGCAGCCGTTTACGGAGGATATTTCACCGTCTCTCGTCTCCAGAGGGAGATAGATAGACTTGAAATCTTAACGGGCGTGCGCACAACAACTCACCAAAGTTTCATCGTAATCGGATTAATTGTGTAGGAAATAATTTCATAAGGCCAGAGCTCACTAGTACATATACAGAAACCATCGCGGGCATACGCACATCAAATCTCCAAAGTTTCATAGCAATCGGATGACTGGTTTAGGAATGCATTATAAGGACAAACAAAGATACATTAATGTTTATATTTCCGTATCATTCGTATTTACATATCTTCCTTTAAAACCGTCTTCTTCTTCTTTTTAAACGCCTTAAACTTATAACGGAGCCTTAAGATTAATTTAATTAAAAAGGCTTGTGAAAAGAGGACTTCTGTCCTGTGTCGGTGGCCTTGTAACTTTGATGAATGGACTGGCCGTTTTCTGTTGCTGGTGGAATTACGCATACAGCTGGAGCACTTTCGCCTTCGACCAGAGTTGGCCAGAGTCGAAGGGGGGTTGAAAACAGATGGAGGAGATATTCTTTTATTATCTAAAATCTGACAAAAAAAATTGTGTGTTAATTAATTAACCGTTATGGTCTCTGCCCACTACACCGTTCCATACCATGACCGTAACCGTAGCGGCGCATGCAAAAAAATATTCTTTGTATCGATCAGTATGAAACGCTGCCCACTAGGCCGTCCCGTCACCGACGAACACCGTCGCATACCATGACCGGACTGACGGCGAATTCTCGATGACAATATTTTGCAGGTGCCGGTCCGCCCTATGCATGGCACGCGACGGTGTTAGAACGGGGATCATATGCGTATGATCCCCGTTCTAATAGTGATATTATTATTTTAGTGGTAATATTTTCTATATTTCTTAACAATTCATTACATTGGAATGACTAGTTGCTTAAATAACGTCCAGTATTCTCCCTCGATTTTTCTTTTTTTTAGAACCGTACGCCTATTGAACGGGAATGGTACGGATACTAACCCCGGTGTATACGGGTATCATACGGTCACTAAACCCGTTACGTACGGGTATCATACGGTGTTAGCAGGTTCTAGTGGGCATAGTAGGGCGTAGCGTATTTATTTCGTCGCTGATACGTTCATAGTACGGCCATGGTATGGAACGGTGTTGTGGGCAGAGACCTTTAACATTATTGTAAATGTTTCGCAACAACTTAAAAAATCCCCACCATAGTCAGCCCCACCACATTCCCCAATTAGGGATGTCATAGACCAAATTGAATTTGGCGCCCATCTCGTCGGAGGCCCTAAAATACTTTAAAAAACCCTTGATTCTATGCAGAATCAGTTGTCCGTTTGATTACCTTATTATCTCAATAAACGAATTGCAATCTTTAGGATAGTGGTGGAGGGATTTGAAAAATAGATTTTACTAAATTGTTGCTGTCACTGTTGCTCTTGCTCCATCGGATATTGAGCGAAAGGGACAATGCACCGCTGGCTACTAATACCTAACTAAAATCGAGGTTTTGTATTCCCCACTTTTCTCCTCCAAAAGTGGACTGATTTTCATTTTTTTTACCAACTACATAAGATAAAACTATTCTATAAGTTTTGTTTTTTTCAAAAAAACATTGTCTATTTTGTATACTGAACGTCTTTTGACGGCGTTTAAACCAGTCAATTTTATTGATTTTTGGAAGGTCATAACTTCTATAAAAAGTAACTTATAAAAAAAAAAAAAAAGTACCGACACGCCAGTAGTTGATATCTATTTTATGTAAAAACAATATTTTCTTTACGGTTAAAATCCAGCGAGATAAATAGGGAATACGTTTGTATGGAAAAATCCCCGCCGGGTATCCCCTTAAAGCATATGCGTCAATTGGGAATACTGTCCTTTTTCTACCGGTATTTCAAATGAAAAATGATCACAGGAACTAGCGTTCCCTTCGGCACCAGTGTATAATCGGGATCATTTGTATATCTTTGACATTTGTTTTATGAGTACAACAGTTCGGAGGTGGAACAATTTTCCGGCCTCTGTGTTTTTTCCCTTCTACAACATGAGTTTCTTCAAATCGAATGTTCCACTCCTTCCTCTCCTCTAAACTCTTCACACAAAACTCCTAAAGATCACATAGGCCCTGAGAGAAATAAAAATAAAAAGTGATCAACAGCAAGAAAACCATGCCAAGTTTAGCTAAATGGATATCTGTCAAATCATTGCACAAAAACCTGCATTTTTGGTGTTATTTAATTATCGTTGGAGAGGCAAAAAACTATTGAAGTATGTATTACTAAATCCCAAATCAAAGCGACGAATAACAAACAAGTCTCATATTTTGATGGCCAGCAAACCTATTTAAAAAATTACGAAACTAAACACAATTAAATCGAATGGATTAACGCGGTACCTACTCACGAAATGAATTAATTAAACAATATTTTCCTTTTACCTAAGTACCTGCGAGAGTGATATTCTCAAAAATGACAACCTAACTACGAATTCAGAGGTCGCGGGCTCAAATCCCGCACGGAGAAAAATGTTATTCGAAAAAACGATCATTTTAATAGTAAAAACGATTAAAAACGGGACTGAAGTTCATACGAACAAATTAACAGGGTTTCAATGTTTATTGGCGGGAACATGTAAGAATAATTTGTTGGTATATGTAACAAATTAAGGTAGATTCGGACTGGATGACGTACGTACGCATCGCTACGCCAAACAATGCTTAGCAAATTATACATTTTCTATGAAAATGGCCACAGACATCGCACGTCGCGATGCGTGTGGCCAATGTGATTCTAAAACATAAATTTTCATTGAAAATCTATGGTTGCTAAGTAGCCCAGATATTGTTAGGCGTAGCGATGCATACGTACGTCGACTCAGTCTGAATCTACCATTATTTTTACATTTTCTCGCCAATAAACATTGAAACACTGTTCATTTGTTCGTAAGAACTTCAGTCCCGTTTTTAACCGTTTTTACTATTAAAATGATCGTTTTTTCGAATAACATTTTTCTCCGTGCGGCGTGACAATTAAATTTCAATTAATTCATTTGTTTTTATTTCACAAATTTAATTTGGGAGGTACCACCGCCCCGGGAATCATTTAGTGAATAACCAACACCTCTGTCATCTCAAGTGATTTTTCGCTACGTTTTTTTGGCAAGGGAGCCCGGGTTCACGGGGGGAGGTTTTTCTGGCTCATTACGGACGGGATCGAGAGACACTGGTTGAGTAACCAAATGATATAACCTCTTACTTCTCTTTCGCTAAAACAAATTTTGCCCAACGAAATTTTAAATTCTTTATAACAAAGCTATAAAACGCACTTCCACTGACCATTAGACAGAACACAACTATGTAAAAATTAATGAAAAATTTAATTTTTTTGTTTTTGCCACGATAATCTTTATTTTAACAAATCGACATGTTTCGAGAACGATGTTCTCTTCCTCAGGACATTAATTGTAATAAAAACTAAATAATCAAGTATACAAAGATAAATATTATCGTGGTAAAACCAATGTGTTTTAATTTTTCATTAATAAAATGGTGCCACAAAGTGAATTTGCAAAAATTGAAGAAGTAAAAATTAATGTTTGTTTGTTTGCGTGTTCGTATGTTATGCGCGGCCATACCGTTCATCCGATTGCGATGAAACTTTGAGAGTATGATGTGCGCATACCCGGGATGGTTATAGGATAGTGAGCTCTGGCGTTATGAAATGATTTCCATTACTATTCATACGATTGCGATCAAAATTTCATCCGATTGCTATTAAATTTTTTAATTGATTAGAACATGCCTGTAAATATTTCTATATATATATATATATATATATATATATATATATATATATATATACTGGTGAGCTGTAGCATTATGAAATTTGCATTAAAAATTAAATAGGTCACGCGAGTTGTTGGAAAAGCGTTGTTGGTTGAGTTAAGCGGCAGGGAAAAAAGGCTGGGGGGAGGGGTATGCGGGAGGGTCGGATGGGAAATTAAGAAGAGGTGAGGGGGAGGGGGGGATTCACGAGAATGGTGAGAGCGGGATCAGAGAGGGGGATGCGGGGAAGGTAAAAAGGGAACGCGGAAGGGTAAGGGGAAAAGGAGGCGGAAGGGGAACGGGGACGAATGGGAAATGACACGAAGGGAGAAACAATTTATTTATTTAACTGGCATATCTACGCATGTCAGTTAGTTAGTTTTAAATATATATTAATCATCAAGTCTTGGTTCATCAACCAAGACAGATCTAACATCGATAACTAACAGTGATACAGCCCATACATTTCCTGATTCGTCTGCAAGCGCGACACATGCTGACTCCCAGCTTACGCCGACCCTTATTCCTGCGTGAATTCTGGTTCGATGAACTCAATTTTGCTTTAAATTTAGGCGACAATTTCAAATTTTGATCTGATTGTGTGAAGTATATTGTGGACAAACGATACATTATAACATTTTAGCAGAGATTTATTCGGTATCGGGCCAATAACAATAACACTCCTTATGTAGAAATTACCGCCAAAACATCACTAAAAAGAATGTTTTATTTTATTTTGGCAAGTTCAGGCACACATATTAAAATGTTTTCCGATCAGTTGCTAAATTACTTAATTTAACAGATTACGTAATAAAACCATAGTCCAAAATGGGTTCGTAAATAGGAGTTTTTGGTCTTTAAAGCCATTTTCAAAGGCCTGATAGTTTGTTGTTTCTGAGATTATAAAACTAAAAAAAGGCCCTTTATCCGATTGCGACGAAACTTTGACAGTGTGATGTGCGCATACCCGGGATGGTTATAGGATAGTGAGCTCTGGCGTTATGAAATTATTTCCATTACTATTCATACGATTGCGATCAAAATTTCATCCGATTGCTATTATTTTTTTTTATAATTGTTGTGAACATGCCTGTGAATATTTCTATATAAATTACTTAATTTAACAGATTACGTAATAAAACCATATTCCAAAATGGGTTCGTAATTAGGAGTTTTGGTCTTTAAAGCCATTTTCAAAGGCCTGATAGTTTGTTGTTTCTGAGATTATAAAACTAAAAAAAGGCCCTTTATTATTAAGGGTGTCAGATGTGTTCTACTCGCAGAATTTTATTTAAGTATCTATAATATTTTTAGGCGATCAAAAATCGAAAAACACACGAGTTTGCATTACTTCGCAGTGCCTCACCTTAATTCTCCTTTTCATAGTTGGAATTAAAATATCCCGTGATTGTTCAAGTGTTTGCGCTAGTTTTTATTCTAATTTTGAAATGCGTAATACTTTTTGTGATTTTGTAGAAACTAGAATAAGAATTTCTTAGTTTCCATGTTAGCGAGTTTGTTAGGTTAGGTTTTCACGGGCAACAAGAGTTGTTAACAATTATTTAACATTTAATAACTAATAGCTAAGAATTAGTTAAATAATGAAGTCCGGCCCTCTCTGCGGTGGCGGTCGTGTTTTGGGAATCAGGTTATGGCGGTAAATGTGCATTCTGTTTTTAAAGTCGAAGATCATCTCAGTTCGCGTTCAGTTGTTGTTTATGTCGCGCGCCAAAACAAGCTTTTTCAACATTTACGCGCTTCATTGTCTGTGGCACGAATTTTCCGAAATAAGCACATATTCACAACTTAACAAATTTATTGAAATAATAGTGTTCTGATTTTCCCAAATATGCACACTGTGAATTAATATTGGAATAAATTATCAGTTTTTTATTTGTGAAAAAGTGTTTAAGTTTTCCCGAATAAGCGTACTGTGGATTGATGTTGTTTTCGTGAACGGAATTTTCGGAAATTATCTTTGGTAATTAACACCATTTTTAAATTTTTTTTTTAATGTTTATTTATTCTTTGAATAGTAAATATATAACAATTGTGGAATTTATGGCCGCCATACTAGGCACATGCCCGTGTTATGGTGGCCGTTACATACATTACCGACATATTATGGATCCTAAATATCAATCGGTTAAACTAATTTTCCCTAATACTGTCGATTAATATTTGTTTTAGGAATTTTCCGAAATAAACGAACCGAGGATTGATAATTTGATTTGCTTGAGGAAGTTTTTAAATATTATTTTTGTTTATTATTTGTTTAGAGCCGAGTGTTTATTGATGTTGGTTTCGTACAGCGAATTTTCAGAAATGAATTTTCTGTAATTGTAATAAGCCGAAATATGAATAATTCAAAAATCGAATTAATTTCCTGAACTTGGATAAAAATAGCACTTTGGTTAGTGTTATTGTTTTTTTCAAAAACTAGTTATATTTTAGTTATTGGACATTTTTTACATGTAACCAACTAAGAATAATAAAATATTTTATTTTTAGTACCTATTCCTTCCATAATTACGAGCTATGGAGCTCAATTTATCTAGAGTAGAAACATTATTTATTGATATAATTTGAATTCCGTCATTTTTCTGTAATAAATATCTAATAAGTAAAACATGAAATTTTGTTTAGCATGTTGTTACGTTTTCCTAAACAAGTCAAGAGTCGTTTTTTTCGATAAAAAAATAAAGTTTAACAGACGATTACCTCGAGAGTGTTTTTTTCTCTTGGGGTAAAAATAACCTCGTCTAATTCAATGTTTCAAAGACCCAACCATGTCTGATTACGACTAAAAGGGGTTGAAATGAAAATCTAGTCTCCTTCAACGGAAGCAATCTTCTGAACAGGCCCTCCATTGATATGCTCGGTGTAACTCTAAGTGACCAGCTCAGATATGGGGGCTCCATTGAGGCCACAGTTAAGTTAGCCTCTCAAAAACTAGGCGTACTGTATAGGGCTCGCAGATTCTTTAATAGTATACAACTGCTAACCCTGTACAAATCGCAAGTGCGCCCCACGGTTGAATTTGGCAGCCACCTCTGGTCTGGAGCCCCACAATACTTGAAAAAAACCCTCGACTCTGTGCAGAAATGGGCGGACTGTTTGATAGATTCTCCCGTCTTAACAAACGGATTGCAATCTTTAGAGCACAGGCGTCGGGTGGGAATACAACCTCCAAAAGTTATTCCAATAAACTTAGAATGTCTTCAAACTCCAGCAAACTTATTTTGTGAAACTCTTTTTATTCTGAGAATTAAAGTTCCAAAATGCTTGCAACTGTACAGGGATGTTCCGATGAGAAAGATCCATTATTATACCCTATCAAATTTTTTAAACTAAAAATTTATTATCGATTTATTTCATTACAAACTTGCTTTAATATAATATACCTACATTCAAGTAAGCAATAAAATGCCCAAAACGCACTAATTAAATTATTAAATATCCTGTACTTCTTGTAAGTATTTTTTGATCACAAGTATTTATATTTTTTTAATAATGTCTAAACAAAATAAGTGTGTAAAAAAAAATTGAAATATTTTAGTTTGTAGACCTTAAATAAATAGAAAAACTGAGGTATCTTTGTCACAAAACAAGTTCTTGGATTTATTTTTTAATAATTTTAATTTAACTAAAATTAAAATTCTGAAAACTGTGTTTACCAGATTATGTATTGATTTATTTTGTTGTATGATTATATGATTTGAAATTTGTGTTGTTTAAGAATCTATCGTTTGAAAATTGAACAAATCTGCCAACGACCAACGGTATAACCAAGGTATATTAATAATAAACATAGTTTTTCAAAATTTTAAAACTGCGTGTACCAGATAAAATAACAATCTTTAAAAATCAATTAATGTATTTTTGTAAAAAAGAGTGAATACGTCTAGAATTTGATTAAAAAGGGACTTATTTCCGGTATCAAAAAGGGGATACACGAACCGATTATCACTCTAGTTATAACAATTGTTACATATTTTTGAGTGATAGAATTCTTTCTGAACTGTATAAATTATTAGTTGTGATTGACGAGAATACCTACTTCAGCACACTCTATAGTATTTTATAGCTGGCATGTTTGGGTACGAATGCTCAAATAGTATACAGTATGTATATCGGTATATACCCGACAAATTTTAACCAGCAATTCCTGATCATATTTAGAGTAAAAAATGTTATGGCGACTTTCCTCCGGTAACGATTTTTTTCAATAAAAAAAAAACTGCACTATCCACGCTACCCGCCACGATACTCTGTGGCGTGGATAAGTGCGAAATTACGTTTACATTTTTTACTTCAAATAATGTCAGAAATCACAAGATAAAGTAGATCAAGTTCGACCATTAACCTCTTGAATGTGGGATGACATTTGATGGCTATTCTCCACAGAAAATGAATTTCAAATCAATTCAAGAAGCTACATTACTGTAATTAAAAGCAACGTCTGGAATGATATTGGCGTAAGCAATTCTGACCTTGTCCTTGTACAGTTTCTTTATACATACGGGTTAAAAGCCATAGACGACAGGTTAACACTCAGTATGATGATATTAATGTATTGTGGTGAAACATACAAACTGAAGCATTAGTAATTGGGAACTTTTTTATTTCAATACTGCTAAGATATGTAACATCGAGATGGCTGTGAATTATTTTACGTAAACATATTAAATAAATCATTAGCCTTCTAATTTTGATGCATTAATCTATAAGTAGGTACTCAAGAAGTACGTCGTATAATCTGAGATGGTCTACTTGACCACATTTGAAAAAAACAGTATTTGCATTTTTTTAACAAATTCTTAAAATAATTTACATTTAGATACATTTTATTTTTTCAGATGATAATGAACATGTCGCGGAAGAGGTCACCGAGGAAGAAGAGGTTTGAATTCTGTCACCGCCCAACCTTCGAATGGTGGTCAATCCCTTCTCTTCTTATAATAATTGTATTACTGACCAAGTCAAGTGCCACCTCCATGGCCCTCCAAAACAACACAGAAAATCGGGAAAACTCCGTACGGGACATAACGAAATTACAACATGAACACAAAAAGGAAATGGCGATAATTAATGTATTATTTAATGACTCAACAATTAATTATACGTCGCTGCCGGAACATAAAACACATCAAAATAATGTTGTAAGTGGAATAATTAACAAATTGGTAAACGCAGAACCTAACCTAGCTCGCTTTCCCGCCATAATCACAACAACGACGAATGTCATTGGGGACAAGATGGCGGCCTCCGAACAGATTATCAAGGACAAAAACAAATACCCGACCGATAACACCGCCAGCGACTCCATTGTTGTGTTGAAAGTCAACGCAAGCAGCGTGGGATATGTACAATTAAGTGACGTTACACAATTGAATGAGAAATCCACAAATAACGTTGAAAAATTGCAAAATACTACACAGATTGTCCAAAAACAAACATTTTCGACTGCCGCCATTAGTGTACCTTGCCCTTACAAACTACTTGGTTCGAACACTCAAAACTGTGGCAATGTTGTAACGAATTTTAATAATGCTAGCGAAACAGCAAAAAACCACAAGAAAAGATTAATAGACCATTTGAATAGCGAAGATTATGTGGTGAATGACATTGAAGTTGTGAAAAACGGTGTGAAGGTCGATTTTAACTATAGTAAAGAAGGTGGAATCAATGCAAACGTTGCGCAAAAGAATTCAGAAGTGTTAAATATGAATGTTCATAATGATGTTAAGACTTCTTCTGAGGGTCAAGGAAATAATGTGAATAACTTAGATAAACTTTCTGATGGTCACAATGCTAAAAGCTCTGTTCAGAATTCTGGAGGTCGAAATAACAGCGTTTCTGATTCTGGTTATAAAAACAATTACGTAAATAACTCTGTCCAGAATTCCGATAACCAAAATAACAACAACGATAAAAACACCGTAAGCAGTAACTATGTTAGTGGAAGAACCAATGTGTATTTACATGGTGGACAGAACAATAATAAAAACTTTGTTGAGCATTCTGGTGGAAAGAGTGTTAATGACTTTGTTGCAAGTTCTATCGGACGGAATGACAGTGTTAATAACTCTGTTGCAAGTTCTGCTGGGATTAATAACAGTGTAAATAACTTTGAAACAAGTTCTGAAGGTAATAAAATCAGTGTTAATGACTTTATTACCAGTTTTGGTGGTAATAACATTAGTTTTAATGACTCTGTCAAATACTCAAATACATTTGTTAGAAATTCTGGAAGTCATAACAGCAGTGTTAGTGACTTTGTTACAAGATCTGCCGGAGAGAATAACAGTGTTAATAACTTTGTTACCAGTTCTAGCAGTAATAACAACAGCTTTAATGATGTTGTTACGAGTTCTGGTGATCAGAATAAAAGTATATATAACACATATGTTAGCAATTCTGGTAGTCATAACAGTAGTGCTAACTACTTTGAAACGACTCTAGGTAGTCAAAACAACAGTGTTAATAATTCTGTCCAGAATTCTGGTACCCAAAATAGCAGTGCTAATAACTTTTTAAACAATTACTCCGTTCGTGGAAGAACCAGCTCTGGTGGTGATAAAACCAGTGTTAATAACTTTTTTACCAGTTCCGGTAGTCAAAATAATACTTTTAATAATATTGTTACCAGTTCTGCTAGTCATAACAACAGTGTTAATTACTTTGTCACCAGTTCTGGTAATCAAAACAAGACTTTTAATAACATTGTTACCAGTACCCGTAGTCATAACGGCAGTGTTAATAACTTTGTTACCAGTTCTGGTAGTTATAACAACGGTGTTAATAACTTTATTACCAGTTCTGGTACTCACAACAATAGTGTTAATAACTTTGTTACAAATTCTGCTGGTCAGAAAAACAGTGTGCAGAGCATTTTTACGAGTTCTGACGGACAGAATAAGAGTGCTGTGATGCAGAATGTGAGAGTGGGGACTTTTAAAGGACATAAAAATGAAACTCACGTGAAAGCGGGACAAGGTTACGTTCTTTTGGAGGACGAAAAGGACGAGTACGAAGCCAGTATAGACCACGACTTGGATGAATATGACAGGACCACCATTCGCGCTAAGTCGGTTTGTAAGCTATATTCATAGTTATTTTGGTAATATGTACATCATTAAACTATATGTAGTCCAGAACGTTTCATATTTCCAACTTATCTAAAAGTCTTACGATGACTTAACTCCACACATTACGTAGTCAAAGTAATTACTAACTATTTTTTTTATAAGAAAAACTCTCTTTTTAACTTTTGAAGGTTATTCCCATCAATGTAATATATCATTGAAGAAGAAGATAACAAAAAAATAAAATAAAAATAACCCAAATTAATTATTGTTAATTCTGAAATTTTAAATATGAAGTTGACAAATACGACAGTCTCATAATAGGGTGCAATAGCAAAATTGGTTAATGCGTACGACCCGGTTAGGCGTGAAGTTCTGGGTTCGAGTCCCAGTTGCAGCCATTATATTTTATTATTTGTCTGTGTCTTGTTTATTTTCATATTTAATAAAAATGGATTATAATTGTTATCTTCTTCTTCAATGATAATTACTAACTAACTAACTGTAATGTCTCCTATGTTCTCTCTAGAGACATACGTAATTTTAAGTATTCTCCTATATTCTCCAGTACTATATGATGCTTACTGAAAGACTTGGAAGGTATTTCACCTTACTCCTGATTTTTTTATTTGATAAACTAATGTTTAAGACAACATTTTATGCATAGCACAAAGGGTAACAATTGTTATAAGCAATATTAGCCTGAAACACTCAACCATATTGAAAAAACCTCTAGAGAAAAGATACATGCCGCCGACGGGACTTGAAAAATAAAGTTGGTTGTTTGAAGGTGAAAAAATGTAATCAACGGTAATTGTTTAATGAAACACTAGTATATATTGAATCATTTGGCGGGTAAGCCGTAGCTTAGTGGATAGAGCTCCTGATCGGCAATCAGAGGGGCGCAGGTTCGAGTCCCGTCGTCGGCATGTATCTTTTCTCGGGAGGTTTTTTTCAATATGGATGAGTGTTTCAGGCTAATAATTATTGCTTATAATAATGGTTATTCTACTGATAGCTTATCCATACGATAACGAATTTATAAATAAACAAATAAATACTCGCAACAGGTAAAAAAAACTCGGATAAATTACTGTATATATACAGCCACTATTCATTGGTTCAAATACCAATAATAGTAAACTCAGACTTATTAAATAAATAAATCGTAACAATTATTATAAGCAATAATTATTAGCCTAAAACACTCATCCATATTGAAAAAATCTTCCGAGAAAAGATACATATCGCCGACGGGACTCGAACCCGCACCCTTTTGATTGCCGGTCAAGTGTTCTACCATTAAGCTACGGCGGGTTACCTCATACCCGCCAATGTAAATGATTCAATATATACCTAGTGTTTCATTCAACAATTACCGCTTATTACATTTTAACTAATAATTATTGCTTATAATAATTGTTACCCTTTGTGCTATGCATAAAAAATCTTGTCTTAAACATTAGTTTATCAATTAAAAAATAATTAATAAATCGTGTTTAAGTAATCTAAAATGTACCTTATCGTATGAATAATATATGAGGAGGATGGTGAAATACCTTCTTAGGTTCTTAAAAACACACTGACTAATTATTGACGTATCGTAATTTATAGTAATACTTAGGAGAACAAACGTCCTTCTTGGCTAAAAGTTAGGTTTTGTCTCCTGAACTATAATGACTCCACATCTTTACCTTCGGCACAACTCGGCAATGATACCATGTGACCCGAAGACCCCATAGAGAACTAAAGTAATGTTGGAACTAAATTATGGACAAATGTTATGCTAACTAACAGTGGCGGTTCGTGGTCTTTTTAACGGGGGGTTCAGAAATTCAAGAGAAGATATATCTAATCAAAATTTATTTACTAACTAAAGTTAGTGGGAGGGGTACCTACATACTATTGTTTTTAAATAACTTGACACTCCTCGACAAAATTATTAGATAAACAGAAAAGTTTTAGAGGAATTAAATTGTTTACTGATTTTTACAGCACTCAATGTACGTGGCAATTTTTTGTTTTCAATAAGAAAAATAACGTAGAATGTAAGATATATAATTGATATTTTAAAACATAAATAACCAAAAATGAAGGTGGCAAGAAATAATATTAGAATTTTTCACTTACACAAAAAATCCATTACACACTTACACAAAAAAAAATTCCAACATTTTTTCATTAGTATTAGCGTTATTTTTGTATATATCACACTGTATTTCGCCATTGTGAAAAAAAATTGCGACAGAATATTCGCGACAATCGATAAACGCAACCGCTTTCAATTTGAAAGCCGAAACAATACTGGAGAAAGCTCAACACAAAATTGCATAACTAGCGACGTTTACCGAAACTTTAGTAAATGTACTCGTAACTTAGGGATATAAAAAACTTATCTAAAAAAAATTAATACGAAAACAGAAGTCAAAATCGGTCTACTTCAATAGTAGATTTACAAATAATGATACTAGCAAAAGGTTGGAGAAATGCAGAAACAAGAAAATAAAAATGTACCAAAATTACTACAAAGTTAAATACCATAATATATAACATATAACATTTAACTTGCATCCATATTATGGTGCTAAGATCAACCGTTAGCCGGTCATCCTGCGATAATCTCGGGCATCGCATCGGCGGGACTCGACAATGTTCGGAGGTCACATGACATCTGCGAGCGCCGCACCGAGCTGGGTTAATATTGCTTAGTTTTGTTCGTTTCACCGTCACAGAGATTTGTATCGGCTATGATTTTTTAGTATGGATGATTATGTGCGGATTGTTATGCGCACAAATTGGGAATAGGTATAGTATTTTTCGGTGGCGCGAGTTTTAAAGGCGGAATTTTAATGTCGAGCTATCTATAATGTGCTTATATTATTATACAACAAGTTTGTTTTATTTTCTCATCTTTTTATTGGGGGTTCGCCGCACAAACGCACTTTAGAGAAAACCGCCACTGCTAACTAACCATCCTTCCTATATCCGCAGGGGTAGGCAGGGTGGATAGACCGCCACCAAACTCTCTCCCGCCAAACGCGTCTTGTTTCATTCACATTAGCATGTATTTATACGTTCTTCTGTTTTTCTGACTCTTGACATGACACGACTCAAGTATTAGATTCACTTGGACGTACTTCTTCTACCATTCAATATATTTAGTACCTTCTTATCTAAAGGTCTGGCAATCATAATACTACCCAAATCACCTTCTTATGGTTGTTAAAATAGTAAATATATATATATATATATATATATATATATTATTTTACTTTCATTCCCGGAATACGAATAACCTGGCAATATTTGAAAATCTCCTACCACCACCACAATAAACGGAAAATGTTGCTTGTGTCGTGGTGGAGGACTTAGCCAGCCGAGGAATTGAAATGACGAAGATTGGGTGGGACCTAAACGCGATGTCAACTCAGCCACTGGCCGTTCAGTGACTGAGTTGGTTTTATTTGTATTATTATTATTATTGTATTATTAGGTACCTACTTATAGGTAGAATGATAATATAACTCCCGTAATCATTCATTTGTACCATAAATAGCAATCTTGCAGGTTCCGTTCTTGACCATGCATTGTAGTCAAATTGTTAAAAAAAAAAAAAAAAAAAAAAAAAGTCAACAACTCGCAATTCTTTTCAGACCGTATTATTTATTCACTGAAGAGAAACACTGATAGGTATGTGTTTTGTGTAGTTATTTTTGAAGTGAGCTCAATTTTTCCTTACTTTTACTAAAATTGATCAACCATTTTCAAATGTCGAAATTTTATCGTCAACAGAAAACCATTTTCATTGACCATAGAGGTTGAAGGTTCCAACGTAAAATGACGACATCAGTTTTCTTCAAATTGATACGAGTGTGTATCTGTGGATTTTATCAATTCAATATTTATGCAGTCGTATACGGTTTTATTTTTATTTACTTTTGTATACGACTTTCTCTAAATAACACAATTGAGAAAATAGATTTATTAATATTATTTATGTTCTTCTTCAATGATAAATTGATGGATAAAACCTTCAAAAGTTATAGCAATAATATTGGATATTTTTTTTTTTTTTTTTAAATAACCCAACAACATTTGAAAATCTACTACCACCACACTAAGAGGAAGATGTTGCTTGTGATGGAGGACTTAGCCAGCCGAAGAATCGAACACGGAACGCCTGGGTGGGAATCAAACGCGATACCCACTCAACCGTGCTATTAATTTAGACTTTTAGAAAAAAGTCATTAGGTGTCCCGTATAAACAAAATCGGATCTGGTGTGCTAGCACGGTCGCTCGATATGAAGTTACCGACAATCGGTCGGTAACTTCTCATCGTTCCCTAGGACAACTGCTGATCTCAAACGTAAAAACGACAGTTGATATCGAATATATTAAGGACACTTAGTCATTGTGAACTGTCACCTATTCGTTTGCGATCTGCAGTTGTCGTAGGGAACGATGAGAAGTTACCGATAGTTATCCTATCGATCGTTATAGAGCAAGCGTTCTAGGGTCTCTGATTATCCAAGACACTCTAGGATACAATATTCATTCAAATCATTCAAAAATATAGCAGCAAAAACATGAAAAAAAAAATGTTGAGATAATAATGTTAATTTTTAATTTGAAAAATAACGTAAAATAAATGAGTCCCAATGGCCAATGGAAAAAATGTAATAACGGGCCAATTAAAAAAATGTTTCATGTTCGTAATAAGTAATAAGCATTAACTTTGTGGCTCGCCATAATTTACAATAAAATATATAAATTTGTTTTAGACCACTTTAATTTTAATTACACTCTACCGGTTTCGGAAGAACCCTTCCTTCGTCAGGAGAATATTAAAACTAACCTATGATACAAAATATTGATAGATATATACCAAACATTTAGGTGCTGGAGTGGGAGGTCAAAGGGGGAGGGGGATAATTGCGGGAAATCCAGCAATAACAGAGCGGTTTATTGGAAACATATCTAAGATGGGACTAAACGATAAATTATTTTGGTTAATCAAATATTGTATAATGTCGTCCTTAATCTAGTCCTTATGATATTATATTAATTATGGACTAAAAATTGTATATTCTTACATAACACCTACACCAAGCTCAAGAGCCAGTTCTCTTAATTGGTGTAGAAACCAAAAAAATGATGTTTTCACCTTTTTGTTATACCTTTTTATTATATTTTTGTTTTTATTTAGTTATTCTATTGTTAAAAAATGATTACAATGTAAAATTGTTGTGTGTAAGAGGTAAAATAAATTGAAATAAATAAATAAATATATTAGCGTTATTAACGTTAAATAATCCAGCAATAACAGAGCGGTTTATTGGAAACATATCTAGGATGGGACTAAACGATAAATTAATTTGGTTATTCAATATATTAGCGTTATTAACGTTAAATAATCCAGCAATAACAGAGCGGTTTATTGGAAACATATCTAGGATGGGACTAAACGATAAATTAATTTGTTTATTCAATATATTAGCGTTATTAACGTTAAATAACGCTAATATATTGAATAACCAAATTAATTTATCGTTTAGTCCCATCCTAGATATGTTTCCAATAAACCGCTCTGTTATTGCTGGATTTCCCGCAACTACCCCTTTCCCCTTTGACCTCCCACTCCAGCACCTAAATGTTTGGTATATATCTATCAATATTTTGTATCATAGGTTAGTTTTAATATTCTCCTGACGAAGGAAGGGTTCTTCCGAAACCGGTAGAGTGTAATTAAAATTAAAGTGGTCTAAAACAAATTTATATATTTTATTGTAAAAAAATGTTTGTTTATTGATAATATTTAGCCCATCTTCACTGTTCCTAATTTCCAAGACTTCAAGTTTATCTGTTTGGATACCATCATTAAAGTGTAACAACTCCATTCCGTTATTATAACCAAAAATATGGTTCGTCTCCAATAAATGATTATTTTTTAAAAATATATTTCTTTTTCATGCTTTCAAAGTTACTCGAAGTTTTATCTATTTTAAAAGTCCACAATCTTTACAATTAATTTTCCACTTTTTAACTCCAGATTCCAGAACATTTTTAAGTCTCTATCGTTAATATTTTTTAGTTAATTATTTGCTTTATTTTTTAGTTAACCGCTTGGGCATATAAGCTGGTTTTCACGATAATTTAACATAGGTAGACATACGAATGACGTGTGCCCCGTACCTGTGTTATTTTTATCGTTAATATTTTCTATGTTAATTTTTTAGTTAATTATTTGCACAACATGCTGACAGAATGCTATTTGGTATATTCTTTATCATAGAATTGAAAATTTTATTGTTTAGATACATTATTTTCCTCCAAATTTCTCCTCATGATCTTTTTGGTATTTTTAGGAAAAGGAAGGAAAAAAAGTTCTGTGAAGGAAAAATATATAAGGGGTGGGTAGGAAACTGGGGATCAATGTGTCCAGGAGTGACGGACGTATAAATCCATCCTTCCCACTGCGGTGCAAGGCGATGTTCCGGGAGATTCCTGCTGGAGAGCTCTAGGTTAGATCTCCCTGAACCAATCTCTCCCGGTCCGGCCGACATGGGGAGGGTGTGCAAACGCATTCGCCACAAAGACCTATACAAACCTCACCCCATTAACCCGCGGGCACCCCTGCTAAGTCACCAAACGTAGCGAACCACTTGGGGTGACCTTTGGCAGGGGTGTTGGTTATCCAATAAATAATTCCCAAGACGGCGGTACACATACTTGCCTCCCAAATTGTTTTTTTTTTTTATACATCTGATTTCGAAAAACTAAAGCCCGGGCAGCAGCGCCGGAGAATTAAGCTAATAGTTAGTTATATAACACGAGATGTGCATGTCCGACTTCATTTGTCCTGTAATTGGGAAGCGCATCATCTCGCAATTAGCGTCTTTTAATTAGCATCCATTAGCCACTAATTACGGATATAATTATCAAATACTCACGCATAATAAACGACACAACACACGTTGCGACATTCTCGTTTTGTGAATACCTCCATTCATTATATCAAAGAGCAGGGCCGGCGCAAGAGATAGGACTAGTCGTTTAACCGACCGTCAAATCTGACATCGTCACAAATCGATTTTGAATTTTGTGACATTTCAAGCGCCTTGAGCCAGTGGCTCTACGGCATTCCTAGTGAACCGATTCTTGATTTCCCAACAATTGATCCGTCAATAAACGGAAACAAGTACGAACAACCATAAATTTAATATGGGTATCAAAACATTCGCCAAAACTCTTTTGTTGCTCTTTGAAACTTCGCAGTTTTAAAGAGCAGCAAAATATATATTTTTACATAAATACCGCACAAGAGTCCCAACACCCAACTGCTCCTAGAGCCGGACCTAGAGTGAGACTACGGCATCCCCAATTGGGGTATCTTGTGAGGCTGGAAGTTGTGGAGAGGGAAACGAGATGGGGAAGAGGAAGGTGGTGACATACCTGGCTATTCAGATCTGGTCACCAAACACGGCTAAAGCCATTCCAAGCAACGTTTCAATTCTGAATGGTGGTCTTACACCAGGGCGATACTGATAGTATCTTCCACTCGGGAACGTGCCGCAAATATACTATATATTATTTTTACGTAATAAGTTATGTAATAACACAAATTCTTCGTCTTCTTCTTCTTCCCCTTGTCCTATTCGGGTCGGGGACCCACTGCATCGACAAGGCTCCTTCATACGTCCCTGTCTTGCGCCGATTGTTCGGCCTCCGTCCATGGCAGACCCATCCTCTCCTCGCACAGTTTTTGGAGTTGCCTCGCCCAACTGTGTCTGGGGCGGCCTACTGGACGTCTACCCTCTGGAATGGCACTCAGTATTTTCTTCGGAATTCGGTCATCAGACATTCTTAGTACATGCCCTGCCCAAGCCACCTCAGTTGCGATTTTTCTATGAAGAGTAGCAGTGGTTCAATGCTTAGATCATCTCGGATCGTAGAATTTCTTATATTATCCCATTTCGTAACCCCTGCCACTCCTCTCAAGTACCTCATTTCGGCAGCTTGGACTCTAGAGCGTGTTTGTTCGTTTAGCATCCATATCTGGTGGCCGTTAGTGAGCGTCGGGTGGTATACCGTTTTAAACACTGCCATCTTTGTCTTGATGCTGCACAAATTAATCAAACAAATTTTATTTGCGCACGCCGGGTTCGAACCTAGCCGAAAATTAATAAAAATGTTAAGACTTGAGAGTTAAACTCCCTAGGGGTCGAAAAGCCTGTTGGGAAATATCTAAATATTTAGATGTACTCGTAGTTACCGAGATTTTTAAAAAAATATTTCGAATTGCTTCCATTTAAAAGTGACGAGCTTATTTTAAAAACAAAGGGTTTGCACTTGACTTTGCATTTTTGTTGATTAAGTCAAAAAAACAGATTTGGACTTGTAATTTATTATTGGGCCATTGATTTGATGCCCGGACAATTGATCTCTGAACACAAATATTTTTGCTAATTATAACTGCACAATACACCAATATAATATACTAATTTTTGTAATTGAATTTTCTTGTTATATTGGAAGAGTAATAAAAAAAACATTGTTATAAAATGAAATACAAAAATACAAGGAAATATAAAAAAATAAATATAAACCAAAAATCCCATAAGCGTATGTATCTTTCATTGTTATTCGGCGGTGAGACCTCTGTAGGCTCTCTGCATACTCCTTCATTACACGGTGTTATTATTACAAAAATAAATGTGTATGGCGGATTTGAAGCCAAGTTACTAGGGAAGAAGTTGAACAGTAATTATGCTTTGGGTGATCAAATGTCCGAGGAATCAACTTCCAGCGGGGTGAACTGTCCGGAGGTTAACTGTCAGGGGATCAACACTATCCAAAGGGTCAAAGGCCGATTATTAACTGTGGCGGCATCAATTGTCAGGGGATCAACACTATCCAAAGGGTCAAAGGCCGATTATTAACTGTGGCGGCATCAATTGTCAGGGGATCAACACTATCCAAAGGGTCAAAGGCCGATTATCAACTGTCACGGCATCAATTGTCAGGGGATCAACACTATCCAAAGGGTCAAAGGCCGATTATTAACTGTGGCGGCATCAATTGTCAGGGGATCAACACTATCCAAAGGGTCAAAGGCCGATTATTAACTGTGGCGGCATCAATTGTCAGGGGATCAACACTATCCAAAGGGTCAAAGGCCGATTATTAACTGTGGCGGCATAAATTGTCAGGGGATCAACACTATTCAAAGGGTCAAAGGCCGATTATTAACTGTGGCGGCATTAATTGTCAGGGGATCAACACTATCCAAAGGGCAAAGGCCGATTATCAACTGTTACGGCATCAATTGTCAGGGGATCAAGCGGCTTTGAGTTGGCATCCCCTATTGGGAATATGTTGAGAGACTGAAGGTAGTGGGGAGAGAAAAGAAACGGTCAATGAATGAATCTCAAATAATGTTGAACGCACTGGAAAATAAACCGATCGATTAGATTTGAAATTAAACAACTTTTGCACTTCCTACTGACAGTCTGAAAATGTCCGTAGTAGGACGAAACCGGTCCTGGTGAAAATAAATTAGTGGAACAAAGTGCAAAAGTTGTTCAATTTCAAATCTAATACAATGGACTTCCACCACGAAATAACAGTCCAAAACTAGACTCATACGATACGTAGAGATGATAGAGATATGTTTTGGGCGTATCTGTGTTCCAGAGTAAGTGTTTCCATTTCTAGACTACAGAAAGTACAATCTGGGGAGTCGAGGACTTGAATTTTAAAAAGGTGAGAAGGAACGGAACAATGTCCGATTCTCATTTGAATCAGTGAGAAAATTGAGGGATTTATTGAAACCACGGTTTTAATGGGATAGTCCTTTTACAGCAGGCTCCCCAGGAATGACTAACAATGTGCCAAACCTGGGAGTTGAAATGTCAGTTTTCTTTTAAAATGTTTTAAATCACATTTATATAAATTACCTGTTCATTGGTCAAAACGATCAGTGGCCGGTGCATAAAGGCAAATTTAAGATGCCCCTTAATTCGGCCGCCCGTGTGCATTAAAACACACTGGTCATAAAAATGCGGCGCCCCTGTTAAAAATAATGAAAAAAACATTTCGTAAGATTTTGCGACATACAAGCACTTCATACATTAATTTTAAATGTGAAAAATGTTGATTAAAATTCATAAAATTGCACAATCAACGTAATTTGATCGCTCTTGAAAAAATACATTATGAATTGTTGGTACGCGTTATTGTGAAATTGTTTTTTGTGTTGTTTTGTCTATCTATACTAATCTATACGTACGTCTTGAATTAATTTAGAAGGCCATTGATTGTGATTTATGTAATACTATCTTCTGCCCGCGACTTCGTCTGTGTTAGTAGGTACTTCGAGTAATCTATTTTCTTTTCCCAGGTCCCATCAAAATTTTTATCCTATTAATTTAAAATATCTATAATTCTTGATTCGATTCAAAGTATTAGGCGAGTACTTCAAATAAATTCACTAATTTAAATATTTTCGAAAATTGAATTTTGATTTAACAATCATTGTTTTGCAAAATGTCATTCTCAAATTTTGACATTCTCTATTAAACAATAACATTTATTTTCAATATGTTGAAAATAAATAGCTAGCTTTATAAATTATAGCCTATATGTTATTCTAATGTATGAGCAATATTATTGTAAAGTTTCATTAAAATCCATTCAGTAGTTTTTGCGTGAAAGAGTAACAAACATACATACATCCATACAAACTTTCGCGTTTATAATATTAGTAAGATGTTTATACAAATAATTCACAGTCATCTTCTACATTACTCGCATACATATCTTAACAATATTTTGTTTATTTATTATTATTTCTTACAATTAAAATACATTGTTTAGCATTAATTATTAACCCCACTACGGTTCGCCTTTATCGGGGTAAATAATTTCACAATTTAATAAAAGTAACACACATCATCAATCATCAATGATCAAAAATCAAACAAAATGTTATCATTTACTGTGGTATTGGTTAATACCATTTTTAACAATAGAAAAAAAAACAAAAGAAAAAAAAATCAACAATAGAAAAAATAAATAATAATGCCTTTATGGTTTAGAAAAAATGTAAAATAAAAATTAACATAATGAAATCAAATATTATTAAGCGGATATTAACATTTTTTTAAAATTTTAGTTTAGGTGTTATTCTTTATATTTAAATTATTTTTTAAATTGATAAACTAATGTTTAAGACAAGATTTTTTATGCATAGCACAAAGGGTAACAATTATTATAAGCAATAATTATTAGCCTGAAACACTCTAATTATTAGCCAGGCTAATAAACTAATTATTAGCCTGGCGACGTATATCTTTTCTCGGGAGAGTTTTCAATATTGATGAGTGTTTCAGGCTAATAATTATTGCTTATAATAATTGTTACCCTGTGTGCTATGCATAAAAAAATCTTGTCTTTAAACATTAGTTTATCAATTTAAAAAATAATCAATATTTGACGAGTTAAAGTATTTTCACCAAAAAAAATGTAGATATAATATGTCTCGACGCCACCTAGTGAGAGAGTTAGCACTTACATGCCTTTCTCATATAAGTTGGTTGTTTGCAGGTGAAAAAATATAATAAGCGATAATTGTTGAATGAAACACTAGGTATATATTGAATCATTTGGCGGGTAGAAGGTATCCCGCCGTAGCTTAATGGTAGAGCTCCTGTCCGGCAAACAGAGGGGTGCGGGTTCGAGTCCCGTCGGCGACATATATCTTTTCTCGGGAGAGTTTTCAATATGGATGAGTGTTTCAGGCTAATAATTATTGCGTATAATAATTGTTAAATTATTTAACCTCACTTGAATAAGCCTTTTAGCCTTTGTCGGTCAACTCGACAGTTGAAAGCTAATTGACACGTGTGAACACTTTGTCAACAAAGTTATCAACTTTTTTTGTTGCTAGCGAAAGTTGATAGCCCGTCTACTTTTGTCGTTCAAGTATGACTATCGCCATTTTGGTTTTACTAATCGTTCGAGTTTTACATCGAATCGTCGCGTCTGAACACATGTTTCAAGTCGCTTATCATTTTTAGTTACTCGCGGGAAAAAGTAAACGTCAGGCGTTTCATTTATTCGGTACTAGTTCCTACCGTCATGGAATCCGTTTCAACCAAAAAATATCTGAAATGGTCGGACGATTTAATGTTCAGATTTATGGATCTGTACCAAAGCCATCCCTGTCTTTCGGATCAAAAACAAGAAGTATACAAAAATAGAATATTATTTTTGAAATGTAAATAATATTATTTTGAAAAAAATTGTGTTGGATGCGCCTATTTCACTCCTTTTCATGATCCATTTTCTCACCCAAGTACGACGTTTTTTTATGTTTTTTCATAATCTCCAGCTCCTCTCACAGAACATCAGAAATTAGATAGACGCACGCACTAACAATTTCAGTTGACACCATTTTGAATGTCAAAATCGGTTCAACTTAAATTGAAATGTGTGAACAAAATGTTGCTCAACTTTTTTCATAAAATAAAAGTGGGTCAACAAAAATCGAAACGTCAGAACGCCCCATTTGTTGGTGTTAACAATAAAATTTTATAAAGCAAGTACACAAAATAATATGGGTATTGCAAGATTAATATTGTTACATTAACATTTCTAATGATGGGCACCCACTAATGAACTTAGCTGAAGGAACCTAGTAGAACCTAGTTATATTGTAAACCAGTGTTTTTCAACCTGTGGGTCGCGACCCCTTGGGGGGTCGCAAAGCCTCCATAGGGGGTCGCAGGGGGTCCAAAGTAAAATATAAAAAAAAACAATAAAGTTAAAAATATTTTTATTAAGAAAATATAATATTATTTAAAGGACATTTTGAAGTTGACGTGAAATTAATGAGTCAAAAATCCTGTGAGTCACATTCATATTAATGTGAAGGTTGCGCCTGTTTTTCGTCAACCAATTTCTGCCATCGCGAATCTGTTTTTGCTACATTTAGCGCCTCCGCCCACTGAGGCAACTGAAAACCAACTAAAACCGGCTGTTTTCTCTGTCTTGATTGGTCAAAAAGCTTGTTTAACCATAGATGAAGAACAATCAGCTGACAGCTCGCAACTAGCAACAGCCGCCCGGTCGCAAGTCACCGCTTGCGTTACCATTGACAACGGGGTTTTGTGTGATTGTGTAGTGTGCGGGCCATCACATTGTCATACAAAGACAGTTGGCAGTTGAGAGTTTTCAGTTGCCTCAGTGGGCGGAGGCGCTTAGACTTAAGTCATTTTCTAAATGTAGCAAAATAGCAATACTGGTCAGAGGTAAAATACAGGCGAAGGGTAGGGGGTCGCGAAATATGTTTGCATACTAAGGGGTCGGGACATGAAAAAGGTTGAAAAACACTGTTGTAAACAATAATAATACAGATACGTTTTTAGATTTTCACGGCCAAAAGTATTTTCGTTGTTTATTTTTGGGGTGTTATGCCGTGTTGCGCTACCTCCTTCTTTAGCCGACGTTTCGGACAGCGTTGCAGTGTCCATCATCAGGGCAGATCCGGCAGATCCGACGATGTGAATCTGATCTGATAATGTTCAACCTGTATCAAATCAAACTAGGATATAATTTATAAAGCCAGCTATTTATTTTCAATATATTAAAAATATATATATATATTAATGCTCGTAACCACCAGATTTTAAGACAATCGCAGTCTTGCGAAAAACGACCACTCTGCCCCTCAAGTTTAACCGACCTCAAAGCTGATTTTCGCGAGACATCGACCGTGGATAAAAATACATACGATTTTTTCAGACCTGATTTGTATGGGAAAAATTCAGCCAGAATTTTACCAATTGCAAATTTTCATATAAAAAAACTGATGCAAAAAAAAAAAACTGCTAAAAAAACTGATGTATTAAAACCTAGCGGCGAAAACTAGAAGCGCTCATTATTCGACGATGAAATTCAAAGTTGTATTTCCAGCCGCCAGGTTCGCCCCTCAAAAAAGGAATAATTTATCGTCAGACCTTCACGAAAAATTTCTGAAAGAGCCTCAGTACTGAAATCGTAAAGTGTATATTTTTTAAATATATGGCGTCTCACCTCAAAATTTTACATTTCGACGAGCCTCGAGGTAAATCAAAATTGCGACTTAAAAAAGATTCCCGGCTTAGATGTTTTTGTATTATTTCGACTACGACAGGTTTCGGAACATTAATAATATATTATATTTATGACTTTTCATGGAGATTTTGTCAGGATTTCTTTTCAAACGTCGGTAATTTCTGACGTTTACGAAAAAATTTCGAGTTCAAAACTGTTAAAATGTTCGCAGCCAGTAGAGTAAAATGCTTTATTAAGGAAAAATTTATCGTCAGACCTTCAAAGTACTGAAATGTTGGGGCATTTTTGAAAATTATTCTATGGCGTCTCGCATGTAAATTTCACATTTCGACGAGTCTCATGTATATCAATATTACGTCAAAAATAGGATATGTGGATAAGATGTTTTTCTATAATTTTGAAAACCATACATTTCCGAACTCCAATAATACATTACATTTACCACATTTCATGTAAATTATTTCAGGATACATCTTCAAAAGTTGAAAAAATTCTGACGTTTATGAAGGAAAGGAAAATTGAAAACAGGTTAAATGTTACCGGCCAGCTACATAACGTTTATTTTAATTGCTGTGTAGGTACTTTTGTACAGACAAATAAAATTCGAACGGTTCAGGCTGCTGAGATCATAGAAAATAATTTACCAGTGGGTAGGTACCTAATTGGGTGGGAACGTTATTTTTCAAATATTGAGAATTTAACATGATGAATAAAACTGTTTAAATAACTCAGGATAATCCATTTTTTTTTTGCCAAATGGCGTAGGTACTTTTTTAAATAGTGCACAATAGTGTTATTCTAATATCATTCGGCGTGGGTGGTGTGCATTGGTACTGCCACCCCGTGAATCATTTATTGGATGACCAAACCCTTTATAACCGGTTAATCTGAGTCGATTTAAGAATATCTAAATATATTCAGGTTGGCAAAAAGATGTATCTCAGTGACGTTTTGCATCGTTATATGCACCAATACACACAATCCTAAGGGCGGGCTTTTTCGTGTGAATGTTTATGCATTTTTTATACACAAACTATGGATCTTACTCGACTAATTTAAAACAAAATTAGGAAAATCTACCGGGAAAAGAGAAGTTTATTTAATTTTTATAATAGCTCTACACAGGAGGCCTTGAAGAAAATAATTCCTCTCAGGGCCTATGTTATCTTTGGGGATGCTGTGTGAAGGGTTATTTTTAGGAAAGTAAGGAGATGATGTTCTAGGGGAGAGTTATGAGGGGTGGGTAGGAATCTGGGGATCAGTGTGTGGAGTGACGGACGAAAATAATTCCTCTCAGGGCCTATGTCATCTTTGGGGATGCTGTGTGAAGGGTTCTTTTTAGGAAGGTAAGGAGATGATGTTCTGGTAAGGAAAAAGTTATGAGGGGTGGGTAGGAATCTGGGGATCAGTGTGTGGAGTGACGGACGAATGATTTTATCCCTCCCACTGCGGTGCAAGGTGATGTTCCGAGAGAGCTTTGCTGAAGAACCCAAAAAGTCTCCCTAAACCAGTCTCTTCCGATCTGGTCCGCCACGAAATTGGTGGGCAGACGAATCCACCGCCAAGACCAGAACAAACCTCATGAACCCAGGCACCACTTCTAAATCAACAAACATAGCGAACCACTTGAAATGACCTATTGCAGAGGCGTTGGCCTACCCACCCAGCGAATTTTTTTAGCGTAAGATCCTCACGGCTTTTGCGGTAGGTCAGAGGCCCTAGCACGCTCGCTCTATAACGATCGATAGGATAACTATCGGTAACTTCTCATCGTTCCCTAGCATGACTACAGATCGCCAACGAATAAGAGACAGTTCACAATGACTAAGTGTCCTTAACATATTCGACATCAACTGTTGTTTGTTCGTTAGCGATGTGCAGTTGTCCTAGGGAACGATGAGAAGTTACCGATAGTTATCCTACCGATCGTTATACAGCAAGCGTGCTAGGGCCTGAACAAAAAATTAGACTTTAGCCTTTAAAAAAATTGAGCTTTGGCGTATTTGAGAATCCTTCATTTGCAAACGAAATTGCGTCAAAATGACGGCCTCTGGCGTAAATGTTTTTTGATATATTCAATGGCAAAAGGTTTCGAAAACTTATTCAACCGTTTTTTTAGTGGCATTCCATTGAAAATATTCCACAATATCGAGCTAAAAATTTGACATTTTACAAAAAAATCCATGAAAAATCCGCTAACAAATTATACAAGATTTAAAAATATTACTGGTCAGGTGGATTGGTATAATAATAATCACTGGGTAGGTACCTACTTTGCTCCATCGAATTACAAATAAATGGTTTGAAATTAAGAGAAATCACCAAAGATGGTAGGTACTAAATGCGTTTCTTCTGGAAAAATGCCGATTGCAGTTTGTCGGTCTTTTAATTCAAATTCAGAAACAGGGTGGTAAAAAAAATTCCGCTCGAAATATACTGATTAATTTTTTTATTAAAA
This sequence comes from Limnephilus auricula, assembly GCA_951813805.1. NCBI lineage: Eukaryota > Metazoa > Arthropoda > Insecta > Trichoptera > Limnephilidae > Limnephilus > Limnephilus auricula. Next base: position 6,998,699 of record OX638412.1, read on the forward strand.
CTCATGATTTTTTCCTTAATTTTTTTTGTTTAGAAAATATTGTCTTGCGTTTGCGACCAACGTTTTTGCGGCGCATTAAAATTTATCTAAATAAGATGCAAAGTTTTTTTTCTAATTTTCTATACATTTATCGTTATTAATAATTATTGATTACGAAAAGAGTTATGGCGTCCGTGACATCAAAAGGTGGATACTTGAAAGATGTCATTTCCATAAAAAAATATTAAAGAGTCGATTTAAAAAAAAAATTATTTTTTTAATCGATTGGTTTTTGTAATAATGAGTGAGGAAATTTTGCCGGACCCTGTCGTTCATTTCGACTGTCCAATCAGGGAGTTCAGTAGGCATGCGGATTGCATTGAATTCAAATATCGATATTTACTCTAAGTAAGAACTTCTTTCCTTTAAATCACAAAAAAAATATGATATAAAATAAAAAAAAGTAACCAAAGATGGATATTTCCAAAAAAATGTAGGTGTACACGGGGGTAGGTAGATATGCAGGTAGGTAGGAACTAAGTACTGAACAGGTACTCTGGGTAGGTAGGTATGTATGAAGGTACTTTTTATAAATTAGGTGGGTTCGATGCAGTGCTACAGATTTTTTATATGCATATAAATCGAAAAATAGATCGGTCAGGATTCGTTCGTTTACTTTGGACATTATTCAATTTTAAAATAAAAATAATTATACGTGTGCACGGGTAGCCGGATATTGTTAAAGAATTTCTTTGTGTAATTTTTTAGCTGCAGTAAAATTGAGTTTGATAAGATGGTTTTTTGTTGAACAAATATTTTTTGTTTGAGGGTTAGGTAGGTTTTTCTTCCAATACTATTCATCTGATGGCGACAAAACTTTTGGGATTTGATGTGTGCATGCCCGGGTTGGTTTCTACGCATAATAGTAAGCTCTGGCTTTATGAAATTATTTTATATACTATTCACCCGATCGAGATGAAACTTTGGAAATTTGATGTGTGCATGCCTGGGATGGTTTTTATGCATAAAAGTAAGCTCTGGCGTTATGAAAATATTTCCTTTAATTTTCATCCGATTGAGATGAAACTTTGGGAATTCGATGTTGACATGCTCGGGATGGTTTCTATGTAAAAGAGTAAGCTCTGGCGTTATGAAATTTTTTCCAATACTATTCATTTGATTGCGACAAAACTTTTGAGCTTTGATGTGTGCATGCCCGGGTTGGTTTCTACGCATAATAGTAAGCTCTGGAATTATGAAATTATTTACGCATAATGGTAAGATCTGGCGTTATGAAATTATTTCCTATACTTTCCATCCGATTGAGATGAAACTTTGGGAATTTGATGTTGGATACTCGGGATGGTTTGAACATAAAAGAGTAAGCTCTGGCGTTATGATTTTTTTTCCAATACTTTTCATCTGATTGCGACAAAACTTTTGGTATTTGATGTGTGCATGCCCGGGTTGGTTTCTACGCATAATAGTAAGCTCTGGCTCTATGAAATTATTTCCTATACTATTCATCTGATTGCGATGAAACTTTGGGGATTTGATGTGTGCATGTCCGGGATGGTTTCTATGCGTAATAATAAGCTCTGGCGTTATCAAATTATTTCATATACTATTCACCCGATTGAGATGAAACTTTGGAGATTTGATGTGTGCATGCCTGGGATGGTTTTTATGCATAAAAGTAAGCTCTGGCGTAATGAAATTATTTACTTTTCTTTTCATCCGATTGAGATGAAACTTTGGGAATTCGATGTTGGCATGCTATGGATGGTTTCTATATATAAGAATAAGCTCTGGCATTATGAACTTATTTCCAATACTATTCATCCGATTGCGATGAAACTTTGGGGATATGATGTGTGCATGCTCGAAATGGTTTTAAAATATAATAATGAGCTCTAGCGTAATGAAATTATCTACAATAATATTCATCCGATTGCGATGAAACTTTGGTGAGTTATTGTGCGCAAGCCCGCGAAGTTTTCTTTATATAATGCAGAGCTTTGGCGTTATCAAATTTGTACAAAAAATTTAAATAGGTGTAACGGGAGTTATTCGAAAAGTGAGTGCATATCATATAATTTAGAAACAATTTATTAGTGAAAAAATTGAACCGTAAACTTCTAGGCCCCTTTTTGCGAGAAAAGGCCCATACTGAACGCCTTAACCAGGGCGACCAAAGTGGCTAAGTAGCGGGTGTACAAAATTGAGCGATTAACTCACAAGACCCTTTGAGTAGTTCTCAAAATCCTTGCTTCATCCACATTCAAACATCGATTTTTTTTTTCAAATATTTAATTTTAAAAAAATTTAGACACACACACTTCTTGCTTCATCCACATTCAAACGTCAAATCGCTTAGTGCTTTAACCAATTAGTTGCCTTGCAACGGGCAAAAGCTAGTATATATTAATGCTCGTAACCACCAGATTTTAAGTCAATCGCAGTCTTGCGAAAAACGACCACTCTGCCCCTCAAGTTTAACCGACCTCAAAGCTGATTTTCGCGAGACATCGACCGTGGATAAAAATACATACGATTTTTTCAGACCTGATTTGTATGGGAAAAATTCAGCCAGAATTTTACCAATTGCAAATTTTCATATAAAAAAACTGATGCAAAAAAAATAAACTGCTAATAAAACTGATGTATGAAAACCTAGCGGCGAAAACTAGAAGCGCTCATTATTCGACGAAGAAATTCAAAGTTGTATTTCCAGCCGCCAGGTTCGCCCATCAAAAAAGGAAAAATTTATCGTCAGACCTTCACGAAAAATTTGTGAAAGAGCCTCAGTACTAAAATCGTAAAGTGTATATTTTTTTAAATATAAGGCGTCTCACCTCAAAACTTTACATTCCGACGAGCCTCGAGGTAAATCAAAATTGCGACTTAAAAAAGATACCTGGCTTAGATGTTTTTGTATTATTTCGACTACGACAGGTTTTGGAACATAAATAATATATTATATTTATGACTTTTCATGGAAATTTTGTCAGGATTCGTTTTCAAACGTCGGTAATTTCTGACGTTTACGAAAAAAATTCCGAGTTAAAAACTGTTAAAATGTTCGTAGCCAGTAAAAAAATGCTTTATTAAGGAAAAAATTATCGTCAGACCTTCAAAGTACTGAAATGTTGGGGCATTTTTGAAAATTATTCTATGGCGTCTCGCATGTTAATTTGACATTTCGACGAGTCTCATGTGTATCAATATTACGTCAAAAATAGCATATGTGGATAAGATGTTTTTCTATAATTTTGAAAACCATAGATTTCCGAACTCCAATAATACATTACATTTACCACATTTCATGTAAATTATTTCAGGATACATCTTCAAAAGTTGAAAAAATTCTGACGTTTATGAAGAAATGCAAAATAAAAACAGGTTAAACGTTACCGGCCAGCTACATAACGTTGATTTTAATTGCTGGGTTGGTACTTTTGTAAAGACAAATAAAATTCGAACGGTTCAGGCTGCCGAGATCATAGAAAATAATTTACCAGTGGGTAGGTACCTACTTGGGTGGGAACGTTATTTTTCAAATATTGAGAATTTAACATGATGAATAAAACTGTTTAAATAACTCAGGATAATCCATTTTTTTTTGCCAAATGGCGTAGGTACTTCTTTAAATAGTGCACAATAGTGTTATTATAATATCATTCGGCGTGGGTGGTGTGCATTGGTACTGCCACCCCGTGAATCATTTGTTGGATGACCAAACCCTTTATAACCGGTTAATCTGAGTCGATTTAAGAATATCTAAATATATTCAGGTTGGCAAAAAGATGTATCTCAGTGACGTTTTGCATCGTTATATGCACCAATACACACAATCCTAAGGGCGGGCTTTTTCGTGTGAATGTTTATGCATAAACTAAGGATCTTACTCGACTAATTTAAAACAAAATTAGGAAAATCTACCGGGAAAAGAGAAGTTTATTTAATTTTTATAATAGCTCTACACAGGAGGCCTTGAAGAAAATAATTCCTCTCAGGGCCTATGTCATCTTTGGGGATGCTGTGTGAAGGGTTATTTTTAGGAAAGTAAGGAGATGATGTTCTGGTAAGGAAAAAGTTATGAGGGGTGGGTAGGAATCTGGGGATCAGTGTGTGGAGTGACGGACGAAAATAATTCCTCTCAGGGCCTATGTCATCTTTGGGGATGCTGTGTGAAGGGTTCTTTTTAGGAAGGTAAGGAGATGATGTTCTGGTAAGGAAAAAGTTATGAGGGGTGGGTAGGAATCTGGGGATCAGTGTGTGGAGTGACGGACGAATGATTTTATCCCTCCCACTGCGGTGCAAGGTGATGTTCCGAGAGAGCTTTGCTGAAGAACCCAAAAAGTCTCCCTAAACCAGTCTCTTCCGATCTGGTCTGCCACGAAATTGGTGGGCAGACGAATCCACCGCCAAGACCAGAACAAACCTCATGAACCCAGGCACCACTTCTAAATCAACAAACATAGCGAACCACTTGAAATGACCTATTGCAGAGGCGTTGGCCTACCCACCCAGCGAATTTTTTTAGCGTAAGATCCTCACGGCTTTTGCGGTAGGTCGAGGCCCTAGCACGCTCGCTCTATAACGATCGATAGGATAACTATCGGTAACTTCTCATCGTTCCCTAGCATGACTTCAGATCGCCAACGAATAAGTGACAGTTCACAATGACTAAGTGTCCTTAACATATTCGACATCAACTGTTGTTTGTTCGTTAGCGATGTGCAGTTGTCCTAGGGAACGATGAGAAGTTACCGATAGTTATCCTACCGATCGTTATAGAGCAAGCGTGCTAGGGCCTGAACAAAAAAATTAGACTTTAGCCTTTAAAAAAATTGAGCTTTGGCGTATTTGAGAATCCTTCATTTGCAAACGAAATTGCGTCAAAATGACGGCCTCTGGCGTAAATGTTTTTTGATATATTCAATGGCAAAAGGTTTCGAAAACTTATTCAACCGTTTTTTTAGTGGCATTCCGTTGAAAATATTCCACAATATCGAGCTAAAAATTTGATATTTTACAAAAAAATCCATGAAAAATCCGCTAACAAATTTTACAAGATTTAAAAATATTACTGGTCAGGTGGATTGGTATAATAATAATCACTGGGTAGGTACCTACTTTGCTCCATCGAATTACAAATAAATGGTTTGAAATTAAGAGAAATCACCAAAGATGGTAGGTACTAAATGCGTTTCTTCTGGAAAAATGCCGATTGCATTTTGTCGGTCTTTTAATTCAAATTCAGAAACAGGGTGGTAAAAAAAATTCCGCTCGAAATATACTGATTAATTTTTTTATTAAAACTCATGATTTTTTCCTTAATTTTTTTTTGTTTAGAAAATATTGTCGTGCGTTTGCGACCAACGTTTTTGCGGCGCATTAAAATTTATCTAAATAAGATGCAAAGTTTTTTTTCTAATTTTCTATACATTTATCGTTATTAATAATTATTGATTACGAAAAGAGTTATGGCGTCCGTGACATCAAAAGGTGGACACTTGAAAGATGTCATTTCCATAAAAAAATATTAAAGAGTCGATTTTAAAAAAAAGTCATTTTTTTAATCGATTGGTTTTTGTAATAATGAGTGAGGAAATTTTGCCGGACCCTGTCGTTCATTTTGACTGACCAATCAGGGAGGTGGTATTAGGTGGAGGTGGAATACACTAGACATGGTATTCCATTGAATTCAAATATCGATATTTACTGTAAGTAAGAACTTCTTTCCTTTAAATCACAAAAAAATTATGATATAAAATAAAAATAAGTAACCAAAGATGGATATTTCCAAAGAAATGTAGGTGTACACGGGGGTAGGTAGATATGCAGGTAGGTAGGAACTAAGTACTGAACAGGTACTCTGGGTAGGTAGGTATGTACGAAGGTACTTTTTATAAATTAGGTGGGTTCGATGCAGTGCTACAGATTTTTTATATGCATATAAATCGAAAAATAGATCGGACAGGATTCGTTCGTTTACTTTGGACATTATTAAATTTTAAAATAAAAATAATTATACGTGTGCACGGGTACCCGGATATTGTTAAAGAATTTCTTTGTGTAATTTTTTTGCTGCAGTAAAATTGAGTTTGATAAGATGGTTTTTTTGATAAGTAATAAAATTGCAATGTTTTTTTTTTTTAGAAATTACGTAGGTAAATGAACAAATATTTTTTTGTTTGAGGGTTAGGTAGGTTTTTTTCCAATACTATTCATCTGATGGCGACAAAACTTTTGGGATTTGATGTGTGCATGCCCGGGTTGGTTTCTACGCATAATAGTAAGCTCTGGCTTTATGAAATTATTTTATATTTTCATTCACCCGATCGAGATGAAACTTTGGGAATTCGATGTTGGCATGCTCGGGATGGTTTCTATGTCAAAGAGTAAGCTCTGGCGTTATGAAATTTTTTCCAATACTATTCATTTGATTGCGACAAAACTTTTGGGATTTGATGTGTGCATGCCCGGGTTGGTTTCTACGCATAATAGTAAGCTCTGGCTTTTTGAAATTATTTCCTATACTATTCATCCGATTGCGATGAAACTTTGGGGATTTGATGTGTGCATGTCCGGGATGGTTTCTATGCGTAATAGTAAGCTCTGGCGTTATCAAATTATTTCATACACTATTCACCCGATTGAGATGAAACTTTGGAGATTTGATGTGTGCATGCCTGGGATGGTTTTTATGCATAAAAGTAAGCTCTGGCGTAATGAAATTATTTACTTTACTTTTCATCCGATTGAGATGAAACTTTGGGAATTCGATGTTGGCATGCTATGGATGGTTTCTATATATAAGAATAAGCTCTGGCATTATGAACTTATTTCCAATACTATTCATCCGATTGCGATGAAACTTTGGGGATATGATGTGTGCATGCTCGAAATGGTTTTAAAATATAATAATGAGCTCTAGCGTAATGAAATTATCTACAATAATATTCATCCGATTGCGATGAAACTTTGGTGAGTTATTGTGCGCAAGCCCGCGAAGTTTTCTTTATATAATGCAGAGTTTTGACGTTATCAAATTTGTACAAAAAATTTAAATAGGTGTAACGGGAGTTATTAGAAAAGTGAGTGCATATCATATAATTTAGAAACAATTTATTAGTGAAAAAATTGAACCGTAAACTTCTAGGCCCCTTTTTGCGAGAAAAGGCCCATACTGAACGCCTTAACCAGGGCGACCAAAGTGGCTAAGTAGCGGGTGTACAAAATTGAGCGATTAACTCACAAGACCCTTTGAGTAGTTCTCAAAATCCTTGCTTCATCCACATTCAAACATCGATTTTTTTTTTCAAATATTTAATTTTAAAAAAATTTAGACACACACACTTCTTGCTTCATCCACATTCAAACGTCAAATCGATTAGTGCTTTAACCAATTAGTTGCCTTGCAACGGGCAAAAGCTAGTATATATTAATGCTCGTAACCACCAGATTTTAAGTCAATCGCAGTCTTGCGAAAAACGACCACTCTGCCCCTCAAGTTTAACCGACCTCAGAGCTGATTTTCGCGAGACATCGACCGTGGATAAAAATACATACGATTTTTTCAGACCTGATTTGTATGGGAAAAATTCAGCCAGAATTTTACCAATTGCAAATTTTCATATAAAAAAACTGATGCAAAAAAAATAAACTGCTAATAAAACTGATGTATGAAAACCTAGCGGCGAAAACTAGAAGCGCTCATTATTCGACGAAGAAATTCAAAGTTGTATTTCCAGCCGCCAGGTTCGCCCATCAAAAAAGGAAAAATTTATCGTCAGACCTTCACGAAAAATTTGTGAAAGAGCCTCAGTACTAAAATCGTAAAGTGTATATTTTTTTAAATATAAGGCGTCTCACCTCAAAACTTTACATTCCGACGAGCCTCGAGGTAAATCAAAATTGCGACTTAAAAAAGATACCTGGCTTAGATGTTTTTGTATTATTTCGACTACGACAGGTTTTGGAACATAAATAATACATTATATTTATGACTTTTCATGGAAATTTTGTCAGGATTCGTTTTCAAACGTCGGTAATTTCTGACGTTTACGAAAAAAATTCCGAGTTAAAAACTGTTAAAATGTTCGTAGCCAGTAAAAAAATGCTTTATTAAGGAAAAATTTATCGTCAGACCTTCAAAGTACTGAAATGTTGGGGCATTTTTGAAAATTATTCTATGGCGTCTCGCATGTTAATTTGACATTTCGACGAGTCTCATGTGTATCAATATTACGTCAAAAATAGCATATGTGGATAAGATGTTTTTCTATAATTTTGAAAACCATAGATTTCCGAACTCCAATAATACATTACATTTACCACATTTCATGTAAATTATTTCAGGATACATCTTCAAAAGTTGAAAAAATTCTGACGTTTATGAAGAAATGCAAAATAAAAACAGGTTAAACGTTACCGGCCAGCTACATAACGTTGATTTTAATTGCTGGGTTGGTACTTTTGTAAAGACAAATAAAATTCGAACGGTTCAGGCTGCCGAGATCATAGAAAATAATTTACCAGTGGGTAGGTACCTACTTGGGTGGGAACGTTATTTTTCAAATATTGAGAATTTAACATGATGAATAAAACTGTTTAAATAACTCAGGATAATCCATTTTTTTTGCCTAATGGTGTAGGTACTTCTTTAAATAGTGCACAATAGTGTTATTATAATATCATTCGGCGTGGGTGGTGTGCATTGGTACTGCCACCCCGTGAATCATTTGTTGGATGACCAAACCCTTTATAACCGGTTAATCTGAGTCGATTTAAGAATATCTAAATATATTCAGGTTGGCAAAAAGATGTATCTCAGTGACGTTTTGCATCGTTATATGCACCAATACACACAATCCTAAGGGCGGGCTTTTTCGTGTGAATGTTTATGCATAAACTATGGATCTTACTCGACTAATTTAAAACAAAATTAGGAAAATCTACCGGGAAAAGAGAAGTTTATTTAATTTTTATAATAGCTCTACACAGGAGGCCTTGAAGAAAATAATTCCTCTCAGGGCCTATGTCATCTTTGGGGATGCTGTGTGAAGGGTTATTTTTAGGAAAGTAAGTAGATGATGTTCTGGTAAGGAAAAAGTTATGAGGGGTGGGTAGGAATCTGGGGATCAGTGTGTGGAGTGACGGACGAAAATAATTCCTCTCAGGGCCTATGTCATCTTTGGGGATGCTGTGTGAAGGGTTCTTTTTAGGAAGGTAAGGAGATGATGTTCTGGTAAGGAAAAAGTTATGAGGGGTGGGTAGGAATCTGGGGATCAGTGTGTGGAGTGACGGACGAATGATTTTATCCCTCCCACTGCGGTGCAAGGTGATGTTCCGAGAGAGCTTTGCTGAAGAACCCAAAAAGTCTCCCTAAACCAGTCTCTTCCGATCTGGTCTGCCACGAAATTGGTGGGCAGACGAATCCACCGCCAAGACCAGAACAAACCTCATGAACCCAGGCACCACTTCTAAATCAACAAACATAGCGAACCACTTGAAATGACCTATTGCAGAGGCGTTGGCCTACCCACCCAGCGATTTTTTTTAGCGTAAGATCCTCACGGCTTTTGCGGTAGGTCAGAGGCCCTAGCACGCTCGCTCTATAACGATCGATAGGATAACTATCGGTAACTTCTCATCGTTCCCTAGCATGACTACAGATCGCCAACGAATAAGTGACAGTTCACAATGACTAAGTGTCCTTAACATATTCGACATCAACTGTTGTTTGTTCGTTAGCGATGTGCAGTTGTCCTAGGGAACGATGAGAAGTTACCGATAGTTATCCTACCGATCGTTATAGAGCAAGCGTGCTAGGGCCTGAACAAAAAATTAGACTTTAGCCTTTAAAAAAATTGAGCTTTGGCGTATTTGAGAATCCTTCATTTGCAAACGAAATTGCGTCAAAATGACGGCCTCTGGCGTAAATGTTTTTTGATATATTCAATGGCAAAAGGTTTCGAAAACTTATTCAACCGTTTTTTTAGTGGCATTCCATTGAAAATATTCCACAATATCGAGCTAAAAATTTGACATTTTACAAAAAAATCCATGAAAAATCCGCTAACAAATTATACAAGATTTAAAAATATTACTGGTCAGGTGGATTGGTATAATAATAATCACTGGGTAGGTACCTACTTTGCTCCATCGAATTACAAATAAATGGTTTGAAATTAAGAGAAATCACCAAAGATGGTAGGTACTAAATGCGTTTCTTCTGGAAAAATGCCGATTGCAGTTTGTCGGTCTTTTAATTCAAATTCAGAAACAGGGTGGTAAAAAAAATTCCGCTCGAAATATACTGATTAATTTTTTTATTAAAACTCATGATTTTTTCCTTAATTTTTTTTGTTTAGAAAATATTGTCTTGCGTTTGCGACCAACGTTTTTGCGGCGCATTAAAATTTATCTAAATAAGATGCAAAGTTTTTTTTCTAATTTTCTATACATTTATCGTTATTAATAATTATTGATTACGAAAAGAGTTATGGCGTCCGTGACATCAAAAGGTGGATACTTGAAAGATGTCATTTCCATAAAAAAATATTAAAGAGTCGATTTAAAAAAAAAATCATTTTTTTAATCGATTGGTTTTTGTAATAATGAGTGAGGAAATTTTGCCGGACCCTGTCGTTCATTTCGACTGTCCAATCAGGGAGATCACTAGGCATGCGGATTGCATTGAATTCAAATATCGATATTTACTCTAAGTAAGAACTTCTTTCCTTTAAATCACAAAAAAAATATGATATAAAATAAAAAAAAGTAACCAAAGATGGATATTTCCAAAAAAATGTAGGTGTACACGGGGGTAGGTAGATATGCAGGTAGGTAGGAACTAAGTACTGAACAGGTACTCTGGGTAGGTAGGTATGTATGAAGGTACTTTTTATAAATTAGGTGGGTTCGATGCAGTGCTACAGATTTTTTATATGCATATAAATCGAAAAATAGATCGGTCAGGATTCGTTCGTTTACTTTGGACATTATTCAATTTTAAAATAAAAATAATTATACGTGTGCACGGGTAGCCGGATATTGTTAAAGAATTTCTTTGTGTAATTTTTTTGCTGCAGTAAAATTGAGTTTGATAAGATGGTTTTTTGTGAACAAATATTTTTTGTTTGAGGGTTAGGTAGGTTTTTTTTCCAATACTATTCATCTGATGGCGACAAAACTTTTGGGATTTGATGTGTGCATGCCCGGGTTGGTTTCTACGCATAATAGTAAGCTCTGGCTTTATGAAATTATTTTATATACTATTCACCCGATCGAGATGAAACTTTGGAAATTTGATGTGTGCATGCCTGGGATGGTTTTTATGCATAAAAGTAAGCTCTGGCGTTATGAAAATATTTCCTTTAATTTTCATCCGATTGAGATGAAACTTTGGGAATTCGATGTTGACATGCTCGGGATGGTTTCTATGTAAAAGAGTAAGCTCTGGCGTTATGAAATTTTTTCCAATACTATTCATTTGATTGCGACAAAACTTTTGAGCTTTGATGTGTGCATGCCCGGGTTGGTTTCTACGCATAATAGTAAGCTCTGGAATTATGAAATTATTTACGCATAATGGTAAGATCTGGCGTTATGAAATTATTTCCTATACTTTCCATCCGATTGAGATGAAACTTTGGGAATTTGATGTTGGATACTCGGGATGGTTTGAACATAAAAGAGTAAGCTCTGGCGTTATGATTTTTTTCCCAATACTTTTCATCTGATTGCGACAAAACTTTTGGTATTTGATGTGTGCATGCCCGGGTTGGTTTCTACGCATAATAGTAAGCTCTGGCTCTATGAAATTATTTCCTATACTATTCATCTGATTGCGATGAAACTTTGGGGATTTGATGTGTGCATGTCCGGGATGGTTTCTATGCGTAATAATAAGCTCTGGCGTTATCAAATTATTTCATATACTATTCACCCGATTGAGATGAAACTTTGGAGATTTGATGTGTGCATGCCTGGGATGGTTTTTATGCATAAAAGTAAGCTCTGGCGTAATGAAATTATTTCCTTTACTTTTCATCCGATTGAGATGAAACTTTGGGAATTCGATGTTGGCATGCTAGGAATGGTTTCTATATATAAGAATAAGCTCTGGCATTATGAAATTATTTCCAATACTATTCATCCGATTGCGATGAAACTTTGCGGATATGATGTGTGCATGCTCGAAATGGTTTTAAAATATAATAATGAGCTCTAGCGTAATGAAATTATCTACAATAATATTCATCCGATTGCGATGAAACTTTGGTGAGTTATTGTGCGCAAGCCCGCGTAGTTTTCTTTATATAATGCAGAGATTTGGCGTTATCAAATTCATACAAAAAATTTAAATAGGTGTAACGGGAGTTATTAGAAAAGTGAGTGCATATCATATAATTTAGAAACAATTTATTAGTGAAAAAATTGAGCCGTAAACTTCTAGGCCCCTTTTTGCGAGAAAAGGCCCATACTGAACGCCTTAACCAGGGCGACCAAAGTGGCTAAGTAGCGGGTGTACAAAATTGAGCGATTAACTCACAGGACCCTTTGAGTAGTTCTCACAATCCTTGCTTCATCCACATTCAAACATCGATTTTTTTTTTCAAATATTTAATTTTTAAAAAATGTAGACACACACACTTCTTGCTTCATCCACATTCAAACGTCAAATCGCTTAGTGCTTTAACCAATTAGTTGCCTTGCAACGGGCAAAAGCTAGTAATAATTATTGTTTAATAGAAAATGTAAAAAATTTTGAATGACATTTTGCAAAACAATAATTGTTAAATCAAAATTCTATTGTAGAAAATATTTAAATTGGTGAATTTATTTGGAGTTCCCGACTAATGAATTGAATCAAGAATCATAAATATTTTAAATAAATAGGTTAAGAATTTTGGTATAAACGTAGATGTGACCTAGGAAAATAAAATAGATTACTCGAAGTACTAATCCTACGCAGACGAAGTCGCGGGCAGAAGCTAGTATAATATAATTTTATATTCTAGCCTGAGCCCGAAGCCAACGCTGGGTTCTTTGGATCCATCCAGAAGCTGACGGAGGGGGTCCTGGAGTCCTTGGCTGAGAGGATCATCCCCAAGGGTCTGAGGGACATCCTCAAACGAATGCAGGATCAGAATACCGCTCTGGAGACCATCAGGCTGAGGAGTAAAGAAGAAAATGGCGGGCTTGGTGAGTGTTTCATTCGCAACCAACCTTGTTTATTATGTTTTTAACGCCAATTGAAAATCGCCAAAATCTGCATTTAGATTTTTTTGTCATTTGCACGGTCCTCTCTTAAGACGATAGACTTCGCTTTTCGGCCATACAAAAAGGACGCCCGTGAAAAAACACTTTTCTACATCGAAAATTGCACAAAATGAATATTTTTTTTTTTGCTGCCTTCTAGAGGGTGAAAACTATGTCGGTATGTTTTCGAATTTTCGATGCGTTTCGTATTAACGTAAACATTCACTGTCAAACATGTACGATTTATCAAAAAATATTATTTAAGGAAAAACTGCTGCTAACTCAACTCTCATAAAGAATTATAAAATTATAAAAAAATACCGACGTAGCTTCTTCTTTCTAAAAAATACATATTTTTTAAAATTTCAATTTCGTGAAAGTTTCGGTGTAGAAAAGTGTATTCTCCATAAACCCCTTTTGCGAGCTATTTCTGTAGGTAAATTTGAGCGTTGTCTCATTCGCACATTTCCATTCGCATGTATTGTAAGTGTGCGTGAGCTTATTGTGAGCGATACAGAATGACAAACGCGGGTGTTCCGCGTGTCGTTCAAAGTCTAGCCTCTTAACCGTCAGAGGGGAAATACATTAATAACCAACCCCAAACGAAAGGTTTGTGCGATGTCTAAGTTGATTTTACCTCATGTTCCGTGACGCTCTGGGTTCCTTATGGCTTTGTTTTTTTATTTATTAATTTTTATTTTAGTAATTTGTACATTCAAGTTTACAAATTGCTAATTATTTACATATTGTATTTTATATTAAATTTTCTCCAGTTTCATGTAGCTCCTACAATACATCTTAGACTTTCCAATTGGTGCTGACTTTATACACGGAGAAAAATGTTATTCTAAACTACAATCATTTTATTCGTAAAAACGGTTACAAACGGGACTGAAGTTCTTACGAACATATTAATAGGGTTTGAATGTTCATTGGCGGGAACATGTAAGAATAATTTGTTGGTATACGTAATTACGTACGTTGAACAACAAATTATTCTTACATTTTCCCGCCAATAAACATTGAAACAGTGTTAATTTGTTCATAAGAACTTCAGTCCCGTTTTTACGAATAACATTTTTCTCCATGTAGTTTCTGCCAGCGTGTTATAACACTTCATCCCTTTGTACAGTAGGCTATTCTGTGTGTTCGCTTTATCCTTTTTTGTAGCCTGATTTCCTTGCACGTCCTTGTATTATGTCTGTAAATGTCTTGTTATATATAATTTTATTTGAAAAATATTTTGTTTTGCTTTCCACCAATGGTAGAGCCAATATTTAACCAGTAAGGTTGATCTTCATGATGTGTCCCCTGTCATAATATCAACCCTCGCCCTGTGATAATATCAAGGTTATGACAGTGCGATGAATCCGAAGTGTAAACAAGAAGTATAGTTTTTTGTTATTTATTTTTGGGGTGTTATGCCGTGTTACGCTACCTCCTTCTTTGGCCAACGTTTTGGACAACGTTACAGTGTCCATCATCAGGGCAGATGTGTTCATGTGTTCAACACATCTGCCCTGGTGATCTGATATAATAACAAAAATACTTTTGGCCGTGATAATCTAAAATCTTATCTGAACAAGTATAGTGGTTGTTACACGTAATCGATCTACATTTGAAAATAATTATCCTGTTACTAAAATAATATCTGTCCAATTCCGACGAAATTTATCATCGATTTTACACACTTGTTCTTTTTCACCTTTTTGTATTGCTGCACAAAGAAAAACGTTATTCTAAAATACGATCATTTTATTCGTAAAACGGTTAAAAACGGGACTGAAGTTCTAACGAACAAATTAACAGGGTTTCAATGTTTATTGGCGGGAAAATGTAAGAATAAATTATTATTATTAATTATTAGAACAAATTTTCGTACGTACGTATACCAACAAATTTTTCTTACATTTTGCCGCCAATAAACATTGAAACCCTGTTCATTTGTTCGTAAGAACTTCAGTTCCGTTTTTAACCTTTTTACGAATAAAATTATCGTATTTTAGAATAACATTTTTCTCCGTGTGGTGTTGTTATTTGTTTATCTCCATGGTATTTTTAAATTTGATTAGGAAGGTAAGGCGATCCGTTCACTGAGGCAACTGAAAACTGTCAACTGGCAACTGTCTTTGTATGACAATGTGATGGCCCGCACACTACACAATCACTCAAAAACCCGTTGTCAATGGTAACGCAAGCGGTGACTCGCGACTCGCACTGCTGATTGCCGTGGCCGGCCGCTGCTAGTTGCCAGCTGTCAGCTGATTGTTCTTCGTCTATGGTTAAACAAGCTTTTTGACCAATCATAGACATAGAAACCAGCCGGTTTTAGTTTGGTTTCAGTTGCCTCGTCAGCGGAGCGCCTTATTTGTTATACTATATTTTTTTAGCACGAAAATTAATGATTTATCTGGCTGGTTTAAGGGTTTGTCTTTGTAGTGTTGGTTAGCAAGGTACTCATTTTCCCCTTCAAAGTTGAGTAGAGCATTTTAAATAGTGTTTTATGATAGGTTTTTTATTTTTCTATTAAAGGTATATATTTTGTTTGTTTGTTGATCGTGGTTATAATCGCAGGAGCCTTTGGACGAAGTCTTCTGAAAGGCCTGACGGACCCCCTGACACAGTGGGTGGGGGGCACAGGAGACAGGGGCTCGCTGGATTCGGACCGGGGCTTCCTGAACGGCCTGCTGTCGGGGGTCGCGGACTCTGTGGGGGACGCCTTTAAGATTAAGGTCACCGCCATCTATCCAGGTCAGTCGGAATATTAGTTTGGTGTGGTATAGAAGAGAGAAAGTCTGCTTTCGTCTATTTTTAGTAATTATTAAGTTAAGAGCGTTTTGGTACTCTTTGCAAGTTTACCAACGTTGTATTGCGTAGTGTATGAGACAAGTTAGTGGAGTCCGCACAAACACTATAAATTCAATAGCGCACCAGCACACACGTAGAGTCCAACTTTTAAAGGCAGCAAGAGTTTTAGGAGCAGAAGAATATACTCAATTAAATTAAACAATATATTACTTTTCTCGAGTACTATCAGATGAGGAGTAACTTGTACCAGTCACTTCTCTATTTATTGGGTAAAATTGTACAATATAATTTTCCACGTGTGATCCAATAGGGGTAATTAATTCAATATTGGTGAAACAAATGAAATTATATCATTGAAGAAGAAGATAACACTAATAATCTAAATTAAAATATGTATGAAAATGAACAAGACACCGAAAAATAATAAAAGATAATGGTCGCAACTGGGACTCGAACCCAGAACCTCTCGTATTACCAGGACTTGAGCTTTTTCCAATTCAGCCATTGCCACCTATTATAAAACCGTCATTTTTGTAAACTCATATTTCAAATTTTAGAATTAACAATATTATCTTCAACTATTTATTTTCCATACTATCGACAGCTATCTTTTTCATTGGAAACAAGTGTTCAAAGAACGTATTTGTTACCTATTACTAGATAAATATTATATTTGTTACAATTATTATATGCAATAATTATTAGCCTGAAACACTCATCCATATTGAAAAAATCTTCCGAGAAAAGATACATGTCGCCGACGGGACTCGAACCCGCACCCCTCTGATTGCCGGTCAGGAGCTCTACCATTAAGCTACGGCGGGTAATTGTTGAATGAAACACTAGGTATATATATTGCATCATTTGGCGGGTAGGAGATAACCCGCCGTAGCTTAATGGTAAAGCTCCTGACCGGCAATCAGAGGGGTGTGGATTCGAGTCCCGTTGGCGAAATGTATCTTTTCTCCGATGATTTTTTTCAATATGGATGAATGTTTTAGGCTAATTATTATTATTGTTGCGTATAAAAATTGCAATTATTATTGCATATAATAATTGTTACCCTTTGTGCTATGCATAAAAAAATATTGTCTTAAACATTAGTTTATCATTTAAAAAGTAATTATATTTGTTGTTCATTTTCATATTTTAATTTCGATACTTAGTGTTATCTTCGTCTTCAATGATATATGAAAAGAGAGTTTTTCTTATAAAAATTAAATTTAATTATTTTTAAATGTCTGATTAGGCCGAAAATTCATTAACATTAATTGCATCATTCACATTGCACATTTGAGGATGCCTGATAAGGATTGACAGTGTGACATGATATTGTAGTATCATATATACAGCACACAGATATGACAAGGATTTTATCCTAAGAGTATGGATATTAGAGAGACGGCATGTGAAGTGTGCCCACGCGCTCCAAGTGTGCCTTTTTGAGAATTTTACCCATACGGCTGACATTGGCTGTCACCATGGAAGATGGCTGCTATCGTAAAAATGTCGGAACGTATTAAACGACCAAAAACAGCAGCCAATGTCAGCCATTTAAGTAAAATTCTCGACAAGGCACACTTGGAGCGCGCGGGCACACTTCACATGCCGTCTCTCTAATATCCATACTCTTGGATTTTATCAAAGAATATTATTGTCGTCATAAAAATTTGAGAACTTTTAATGACAAAAAACATATTTGACTCAGTATGTCCGATATACTCAGTGTGTTTATTTTTTGGTTTTATCGAGGATGTATTTTCCCAGGGACCCTGTGGTGTGGAGACGGCCACGTGGCCGAAGCCCAGTCCGCGGAGGTGGGACTGTTCTTCATGACGGACCACTGCTGCCGGAGACACGACTCCTGTCGGCTTTACATCCTGGCGGGGGAGTCCGACTATGGCCTGACGAACACCGGATTGTTCACCAGGTAAACAAACCCCTCCTCTAATATTAATAATATTTGGATGATTTGTATAGTCTGTCAAAGTGGAGTAGAAAACGCTTTCATGGCGAATGAGTGTATGCTTTTTAAGTGTATGAATATTGAGTAGAAACTTTTCATCGGATGTTAATTCCTCACATGATAATTCATCACATCATAACTCACATTAACCTAACCTTACCTAACCTAACCTAAGGTTAAAAACCCCAATTATCAGTTTTCATTATCAGACATGATGAATTATCATGGGAGGAATTAACATTCGATGAAAAGTTTGTACTCAATATTCATGCACTTAAAAATTTTCCACTGAACATTCTGGTCACCGTAGAAAACATAGGAGGGCGCAACTGTTTTTTAAATGGCAATACTAAAGTTATAACCCACCGTGGAAAGCTACAATTTTATAAAAAAAAACAAAAACACATAAAAGTGGGAAAATATTTTTTCATTGCAATATAGATAAGCACTGATCTCAAAATTAGAAGTGCATATATTAGGTCCTTACATATGAAATTGATCATTGATTGATCATTGATCTCAAATTTCTTCTCTTTGGTTAGGAATTCCAAATTCAAATTTGTACAACTATTTACTCATGTATTTGTGTTTCGAAAATTATAATTCATTTGTTTTTTCCTTAATTGTTTTTTTTCTTTGCGTCACTTAGTTTACAAAATGGAAAACTTGAAATATCGAGTTATTTACGAGTACGAGTTCCGCCGTGGCACCAGTGCTGCAGAAACGGCTCGAAGGATTAATGATGTGTATGGCGACGGTGCCGCAAAAGAAAACACATTGCGTTTTTGGTTCCAACGTTTTCGTTCTGGAAATTTCGACCTGCAGAACAAGCCCCGTTGACGGCCGGAGACCAAAGTTGATAAGAAGAATTGAAGGCTATTGTGGAAGCGGATCCATCGCAAACCACATCCGAGTTAGCTGCAGGCTGCGGTGTTAGTGATAAAACTGTTTTAATCCACTTGACGCAAATTGGCAAGGTGAAAAAGCTTGAAAGGTGGGTGGGTACCTCACGAATTGAGTGAAGCAAATCAACAAACGCGCATTGACTGCTGCGTTGCATTACTCAACCGGCACAATAATGAAGGGATTTTAAATCGAATCATTTACCTGTGATGAAAATTGGATCCTGTACGATAATCGGAACCTCTCATCGCAATGGCTGAACCCTGCCGAACCAGCCAAACCATGCCCCAAGCGAAAATTGACTCCAAAAAAGTTACTTGTTTGGTGGACAGCTTAAATCTGGCCAGATGATTACGGCAGATGTCTATTGTCAGCAACTGCAAACCATGATGGAAAAGCTAGCTGCTAAACAACCGAGGATGGTTAATCGCTCTAGGCCACTGCTGCTTCATGATAACGCTAGACCACACACTGCACAACAGACGGCTACCAAATTAGAGGAGCTTCAATTGGAATGTCTAAGACAACCACCGTACTCTCCGGACCTTGCTCCAACAGATTACCATTTTTTTCGAAATTTGGATACTTCTTGCAAGGGAAAAAATTCGACTCCGATGGGGAAGTCCCAACCGCCTTCAAAGATTTTATTGATTCCCCAACAGTGTTATTAAATGTAAATGAAGCAAACATTACTTTTTTTATCGATATTTATTTAATTTTTAAAATTTCTTTCGTACGTTTCGAAAGTATCTGTCATGTTAATGTTGCACACTACCTACATTTTAAACCCCTCTGGGTGTTAAATAAATACATAAATTAAAAATGTGTGTGTTAGATCCCACTGCTCCTGTGACAGTGCCTTCTACCGCTGCCTGAAGAGGACCAACACCCTCGTGTCCTCGCAGATCGGTGCCACCTTCTTCTCCATCCTCGGGCCGCAGTGCTTCAAGAGGGAGCATCCCATCGTCAAGTGCGCCAGACGCACCAGGTAAACTATCCAACATTCTGCCATCAAACTATCAACATTCTTATTGGGTCTTACACCTCAGGCTAATTTGTTCGCTTTTGGGAACAACTCTCATAGGTGTCATAGAAATCGGAGTATCTCCCTTACTGGCATAGTAAGAAACGTGATCTAAACGAGAATAAACATGAATCTAGAAGTACACCGCAGAAAAATTTGAATAAGCCACTGTATGAAACCAAAGTTTCCGACTGTAATTTAGAGAAAAATTGATGAAACTTCGTGAATTTTTTATAAATTTTTTTTTTATGAAACGACAAAACACTGATGTAACAGTAATGTTTGTAATACATTTGTCTAATAATTTATTTATTTATTTATTTATTTATTAAAGAATTTTATACATAGTGTACATATTGTGTTATTTCGCCCGATATAAAATATGAATTTACTTTTCTTTTTTTTAGTTTTCGTAATTTTAGATAGAAAAAACGTAAGCTGAGCCATTTTGTAAACTTTTTTTTATGTTTGTATTAAAAATTTGACTATCTCAGAAATGATATGTTCATTTCTAATAATATCATTGGAAAGCGTATTCTATCATCTTAAAAAAGAGTTTTTAGTATTCGGATACATTCAAAAAATTTCCATTTATTTGGATTTTATTGCAAAGCGGAAATTTTATGACCTTTTGACTGAAAATGCCCGAGATCTGATGGATTAATAAGTCTATGCCTTCATAGCTTCGTTCCTTCCCCATAATTCGTGGATCGGCTTGGTAATTCGGCTCGCGTGTGCATACGTAGCCATGATGTGCAGACATGGGCGCTCTAGTGAGGTCTAACATAAAATATATATTAAAAAAAACAACAACAATTAATTATTACCTTGGCTAGAATCCTCTCTATGTATTTAATGGCAGGAATATAGAATAATCTATTTTAATAAAAAGACAAAACACTTAGTTTAAATCACTTTATTTATTTACACACAATCTACATGTTTCGTGAACATTGTTATAAATCATTAGGAATAAATGTATACTAACGATAAACATTAATTACAGATCTCCTATAGTATATGGAAAGTAAAAAAAAAAAAAAAATGGTAGGAAAGGGGTAGAAGGAAGGGGGAGGGAAGAATGGGGAAGTTTATTAGAATAAGTATTTAAGAGGTAATATCCAGAAATCCATTATTCCGTTTTTGTTAACAGCGCTGCGCGCGGATATTTTTACAACCATGAAGCTAAATGGTATTAGTTTTAAATTTAATGCAAAATGTAGTCATTAAGATGATAGACTTCGCTTTTCGGCCCATACAAAAAGGACGCCCGGGAAAAAAACACTTTTCTACATCGAAAATTGCACAAAATGAATATATGTTTTTTATACTGCCTTCTAGAGGGTGAAAACTATGTCGGTATGTTTTCGAATTTTCGATGCATTTCGTATTAACGTAAACATTCACTGACAAAGATGTACGATTTATCAAAAAATATTATTTTAGGAAAAAGTGCTGCTAACTCAACTCTCATAAAGAATTATAAAATTATAAAAGCTACCGACGTAGCTTCTTCTTTCTAAAAAATATATTTTTTTTTAAATTTCAATTTCGTGAAAGTATGGTGTAGAAAAGTGAATTCTCCATAAACCCTTTTTCGAGTGATTTC
Organism: Limnephilus auricula; assembly: GCA_951813805.1. Taxonomy (NCBI): domain Eukaryota; kingdom Metazoa; phylum Arthropoda; class Insecta; order Trichoptera; family Limnephilidae; genus Limnephilus; species Limnephilus auricula. The sequence continues at coordinate 7,020,263 of OX638412.1, forward strand.
TGTAGGTAAATTTGAGCGTTGTCTCATTCGCACATTTCGCATTCGCATGTATTGTAAGTGTACGTGAGCTTATTGTGAGCGAGACAGAATGACAGACGCGGGTGTTCCGCGTGTGGTTCAAAGTCTACCCTCTTAAGAGCGGCGCGAACACAGAACCTCGCACGGCCGCATCTCAGCGGCTAATAAATCGCGAGAATTTATGTCTCGAACTGCCATAAAAATGATCAAACAGGAGATGGTAAATAAATTAATTTGTCTAAAATTTAAATCTTGAAAACTGTGTTGACTAGATTATATAATGATTTATTTTGTTGTATGATTATATGATTGGAAATTTGTGTTGTTTAATAGAATCTATCGTTTAAAAATTGAACAAATCTGACAACGACCAACGGTATAACCTTAGTATATTATAAATAAACTTAGTTTTTCAAAATTTTATAACTGCGTGTACCAGATAAAATAACAATCTTTCAAAATCAATTTATGTTTTTTTTGTAAAAAAGAGTCAATACGTCTAGAATTTTATTTAAAAATGACTAATTTCCGGTATTCTCTGGTAAAACACTCTTAAACACGATCATCTGTATTCAATCAATAATTTTTTTGTACGATTTATTAATTTTCCATAACTCGGTTTTTAATTATTTTTATTTGAAAATTACAGGATCACAGGACAAAAGTGCGAAGAGTATGAAGTGGACAAAACGCAACCGAAAATATGGCAGTGGTTTGACAGTCCCACATTTTGATTCGGGCATAAGATAAAAAAAATAAAAATTCATCTTATTTTTTGTGACGCTTTCAAAAACACATACTTTTTACAGGGGCGATCCGTGAGTTTTTAGTGACCTTGAGTGCCAAGATTGAAAAAAACGACGTTACTGATTGTAGTCGCAAAGATGCGAATCACGAGAAGTGGACTGTATTCAAAATAAATGTATAAGGTGGCGTGACACAACTATTGGGATGGTAATTTTGGACTTTGGAAAGGATCTGACTTACCCTGAATTCCTTGTTCCGTTCTTGAGAGTTATGTCACTGGTTATCACTTGTACAATCGATATTATAAGCCGTGAGGGATGAACGATCACTGCACAGAATGCACATAATATCTTCCGATAATAGTCGATGTTTGGTAAAGAGAGGTCCAGGCGACCATTGCACAGTACCCAAGCAGACTTTAGTAGTAGTATTTATTCGATGCTAAAAGACGAAGAGGGATGAAGCTACATCACTGCACATCGCCCAAAAACAGACTTTAGACCGTCGATGTTAATGCAAAGAGAGATCCTTGCTACCATGGCACAGTACATTAACAGACTCGGTTGAACACATGTAGATTGTATCGCTCACATATAGTATTGTCCACTGGTGGGTTGTCAGAAAATGATAGGTAGGTGGAAGGAAGGAAGGTAGGTATATAGGGTGTTAAGGTACGTACTTGAGTTACTTTAACCAGTGATTCCTGACATTATTTGGAGTAAAAAATGTAAATGAAATTTTGGTCTCCGGTGACTTTTTTTATGTCAATTTTTTTTTTTTTCAAAATATTTTTTCTTCAAAATCAAACAAAAAAAAAATTCTTTCACATGACCTTATTGGTCACTTGGCCGAGTTACCGCCCCACCACTTACCCCGCCCCCAACTACCCAACACCTACTATTATTTATGTTTTTGTAGAAAAAAAAAAAAAAAAAAAACATCAAAAATGTCACCGGAGACCAAAATTTTATTTACATTTTTTACTCCAAATAATGTCGGGAATCACTGGTTAAAGTAACTCAAGTACGTACTTTAACACCCTGTATATGCATAGTTGCGCCAACACTGATGTTATTGTAGCTGAAAAAAAAATCATTTTCAGCTACAACAACATCAGTAATGTCGTTTTTTTTCAATCTTAGCACTCTAGCTCACTGAAAACTCACGGACCTCCACTGACTTTTTAACGGCGTTTAGTGGAAAATAAATTTATTTTATTCATGAATTTAATAGACCAATATGTCAATTAGATTTAAGTAGGTTTTTCTTGTAAATAATGCATTCAATAAATAATAGCTTTATTCTAGTGAAAAATTGTAAATAAAAATGGTTTTATAATATGATTAAAAGTAGAGAATCTAAATTGAATTTTTAATAACTGCGGTGGTGTGCAGTGACATTTTGTGAATTTTCTAACATACGTCGAAGATTACATTTTTCACGCGAAAAGATAATTTCTACAGATTGAAAACAGGACTGGTCGGTTACTGACTGACTCCATATATATATAGCCGACGCCATATATAGCCGACATGTTTAGTGGCTATTGGAAAGGTAAGCAGAATACACACGAGATCCTTTACAAAGAGTTTATTTACCAATATTCAACACATTCAATTTGGGAGACGGCTATGGGTTCCGCCACCCCGGGAACCATTTATTGGATGACTAACACCTCTGCCACAGGTCACCCCAAGTGGTTCACTACGTTTGGTGACTTAGAAGGGGTGCCCGGGTTCATGGGGTTAGGTTTTCCAGGACTTGGCGGCGAATACGTCTGCTGACCACCTGCGTGGCAGGTCGGATCGGGATAGACTGATTGAGAGAGACCTTTTGATCTCTCTAGACGGACCCTCTCGACCCATCGCCTTACACCACAGTGGGAGGGATGGCTTCACACGTCCATCACTCCTGGAAATATTTATCCCCAGATTACTACCCACCCCTCAAGCCTTTTCCTTCCCAGGACTTCCTCTCCTTCCTTTCCCTTAAAAAATCCCTCCACACAGCATCTTTAGAGATTAAATAAGCGCTGAGGGAATTTTTCCCTCAGGGCCTCCTGTGTGGAGCTAATGTAAAAAAAAAACAAAAAAAAACATATAAATTATTTAAATAATAGAGATTATTTTATGGAAGGTGGGAAGCGAACAAACCCTGGGGGAAAATTGTTTCCCTGTGTGTACTCTGAGAAATTAACATTTAAAAAAAAAACTTTGGATGTTGTCTACGTAAAATGGGGAGATAATAGTTTGACAGAAGAAAGTTTGGAAAGCACCAACAACTTTATCAAAACAGAAAGATGTCCTCCGTCGTCGAGGAATAAGGCTCTCATCTGGCAATCGGGAGGTTGTGAGTTCAAATCCCGTATGCGCAAGTTAATTTTATTTGTTTTATTTATATCCGAGTTTTGAGATAACGATGAAAACAATATTAGAATGCTCACCATAAATCAAATATTTTTTACACATTTTTGTGTTTTACATATCTTACTCTTACTAATATTATAAACGCGAAATGGATGTATGTATGTTTGTTATTCTTTCACGCAAAATTTACTGAATGGATTTTAATAAAACTTTACAATAATATAGCTCATACATCCGAATAACATATAGGGTATAATTTATAAAACTAGCCATTTATTTTCAATATATTGAAAATAATAATTAGTGTTTATAGAAAATGTCAAAATTTGAGAATGACATTTTGCAAAACAATGATTGTTAAATCAAAATTCTATCTTAGAAAATATTTAAATTAGTGATTTTATTTAAAGTACTGGCCTAAACTTTGAATTGATTCAAGAATTATACATATTTTAAATAAATAGGTTAAGAATTTTGGTATAAACGTAGATGGGATCTAAGAAAAGAAAATAAATTACTCGAAGTACTAATCCTACGCAGACGAAGTAGCAAGCAGAAACTTGTTAAATATATAATATAAAAATTAATGTTTATTTGTTTGTTCGTACCTTATGTATGGCCATACCGTTCATACGATTGCGATGAAACTTTGGGAATATGTTTGGGAAATTATTTCCTATGCTATTCATATGATTGCGATTAAAATTATGTCCCGGTATGACGTAAGGTTCTGGGTTCGAGTCCCAGTTGCGACCGTTATCTTTTATTATTTTTCTGTGTCTTGTTCATTTTCATATTTTAAAAAATTTGATTATTATTGTTATCTTCTTCTTCAATGATATATTACATTGATGGGAATAACCTTCAAAAGTTAAAAAGAGAGTTTTTCTTGTAAAAATATGATTAGTGAACCGTCTGATTCCAACCTAACCACCCCACCGTATGAAAGAAGAAAACAGCATCCTAGGATTCTTACAGAGAGAAAGCCTAACTAATCTTTGCGCTGTTACCGCCGGGGTAAGCAGATAGGATGGAACTCCACACCACTCTTTCTTAGCTCACACTCTTCTGTTATTCTGACACATCATTCTTGTGTGAAGGTTAGTCAGGCTTTCTAGGGAGAAAGAAGATGCAGGGGCAAGTAGCATAAAATGCACAAAATAATTAACAAATATCGCCTATTCACGAAACTTTGGTCGTACAAATAATAATGAAGACGTTCGTCCAAAATAAAGCGATGGAACACCCCTCTACGGGGTCATTTACTAATAAAAAACAGCAAAAGTTTGAATATGTGCTAAAGAAGTTATCAAAATTTGTAAATTTTCTTAGAAGACTAAGAAATTAATTACTTCAATGGAAACACTACATAGTTCATTTATAAAACTATAGTTGCTCCACATCTTTGATTATATAAATAATCAAAGCTCCACATTAAGGCGCTCCGCTGACGAGGCAACTGAAACCAAACCAAAACTGGCTGGTTTTTATGTCTTGATTGGTCAAAAAGCTTGTTTAACCATAGACGAAGAACAATCAGCTGACAGCTGGCAACTAGCAACGGCCGGCCACGGCAATCAGCAGTGCAAGTCGTGAGTCACTGCTTACGTTACCAAAGACAAGGGGTTTTTGAGTGATTGTGTAGTGTGCGGGCCATCACATTGTCATACAAAGACAGTTGCCAGTTGAGGGTTTTTAGTTGCCTCAGTGAGCGGATCGCCTAAGTGCCTCCGCTGACGAGGCAACGGAAACCAAACTAAAACTGGCTGGTTGCTATGGTTTCCAACCAAACTTTGATCACGGCACTACTCAATTTTACGATTTCTGTAATTATCTCAGCTTGTTTAACCATAGACGAAGAACAATCAGTTGTCATCGCAGTCATCTGTCGCCGTCAAATTGAAAAAACAAAAAAAAATAGAAAACTGACAACAAAACTGGCGCAACCATGGCAACCGAGCAAACTAGCAATGGCTGGCCACGGCAACTGGCAGGGCGAGTCGCGAGTAACTGCTTGCGTTGCCATTGACAACGGGTTTTTGAGAAATTGTGTAGGGTGCGGACCATCACATTGACATACACAGGATAGCGAGTTTAATTGCAAACTGTTTTTTTCCAGTAACTGAAACCAAACTAAAACCGGCTGGTTTCTATGTCTTGATTTTTTTTTATTAGTTTCAATAGCAAAGTTTGTACATTATGTAGGTATAAAGTTTTTTTTTTGTCTTTTTTCACAGTCCTCCTCACTAGGGTTTCCTGTTCTGAGGCGGCCTGTAGTTTTTTTAAACTTTTGTATTTCGTTGCGAATTGTCTTTGCATCGTCTTCATAATATTTGTAAGTTGATTATTGCTTTGATCTCTCAGCCATGTTTTGATTTTTTTTAAATATACTCATTTCCTTTATTTTTTGGTTTGATTTGGTAGAGCATTGAACAATTTCATAGCATGGAATTTATTATTTCTCTGTCCAAAAGATGTGTTCAAACTGGGAAGAAATTAGTCAAAAAGCTTGTTTAACCATAGACGAAGAACAATCTGCTGGCAGCTGGCAACTGGCAATAGCCGGCCACGGCAATTAGCAGTGCAAGTCGCGAGTCACTGCTTGCGTTACTATTGACAACGGGTTTTTGAGTGATTGTGAAGTATGCGGGCCATCACATTGTCATACAAAGACAGTTGCCAGTTGACAGTTTTCAGTTGCCTCAGTGAGCGGATCGCCTAAGGTTACTCGACAATGTTACTGACAAATGTTATATTTGGCCAATGAAGGAAACTTGGACAAGCTAGAAGTTATACAGAACAGAGCAATGAGATGTATGCTGGGGAAAGGCAAGTACGCAAGGATTAACCAAATGAGGGAGGAGCTAAATTGGATGCCAATAAAAAGGAGACTGTAATTTAATGTGTTAATTTTTGTGCATAAAGTTATGAATAACCAAATGACAAAATACTTTGGATGAAATTGTTTTTGATAGAGATATACTATATTATATGTATAAAATAGGTACTAAATGAACCGGCCACACGTTGCTATGGCTAAAGAAACACAACGCCATTACCTAGATCCTAGGTAACCAATTGTAACCAACGTCATTACCTAGGTAACCAAAAAATGCAAATTAACTCACACCACCCTCTGTCAGAAACTTATGGAACTTACAAATAATTTCAAACATCTAATGAACATTTAATTCGCAATAATAAATATTGAGGACAATAATCGAGATAAAAACTATCCTATAAGTATTTTAAGTTGGACCAAATTACACACAGTAAGCCAAATTTTATCAAAACCGGTTCAGTAGTTTCAGAGTTTACCTTGGACTTCTGAGGGATTCTGTTGAAAATATATTGATTATTTAATGCTACGTCCAGACTGCAGCCAACTTCCAACTTTAACGTTTGGACGATCGTGTGGAGGGGTAGTTCGTGCGTTGGAAGTTCGAGTTGGAAGGTTGGAGTTCGAGTTGGCCCGGGATCGCCTCCGAGGCGATCGCGACGGCCAACTCACACGAACCAGCCTGCCGCAGCCGACAACAAATCCATCTGCGAACGGCCGGCGATCGGGATCAAGACACGTGTGCCGCGTATAATTAAAATGAAAATATTATTACGGGAGAGTGGTATGACAATTGTTTGAAAACATGTCAATTGTCAATTGTTCGACATCCGCCATGTTGAAGTTCGGAGTTCGGAGTTCGAAGGTTGGCCGCAGCCACCACACGATTGGCCAACCTTCCAACTCCGAACTAAGTTCGGAATTGGAAGGTTGGCTTCGGTGTGGTCGTAGCATTAAGGTAATTTTTTTTTGATTTTAATAAAGCAATAAATTTTTTTTGTGGAAATACCCTATATGTAAGGGGGCTAATGTGTAGAGGACTAAAGATGTAGGACGAAATGCCTGAAAGTCTAAAGAATGAATGAAATTAAAAAGGGATGTTATGGTTAGATACTGTAAAAATATAATTTTATAAAATGAAACCTTGTGAATATTAGTTTATATAGTTACATGCCTAAATTGTTCAATTCAAAATTCTTGGATATTTAAATTAATTCCTCCAAGAAAATTCTCAGATAGGTAGCCAACGCAAGTTCCTTTCCCACAATTTATGGTTCTTCTCGCGTGTCTATACGACACATGTTCGCATGGAACATAATAATAATATTATTTTGCTTTCATGCATCACAAAGAACTACTAATCAAACTATAAAGGGGCCCAGAGAGCGTAATAAGGATTAATGACAATTTAGGCTTCAAATTAATTAATTATTTATCATATTGTTCATACATCTTAGCGCATAAAAAGCCATGCCATGCTTTACGATATTGGCATACTCATTGCTCATTAGGGGATATATACATTACTTACGTGAGCTGTTTTTTTTTTTTGTATTTAGACCCCTCCCCCCCATTGGTGAAATTAAGTGCGATTTGGTTGCACCCCCCCCCCCCCCCTCACGCGAGATTTTTTCATACTTTCGAAATAAATGTTTTTTTATAATAGCCATTTTTTCAGCGGGTAAAATTCTTTTGATGTGAAACGAATTTCATTTTTAAAGCCTTTGGCGAACCTCAGTATAAATTTATTCTTCCGCGTAAGATAGTCAGTCATTGACGAAAATTCTCTGTTCAGGTCCGGCCATCCCGATGCCCTTGGTTGTCATTAATTTTTTCTCTTGATGGCTGCTACAAATTCGTCCTTTTTCTTGCGAGATGTGAATTTGGAAGATGTTAAATATATTCACACAAGTAGTATTAAAAATAAAAGTATACATTGTAAGTATGCGTGTGCCACAAATACAATATTAGTGAGTAGTCGGTCGTGGTTCTATGCGAATCATTATTTTAGTTGCTGTCTCATTTCCAACTGTACGCACTGTAATTTGTTGGATTAGAGATTGAATATTACCTTTTTTTTGTTAAATAAAAACTCCAAACAGGAGACTTTGTCATTTTTGAAAATTATGTGGTAGGTACCTACAAAATACTTAATTACACGCTGGACGTGATTGTACCTTGTACCATCCCTAACAAAATGGTTAAGCTGGCAACATTGCTTGATTTTGGCATTTTACTTGTTTTGGCGCCATTTCCTTGCATGACAGTTTGTCAAAACAGAAATATAGATGTATTGCCAATTATTAGTATTTAGCCACCAAAGCATGATGAAATTGTGCAATTCATGTCTAAATTTGTAAGGTTTGCCTTAAATTCTGCATATCGGAACTATTCGGTAAGTAAAACAATGTTTATATTAACATAACCTAAACATTACCTTATCGACGGTAGTGAGGGAGTAAGTAAGCATTTTCCTCCTATAATTGCTAAAATATGAATGAAGGAAGCTTTGGATTGATAAATAATGATATTAATGGCTAAATCTTAGTTGAAAAACAACGATTACGAATGTTTTAAATAATTTTGTTTATTTTCAGGTTAACTTGTTTACTATTTGTGAAAGAAATCCGAGATTACTTTTGAATCCAATCATGGCTCAAAAAAGTATCATGTCGTTCTTTTCCAAGACTCCCGTAAAACCTGTTATTATTCCTGTAAAAGAAAAGGTTTCGGAGAACAAACAACTAACACCAAAAAAGGAAGTAAAGTTGGAAGATGAAGATAGTTGTTCTCCATTAAAAATTAAGGGGGTGAGCTTTGACATTGTTATGTTGTTTCATATCTTATAACGAATGTTTGAACATCTAGAGTAAATGAATGGAGAAATTAGTGTAATCATCTCTATCTGCCCCTGTGGAATTTATCCCCGATTTTTTAACCAATTCGTACCTTAAACTTAAAGACCGGTCACTGGTTGAGTGGGCATCACGTTTGGGTCCCACCCAGGCGTTCCGTGTTCGATTCCTCGGCTGGCTATGTCCTCCATCACAACACAAGCAACATCTTCCACTTATTGTGGTGGTAGTAGGAGATTTTCAAATGTTGTTGGGTTATTCATAACCCGGGAATGTTTGTCTTTCTTTTAAAAAATAAAAAATAAAATAAAAATGCCCTTTTTTTCAAACTTGAACAATGTTAAAATTAAGAATTTACTGGAAATATAAGAGTGTTGGATGCATGCTACATTTTCTGTTCATTTTGTGAGACAATAACGGGTCTAGATGTGCATATTGTAATTTTATTGATTTCGACTAGTATTATTTTCATCCATATTGTTTTTTTTCATGTATTTTTAGAGAGGTTCAAAGAGACTTAGAATCGACAGTAGCGATGGCGATTCCAACCCACCTCCAGAGAAAAGAGCATCAACTGATGTGCGAGAAACAGAACAAACCAACGCAGAAGTTAAAAAAGAATCCCAGGATTCCTCTAAAGAAAACATTGAAGAAGCCATTAGTGAGGATGAAGTTGAAAAATCTCCGGTTGCAAAGACAACAAAAGAAAGCGAGAAACAAGTGAAGTCCGCCGAAAAAAAGACACCTAAGAATTCAAAAAAAGAATCTAACGGTAAAAAAAAATCTGCTGAAAAGAAGACACCCAAAAGTTCAAAAAAAGAACAAACAGTTCAAACAAAATCTGCAAAAAAGAATACTGAAAAAAATTTAAATATTAAGAAAGCAATCTCTCTCAAAGAAGAAAAAGTTATTTCATCGAGTGAAAGTGAAGAAGATGTTGGTGTTAGTAAGAAAAAAAAATCTAACGCTAAAAATAACGCAATTTCTAGTAGTGACGAAGAAGATATTGATGTTAGCAAGAAAAATAAATCTAAAGCTAATAATAATGCAATTTCCAGTAGCGATGAAGAAGATGTTGATGTTAGCAAGAAAGATAAATCTAAACCTGGAAATAATGCAATTTCTAGTAGCGACGAAGAAAATGCTGAAAAAATGGACTGCTCTGAAGAAAAATGCGAAGACTCTGATAAAGACAGCTCAACAGAGGAGAAAGACGATAAAAAATCACCGAAAGATGAAAAGAAAATGAAAGAATCGTCTAAAGATAAAAAGAATGTAAAAGAATCACCTAAAGATAAAAATAATGTAAAAGGATCATCTAAAGATAAAAAGAATGTGAAAGAATCACCTAAAGATAAAAAGAATGTAAAAGAATCGCCATCACAGCCGAAAAAGGCTTTTAATTCTTTCTTTACTAGCGTAAAGAAAACTGATCAGAAAGATGATAGCGAAACCAAAAAAGAAACAAAAACATCCGGCAATGATTATGATCCTGCAAAGATAAAATACCACCCAATTGACGATGCAATCTGGTCCAAGGATGAGAAGGTTCCTTACTTGGCTCTGTCCAAGACTTTGGAGAAGATCGAGGCCATATCAGCTCGGTTGAAGATAGTGGAAATTTTAAGCAACTTCCTTCGTTCAGTTTTGGTTCTTACTCCGTGTGATTTTCTACCCAGTGTGTACCTCTGTTTGAATCGATTGGCGCCGGCCTACGAAAGCGTTGAATTGGGTAAGATATTGTTTTTTTAAATCTGACTGAATAAACTTAATGTTTTACCGCAAGAGTTGGCGAGAGGATACACTAACACGCAACTATCTTGTTGTAATAAGCTCTTTTTTCTTTATTTACACTCTTACATATTTATTTTTCTGTTATTCAGACTCGTAACATGATCCGGTTCGAGTGTTTGATTTCTCTTGGTCGCGCCATGTCTTTCTTCGGATTACCTGACTCCTTCTACCATTTTCTTTTGTGTCATATATTCTCTTCACACTCCTTTCTTTGTTCACCACAGTCCGAGCCATTCATTCATTGATTATTTGATTTAATTTTAATTATTTTTTATGTATATATATCGTTGCAAGAAAGCAATACTGCTGTAAAAGCCAAAAACCAAATTGTTCACCAGAGCCAAAAAACTTTTCATATTTTAGAAAAAAATTCACAACTTTTAAACCAGTGGTCATAGAAATGCCATTTTTAAAATGAGTAGCTGAAAAAATATGATCTATAAAATGGCAATATTCAAATCTTTTAAAAGTGAAGGACAATGTTTTTGGCGCTTACAGCAGTTGACATTTTTTTGTGTATGCCAAAAATGTTGTAAACAACACTGCTAAATGTATGAATACTGAAAATCAACTTTATTTTCAGCTTCTTAAATTGCTGTAAACACCAAAATATATCAATATTAAAATTTTGAATAGCTGTAAATAGGTCGTTATTTTTTTGGACTAAATTCGTTTGGTTTACAACACCGTAACATACAAATAATGATAACACACAACATTTATAATTGATGTAAACACACTAACTTATTCTAAAAAGTACTGACAAGTTGTAGTAAATGACAAGTGTTATTAGAAAGCAAACAAATAAAATTTAGTAGCCGCCGCGAACACTTAAATGCAATCTTTGAAAAGCTCTAAGCACCAACTGAACGTGTAATGTTTCCGTGTAAGTGATTTTGTCGTTTCTTTTCAAAATTGAATTTTGTCATAAGGATTGTGAGGTGTGTACATCAGTTAAAAAATGTATTATTGACAAAACAGCTAGTTTTTCCAACGTCGTACAGTTCTTATTTATCGCTGTAGAGTCACGGAACCCAGATAGATCGACGCAGAAAAAAAAACCTTCAAAATGGTATATAAAAAGTATTTTCGTAAATAGTGGTGGTTACAGCAATATTGCTTTCCTGCGACGATATTATACCATATTACAGGCACCGCTTAAAACCAGAATGCATACCTGGGCAGCCCTATTTGTCAATATAATCAATATTATTTAAAAAAAATTAAAAATGTATAAATATGTTAAAATCTATTTAAAAAAGAAATGTTTTTATTATTTTCTGTATAGGTATATAGTATATACCTATACTATATACAATAAGAGATTTGGTTAAATTCCAGGCATCGCAGAGACTTTCTTGAGTTTTCTGCAAGACTTTATATAATACATAGTAAGAGATTTGGTTAAATTCCAGGCCTCGCAGAGACTTTCTTGAGTTTTCTGCAAGACTTTATATAATACATAGTAAGAGATTTGGTTAAATTCCAGGCCTCGCAGAGACTTTCTTGAGTTTTCTGCAAGACTTTATATAATACATAGTAAGAGATTTGGTTAAATTCCAGGCATCGCAGAGACTTTCTTGAGTTTTCTGCAAGACTTTATATAATACATAGTAAGAGATTTGGTTAAATTCCAGGCCTCGCAGAGACTTTCTTGAGTTTTCTGCAAGACTTTATATAATACATAGTAAGAGACTTGGTTAAATTCCAGGCATCGCAGAGACTTTCTTGAGTTTTCTGCAAGACTTTATATAATACATAGTAAGAGATTTGGTTAAATTCCAGGCATCGCAGAGACTTTCTTGAGTTTTCTGCAAGACTTTATATAATACATAGTAAGAGATTTGGTTAAATTCCAGGCATCGCAGAGACTTTCTTGAGTTTTCTGCAAGACTTTATATAATACATAGTAAGAGATTTGGTTAAATTCCAGGCATCGCAGAGACTTTCTTGAGTTTTCTGCAAGACTTTATATAATACATAGTAAGAGATTTGGTTAAATTCCAGGCCTCGCAGAGACTTTCTTGAGTTTTCTGCAAGACTTTATATAATACATAGTAAGAGATTTGGTTAAATTCCAGGCATCGCAGAGACTTTCTTGAGTTTTCTGCAAGACTTTATATAATACATAGTAAGAGATTTGGTTAAATTCCAGGCATCGCAGAGACTTTCTTGAGTTTTCTGCAAGACTTTATATAATACATAGTAAGAGATTTGGTTAAATTCCAGGCCTCGCACAGACTTTCTTGAGTTTTCTGCAAGACTTTATATAATACATAGTAAGAGATTTGGTTAAATTCCAGGCCTCGCACAGACTTTCTTGAGTTTTCTGCAAGACTTTATATAATACATAGTAAGAGATTTGGTTAAATTCCAGGCATCGCAGAGACTTTCTTGAGTTTTCTGCAAGACTTTATATAATACATAGTAAGAGATTTGGTTAAATTCCAGGCATCGCAGAGACGACCCTGATGAAGGCCATCGCCCAGTGCACGGGGCGCACCATGGCTCAGGTGAAGGCTGACTGCAACTCCATGGGTGACCTGGGCCTGGTGGCCGAGCAATCCAAGTCCAACCAGCGGGTCATGTTCCAGCCCGCCCCGCTAACTATCAGGGGTGTCTTCGACAAGCTCAAGGACATTGCGCAGATGTCTGGTATGATATGATACAACATCTAGGTAACTGGGTTAAGAACAGATCATTGACAGCCTCTCGTAAGCTTAGCGTAGATATTGCAGATGGTAAATTACACAACTGCTGAAGCTGTTCCAAGCGCCAACTTTGGTCTCAAGCCCCAAAATACCTGAAAAAAGTCAACTCTGTGCAGAAACATCCTGCCCATTTGATGGATTCGCTCTTCTTAACAAACGGATTGCATTATTTAGAGCACAGGAATCAGTTGGGAATGCTGTCCTTGTTCTCCTAGTATTTTGATGGAAGATGTTTTGAGGAAGTAGCGTCATTGATACCTTTTGCACCGGTGCACGGTCAGGCAAACACGGCCAAACGTTTGACCTTTCTCACATGAGAATAGGCCACTTCTATGGATCGTTCTTGTGTGCAACAGCTTGGCTGTGGAATTATTTGACTGCTTCTGTGCTTCCTCCCCCCCCCCACAACAAAGTTCTCTTCTAGACCCAGGTTCATATTGAGATTGCAGTGTAGATTTTTCAAATACACTCACTGTCCAATGTACCCGTTTGACATTTGTCATATGAGTATGGGCCGCTTCTATGGCTTGTTCTTGTGTGCAACAGCTTGGTTGTGAAATTATTTGCCTCTGTGTTTCCTACCTCTTACACAACAGTCTAGACCCAGGTTCAAACATTGCTCGTAGATTTTGCAAATACAATCACTCTCTAATATGTAACTATGTATGTATTAATAAACTGAAATGTTTTTGTATTTGGCAGGTCACGCTTCAATGGCCAAGAAAGTGGACAAGATACAAGCCATGTTGGTAGCATGTCGTCATTCTGAATCCAGATATCTCATGAGGTAAATTAATCATTGTCTTTTTCATTGCACGAAACCCATTATGGAAAATCACAGCACTTATAAAACAGCCGTTAGAAACCCAGAATGTGATTCTTTTCAACCTATCCGTGGGCCTATGGAAATATGCTTCAACAAAGTTAGAATTAGATTTGCAATTTAATACTGAAGTCAGAATTAACGTGACAATTTAATACTGTCGTCAGAATTAGCATGACAATTTCATACTGAAGTCAGAATTAGCATGACAATTTAATACTGAAGTCAGAAATAGCATGACAATTTAATACTGAAGCCAGAATTAGCATGACAATTTCATACTGAAGTCAGAATTAGCATGACAATTTAATACTGAAGTCAGAAATAGCATGACAATTTAATACTGAAGCCAGAATTAGCATGACAATTTCATACTGAAGTCAGAATTAGCATGACAATTTGATACTGAAGTCAGAATTAGCATGATAATTTAATACTGAAGTCAGAATTAGCATGACAATTTCATACTGAAGTCAGAATTAGCATGACAATTTCATACTGAAGTCAGAATTAGCATGACAATTTAATACTGAAGTCAGAAATAGCATGACAATTTAATACTGAAGCCAGAATTAGCATGACAATTTCATACTGAAGTCAGAATTAGCATGACAATTTGATACTGAAGTCAGAATTAGCATGACAATTCAATACTGAAGTCAGAATTAGCATGATAATTTAATGCTAAATCACATTTTTAGAGACAGTGTTTGAAATATCCACACACACAATTGTGAGATGCTATTATTTGAAGTTTTTAGTGTTTTCTTGTAAGAGATATCTCTGACTTGAAAATAACTAACTTAACATTTGTGCTCATAGAATAGTTACTTGAGTAATACTATTTATATCAAACTTTCAAGGCACCAAAAACAAAGCTTTGTAAGTGCGAACTTCTTACACTAGTTTCACTGTATAACATGTAATAATTGCTTTTAATATTACCTCCAGGTCCCTGGCTGGGAAGCTCCGTGTGGGGCTGGCAGAACAGTCGGTGCTGCAGGCAATAGCGCAGGCCTGCACCGCTACACCTCCGCTGGGCACCCAGGGGGAGGAGTGGCCTCCCAAGGTGCTCAATGCCGCCAAGGGGTTGACGGCCGAACAGTTCAAGGTATCACACTGCATATTTATTTCTCAAAAAATAATTTTGAACATTCTCTTCTTCTCTCCGAGTCTGTCAGTTCCCTCCAAAAACTTAAAGCCAGTCCTCTTCTTCATCGTGACGATCACTTTCTATCCCTTATTCGTATGCTGATAGCCTCTGAAAACAAGGAGAATCCAAGCCTATTATTACCCTCATAAACCACATTTCCCTATCTGACATTTTTTCTATCCTCAAAGATAGATCTCGCAATGTTTGGTTAGAGTATTGATACATTGCTAGTCAATCCAATCCACTGTAGCGGCCTACCTATTGATATCTACGCCGCACTAATTGGCACTGTCCGGCGCACTGCTGCACCTACCTCTTTGTTGTTGACCACCTTCTTGAAATGTGTGGAGTCTGCAATACGCGACACATAGCGCTGCGTCGAAATTTCGGGAATGTTTCAGCGTGGGCGCATTTCACCTGCCGTTCTCGTACCGGCCAGGCTCGGGCTATAAAAGGGCTGCAGCTAGCTAGTCAGTCAGTCGTTCTTAATCAGTTTTAAAGTCAACACACATTCGGTCGGTAACGGGCCACTGCGAAGCACATCTGCAGTTCTCGGAATAATCTTACGCAATTTGTAAATACGGTGCATATATAAAATACTGTACATTTTGTAAATATTATAAATACACATCATCATCAATCATCGTACAGTGTTATTATTCCGACCTGCAGCACGCGGAGATATCACGACCCACCGATATCTCCTCTTCAACCGGAGGCCCATTCTTCTCCTCAACATAGGAGACCCGCAGATTGCCTCCAAACCACTATGCCTCAATACAAAGGATCATCACGTCAAAACCGTGGTTTTAACAATTCCCCCATTTTTCCAAAATAGAAATTTCCTCACTTATTCAAATGAGAATTGGACATTTTTCTGTTCCTTCTCACCTTTTTAAAATTCACGTCCTTGACTCCCCAGATTGTACATTATGTGTTCTAGAAGTGAAACTTTAGATCACATATTTTTTGGTTGTCCCTTTCTAAACAAATATCCTCTCTTCTATCAAGCCTTATCCAAGTCTCTTCTAAGTCTGAACTCGACTCCAATCTTCCATATAATTTTGAGATTCTTCAGCTATAATTGATACTACACCCAGAACCCGAAAGAGGGCTTTCCTCGGATTTTTGCTCTTGTATATGGACAGTTTTCTTTGAAATGCGCCAGCAAGTGAATCCGCAACTGGAAATTACATTATATACACGAGACTGGTTTTACTTAAGAATGAATCTGCGTAGGAATCCACCAGTCCACAAGATTTTATTATATTGTCCTCAGAACAAGTGAAAGGTTTTCCTGCATTTTACTGCAAATGTATTAATTGACTGCAATAAAATTTTAATAATATTATATTTATTTAACTATTTTTAATCCAAGTAATTTACCTGGAATGATTTTTTTAAACTTATTTTCATTGGGTGAATTGTGGCAATATATAAAGAAAGCACATCTTATTTTTATTGGGTGAATTGTGGCAATATATAAATAAAGCACATAATATTTTTATTGGGTGAATTGTGGCAACATATAAATAAATAACATAATATTTTTATTGGGTGAATTGTGGCAATATATAAATAAAGCACATAATATTTTTATTGGGTGAATTGTGGCAATATATAAATAAAGCACATAATATTTTTATTGGGTGAATTGTGGCAATATATAAAAAAAGGACATAATATTTTTATTGGGTGAATTGTGGCAATATATAAATAAAGCACTTAATATTTTTATTGGGTGAATTGTGGCAATATATAAAGAAAGCACATCTTATTTTTATTGGGTGAATTGTGGCAATATATAAAGAAAGCACATAATATTTTTATTGGGTGAATTGTGGCAATATATAAAGAAAGTACATCTTATTTTTATTGGGTGAATTGTGGCAATATATAAATAAAGCACATAATATTTTTATTGAGTGAATTGTGGCAATATATAAATAAACCACATAATATTTTTATTGGGTGAATTGTGGCAATATATAAAGAAAGCACATAATATTTTTATTGGGTGAATTGTGGCAATATATAAATAAAGCACATAATATTTTTATTGGGTGAATTGTGGCAATATATAAAGAAAACACATCTTATTTTTGTTGGGTGAATTGTGGCAATATATAAAGAAAGCACATCTTATTTTTATTGGGTGAATTGTGGCAATATATAAAGAAGGCACATAATATTTTTATTCCTTTCTGAATTATATTTGTATCTTTACTAATTTCTATTTCAAAATTCATTAGTTAAATTATTAGCTCATAAAAGTTTATACGAACGAAGACATAATGATCCATACCTTTATCAAAATCTTAAAATTCTCCCAGTGAGAGCAATTCTATGGTATAAAATTATTTTTCAGCATATAAATAGCCCTTTGTACATAAATAGACTACAATACTCGTTTACGTTAAATGAAGGACTAATCGTTCCTAAGCATTTAAACAAATATGGGCAAAGAACGCTGGACTACATGATCCCAAATTGCTTACATATGTTACCTGCAGCAATTAAAAAATGTACAATCGCGAAAACAAATATCATGTTAAAAAATTGGCTCGCTAAAAGAAATAGGTAGTTTTATATATTATGGGACTTTTTCTCTGTTTTTGTATTATGTTTTTTTTATTTGATATGTATGTATTATATTTCATTTTTTATTTTTTTTATTTATTCATTTCCATACTCTTACATACAGTTTATAAATACAATAGGTGAAAGTAAAACAAAAAATATCCTTAATATAAAACATAGTAAGGTAGTAGAGTGAAGTTTGTTCGGCAACTGCATGTAAATGGTTAAAACTAATGTGGTTATGTTTTGTGAACACCTCACTAGGAGAACCTGTGCTGAGGTGTTCGCATGTATTATTATGCCGTCATAAGTGATAGCACAGTATCCCCCTTGAGACTCTCAAGGAAGACTCCGTAGTTCCACCTATGGTGGCCAATGTTAAACTAAACTAAAAATAAATGAATAAAAATAACATAGATGCATACGTAAACACATACCCTATCTCAGCTATGTTATAACTTTCTTTGGGTTTTGTATTAATGAAATGTATCTAAAACACTGAAAGAAAACCGTTCCCGCTTTCCGAGTGTAATTTTTTGTGGGGCTTTCAGCAGGCCGCATCAAGAGTGCTCGCGGGCCGCACAAAAAAGCTTCAGCAACAAGGTCAGAATTGCTTGGGCCATTCTCGTTCTTAACATTACGAGTTACTGGATAGCATTTAGCCACTCCGAATAATTCATATTAATTGCTAAAGGCACGCCGGGCACCAGAGATGGCGGACAAAATGGCTGCCGCTTGATAAAATGATAGCTGTCACATTCAAAGTCTATATTTATTCATTGTTTTTTATATAAATCCATTGTGGGAAGCATAGATTTGAGTGATTATTAGGAAGTTCATTTTATCTACATTATTTTGATGTAATTTTTGTAATATATCACAAAAGAAATGTTATAAAAATTGAATTCGTAAGAAAGGTGAGAACTGTCAAATATTTTACGTTGTATTGAAAAAATATATTTTTTGTATGCTGGCCTTCAACAAGTTAATGCCCAAGAAATAAAAAAAAATTTGAAATGTCACAGGCACACTTCTCTATACGTTTAACTCTTCAATTGTTAAACTAATTTATTATCAACATTAACTATCTATTCCAGGCCTTGGTGGATGGCCAGGCACTCATCCTGAAGACCGTGTACTGCTCGTGCCCCAACTACGACAAGGTGGTCCCCATCATCCTGCAGTACGGCATCCCCGCCCTGCCGGAGCACTGCCGCCTCACCCCGGGGGTGCCCCTCAAGCCCATGCTGGCCCATCCCACCAAGGGGGTGCACGAGGTGTTGCAGAGGTGAGACAGACTAAACAAGCGATATTTGTCCCACTGATATACTATTTTAATTTTTTTTTCTTTATTAATAATTTTTTTGTTACATACAAAATAAGTATAATTAAACTAAAAATATAATATATTGTGTTTAGTACAATGATGCTTAGAGCCACAAAATACCTGAAAAAAGCTCTCAATTCTTAGCAAAATGGGCGGTACATTTGATAGATTTCCCATGCGATAGAGATTTTTGGGCTTTCGGTTTTGTATTCGGCCGTGCGGCAATAATGCATTGTTCTGACCTGACAAGTAGTAAGTCGAATGGTGAGTAACTCGCTTCTCTGATCACCAAAAAGTGTTCGCAGTGCTGTCAAATAGAGTTCATTAGTAACCGACACATCGTGATATGACAGGATGCAACGCAATAAACCAAATACGCTAATTAAGCTGATTGTAATGCTTATTTCAGAAGAGGTGGAAGAATAAATTAGTGAGATGAAAATAAATAAACTATGGCCACGAAAATAGATTAATAGCCAGAAAAATGAAGAATTTTAGAGCAGTATTTTTACTATAACAGGACAACATATTGCGCGCGTCTGCGTCTACGAATGAACTGCGCATGTCAGTGCGCAGGGACACATGGAGGGGGGACTCTACTCGCCGATAAAATAGAACGAAATGGATTCAATTTACTAAAGAGCTGACTAGCCTACTTTAATTACTAAAATACACATTTAATTACTAAAATATTAGCTACTCGACTAAAATACACTCCCAGTCAGAACAAGGGATAAGCGCTCATTCCAAAAATCATACCTCCGAATATTAATATGGTATTTACAGTGGCGGTTCTTCACAGGAGGACAGTGGGGACAGTCCTCACCAGTTATGCTCGAAACCTACTAAAAGAAATAATAGTCTTCACCGAAATTAATGAAATCTTTAAACGTAATAGCAATTAACATTTTGCAGAAATAAAATACAACAGGGTAAAGCGAACCGGCGACCACTCACGCTGACCAGCTGACAGCCGATCAGCGCACGAACCGTAAGAGTGCATTTCTCAGTGCGCAGAACCTACTGCGCACTTGGGGGACAATCCGTATTTACCTTTAAGCATTTCGTTCATTCCTTCATCCGTTCATTGCGTTTCGTTCGCGATCGTACACATTAAATTCCGAGATCCGCGCACTAGTAAGTGAATTTCAAATAATGTGGGGACAATCCGATGAATCCCCACATAACAAAAGTTGCATAGTTTCAGACTGGAATCGCTCGCTCGCGTTCAATTTAACTTTGATGATAATCTAGCAAATAAAGCGTTGCTCATCATATGCAGACCTCAAAAGAGCCGCACAAGACAGGGAAGAATGGAAGAAAAAAATAAAGGAAATTGCTGCAAACCAGTCCCAGGATTGAAACCAGAGAGAGAAAGCGTTATTTAAATTGTAAATCTATATGTAGATATTTTAATTTATTTTGTGTTTAGACATCTGATTAGCATGATTTGACCATGAAAATTTTTGTTTGAGAAATTTTATATTATATTCTCCGGGTAGTGAGATTACAATACATGTGTACACACATGTGCATACAATTACATACCAAGTGCTCGAGCCGCCACTGGGCTAATATTGCTGTTTGGTTTTGAAATGAAAATATACATAGTTTCTAACCGGATGTCATTTTACCCAGTACCTACCTCTCCCCATCCCTAACCATATCACCTTGCTAGAAGAGCATTTTTTTAACTTGGAAAGCCGTGTCTAAATGCTTCCCAACCCTCGGCAAGCTTTCACTAGAGTTGGGCGTTTTTATTCTTTTTAAAAACGAAAACAAACCGTTCTTTAACTGCTAACGGTTTTCTTAAACTTTGGAAAAACTAGCTGTTTTGAGGCAATTTATGGACTCTATTCTATCCGGTACACGGTACTAAACCATTTCTATATCACACAAATTGCGTCAAAACAGCCGATTTTTTTCCCAAAGTTTAAGAAAACAGTTAGCGTTTTACAAAGAACAGTTTGTTTTCGTTTTAAAAAGCATTAAAACGCCCAACTCTAGTGAAAGCTTGCCGAGGCTTGGCAAGCGTGTGGACACGGCAGAACAATGACCAGCAAATTAGAGTGCATCTGTTCCGGAAGCACAGAGAAAGGAAAATCTAGGAAGAAGTTTGGAAGCAAGTTTATCGTGTTGATAATAATTTCATGTCTGATATGACCATATCAAAGTAAACATATCGTGTTGTAGCGATAATACCTCGAGGTATCGCAGTGGAACAAACTATATTTGTGATTTGTTTCGTGTTCTCCTTGAGTTAAGGGTATCTTACCGCAAGCGCAGCATAATTTGCGGTTTTTGATGCAGTTTTTAGAAAATTTCTATATTGTTTATCAGAAAACAATATTATGTTTTGAACAAATAAATTATTCTTCTAAAAGAAGTTACAACAAAACGTGTTAAAATGTTTACAACTATTGTATAAAAAAATATTTACAGAACCTCTAAAAATAGCTTAAAGTTCGATTGTATCATTTAATTCTAAATACAAAAGAATTATTAAAATATACTTTATCACCACAACAATGTTGTCTAAACGGCTGGAAAATAAAATTATTTTTAAAAGCATTAAAACAATGCTTAAATAAATAAAAACCGTTTTTCAATATTAGGATATTGTTATCTTATATAAACCAGAACAGAATTTAATTATCGTCAGTATTCGAGATTGTCTCAGAGCGAGCGGACGTCAAATTTTACTAGAAAAAAATGCGGGCACATGAGGAAAGGGGTCACACTAACGGTTTGGCGTTATGTTACGATGTATTATTTTAGGTCCAAGCAGACTTTTTTACTAAAAATTCCGTTTATGTGGCCGATGTAAACAACCAGCGTTCTAAAAAGTTGTAGAGTGGCCCGTTGAGCAGAATCGTATCCCTAGTTTTATTTATTTACGCCCTACATGGCTTTCACATAAATTTATAATTATACAGTTGTGTTAGTTGTAACAATGGTATATCTAACATTCTATCGACAATATTCTCAAGTTGATAACCTAGATCAGGGTTTCCCAAACTTTTTCTGCAGTGGAACACTGTGATTAAATTTTAACGGAACCCTGGGCTTATTTTTAAGATTAAGTAATTCCTAATATTAAAAATTTAAAAAGAAAAGTTATTAAACCCATTATTTATTTAGTATACAAATAAACTATACATATATTACAAAAACAATAAAACGGAAAATAAAATAAAAATATATATATACACAAAAAATGGAATAAATGAAGCACCGATGATATGCTTGGTGTAACTAACTCTAACGCCGTTCTTCCACGTAGCTATTCACAAGCGACGCTACCGCTACCTGTCAAACAAATTTGCTAGTGTAGCACCTAGCGGCGTTTTCAAACACTAATAATAGTATGGAAAATACAGACGAGCGGCGATCGCGTCGCTTGAAGGTAGCTCCATGGAAGAACGGCGTAAGTGAACAGCTCAGGTATGGGTTTTACATTTTTTTAATTCGTGGAATTTTTTTTAGTTATCAATGCTCGACTATGCAAAACACAATGACTGCTGGTGGCTATTGTTTGGCTATTTCTGGTTACGTGATACAACACCTTCCATCTATCGTACCATTGCTGATGGGGGGAATTCCCTGGGAAGTTTTTGAATAATATTTAAATTCCTTAATAAGAAAAAAATTTCGACATTGTAGGCAATCAGATTAAATTAATAATCAAGAAAATTGTTACTTTTTTTTTTCTAAAATAGTTAATTTATATTTTCGGAAATCATACACCCAATTCTGTTTTAATGTAATACATTGGTTCCAGGAAATGATGTGTAGAATAAAAACGCGTAGAAACAACAATCTAATGTAAATTTGACAGAATGGTTCGCAACATTGAGTAAAAATTGTGTAAAAAAGTATCAAAAATGTACCAGAAAACTAAAAGCGTTCCTTGTTGTTAAAATTAATTTACCACTGGAGCGACAGCGGAATTTCTAACATTTTTCTCCGATTGCTCGTGATCTTGTGTTGACGATTTTGAAAATTTTCCACCCAAATTAAAAAATAACATACTTTCGAATTTTAATAGGGAGACATATAAACCGAACACAGTGCTTTCTCGACAACTAATTCATATTCTATATATAAATAATCATCTCATGTCTTTAGGATTTATAAATAAATTACTAAAAAATCGTAAACATTAGAAAAGCATATATTCTTTGGGTTTTTTAGTTTTAAACCGCCGTAGGAAGTTCAATTTTCTGTCCACATTAAATATTTTATATGAAATTTCATGTAAATGTCTAATATATGAACACATTTACAAATATCTATAATAAAACCGAATTTTATAAGTTATGAAGTGTTTCAATGTTTAGTATGAAAAAAATTTCCTCACATTTTCTGGTCGTGGAATGCATACACTTCGTTGTACTAAAATGTAATTAGTAATGCACTTAACAAGAATAACTTACATCACATCACACAAATACATCCATTAACTATAATACACAACAACACTTAACTCGATTAATGCTTTATTTATTGAAAGTAATGCATTTGCAAAAATAGTCATCTCGAACAAATTATTAACCAACAAACACTATTTTGACAATATTAACTTGATTTTTAACCGTTACGGCATTTAAACACTTTAAATACATTAAAAATTTAAGCACTATTACACTGGTATACAGATATGTTAGAAAAATCGACTCAACATGGAAATAATGATATTTTAGAGCATAAAAGCCTGACAGCGCGTCATTTAAAATATTCTCCATCTTAGACTTAGCAATCCGAGAAATATTGAAAATGACCGATATTTTATTTTTCTTGCCAATATATTCAGATAATTATGATCACGTAATAATGCGTAATTGAATACCGTATTGTTTTGGCACCTGTCAGTGAAAAACTGTCGGTTACGAGTCATAAGCTACTGCCTACCGTCTAGCAGCGTAGTTGATTGTATCGAATAATTAGTCAAACAAGTTTGATCGAAATCTGATAAGAATCATATAATCATGAGCTCTTTAAGTAAATGTAGGTAATGTTTCTATCGAAATTTATCTAAAACATGCATATTCAACTTAATAAACATAATTTGAAAGATGCGCATTATTAAGCGTTTCACGTGCAAACCTTACTCAAGGGTACCATCTAGTGGATATTTTTCGCTGGTCTGACTCGACTGTGAGTCTAAGCGTCTTCCCCGTTCTAGGATACCTCATACCTCTCCGCCCCGAAATATTTTTTCGGTCAACGCAAATTAAGCCTTAAGTGATTGGTTTTCCTTCTTCCTTGCATCCCTACTGTTCCCTACACATATTAACACCCAATTCCAGCAAATACCATTTCGTTTTAGTCCTCGTTTTGTTTATTTACAGTCCATTTACCAATTGCATCTGAAGCTGTAATTGGAAATAGTTTCGGAGGCAACATAC
The DNA here is from genome assembly GCA_951813805.1 of Limnephilus auricula. Taxonomy (NCBI): domain Eukaryota; kingdom Metazoa; phylum Arthropoda; class Insecta; order Trichoptera; family Limnephilidae; genus Limnephilus; species Limnephilus auricula. Next base: position 7,044,884 of record OX638412.1, read on the forward strand.
GTAAACATATATTTCACAGTTTATCTAATAATTTTAGGTTTTTAAAAAAAAAATTGACATTATAAAAGCGTGAATTCCATAACTATTACTGAAATATAATGAATTCAATATTGTCCTAAAGTATACTTTTATGGTCTACTAGAAATGTTTATAGTCACAGACATTAAAAAATGCAATTTTTAATATGTATACAATGTTTAATTTTTAAAAAACATTAAAATGACGTCTACACGAAGACTTCACGGAACAAAACATTTTTTAGAATATTCCGTCAGAGGAACACTAGTGACATCTTCTGGTATTCGATAGAAGCTTAACCTCTTGAATGCCAGGTGTTTTTGGAAAAAATCGCGCGAAATTATCTTCCCGGCTTTTGCTCAAATATCGTATAAAAACAAAGGAATTGTTTTTTTTTGTGATTGTTTTCTGTTTGCCAGATAATGTACCTTATTATTCATATATATTTCATGATAATATCGTTACAAGTTTTCCCAGAATAGCTATTTTTAACAAAAAAATGTGAAAATATTTCCCATTCGACAAAAAAATGTAAATAAAATATATTCATACGAAAATGATAATTTTTTTTTATTTCTCTATAAACCTGAATAGACACCCTACATGAAAAAAACCAATTCAAAGGTGTTTTCGAAGAAGTAATGACATAAATACTTGTTTGAAAATGAAATGACAGTTGAAAACCGTTTGTAAAAGTGACGCCAAGTTGACCATAGATATTTATTATAAAATATTCAGATGGGTTGGCGCTATGCGGATTTTTGCTATGTCAAGACCGAGAATGGCGCAAGCGATTCTGACCTTGTTCTTCATACAACTTCTTTATACATAAGAAACAAAATCGCTTCAAAAATTTATTTTTTTAAATTTCGACCCGCGGCCACCGGTGGGCGAACGGCAGTCGAGAGGTTAATCAAGCTATCGACTAAACATGTTAGCTGATTGCAGGAAGTTCAATATAAATGAAAATGTGAAAAACAACAAGGCACGAAAAAATTAAAAGGTAGCGTTTGCCACTGGCACTCAAACGCAGGATCTCTCGTCTTATCAAGACAAGCGCCTCAACTAACTCGGTCATTGAGACCTCTTTTTATAGGAGGCACTATCTAGAATACAAACCAGTTCTTTGAACGTTGTGATCACCTAGCAATATAACTACGCACATATAGATTTTCATCATAATAATAATCCTTTCTTATTTGCTTGCTCTTTACTACTTACTCTGATTTTATATGTTTTATGATTTACATACTTTTTATATTCCTTCATGTAAATGCTTTTTATGTTCTTTACTTTACATATTATTATATATTCTACTATATTCTTCCATACCCTTTTATATTACTGTAAAGTCATTTACATACATTCCTTTACATTCTTTTATATTCTTTAAATTTCTTTAATATTATATTATTTTTTTTATTCTCTCACTTTTTTATATTGCATATTATGTTTAATGTACTGTATAGAAAATCGCTTTTGCATGCTCGTGTTATGGTGGTCGAAAAATCCTCAATTGTAACAAACTATATAATGAATAAAGAAACATTAAAAAAAATAAATTAAAAAGTAGCTGCCAAAAATATGGATAAAAATAATTAGTTAAAGATAATATTGTTAATTTTGAATTTGAAAAATGACGGTTGGAATCTTTGGTTTAACTTGTTGAAGGCCAGCATACCAAAAATATATTTTTTCAATACGACGTAAAATATTTGACAGTTCTCACCTTTCTTACGAATTCAATTTTTATAACAATTCTTTTGTGATATATTACAAAAATTACATCAAAATAATGTAGATAAAACGAACTTCCTAATAATCACTCAAATCTGTGCTTTCCACAATGGATTTATATAAAAAACAATGGATAAATATAGACTTTGAATGTGACAGCTATCATATTATCAAGCAGCAACCATTTTGTCCGCCATCTTTGGTGCCCGGCGTGTCTTTAGCAATTAATATTAATTATTCGGAGTGGCTAAATGCTATCCAGTAATTCGTAATGTCAAGAACGAGAATGGCCCAAGCGATTCTGACCTTGTTCTTCACACAATTTTTTTATACATAAGGGGCAAAATCGCTTCAAACTTCCGGACCCGCCGGGGGGACTGCATTTTTATACTGAGGTTAATAGAGGCCTACATTTGAATTATTTTGTAGTTAATTTCTAGATTTGATTATTAAACATGGTTTTTTCTCTTTCTAAAACCATTAAGATATATTTCATATTTACATATTTCTCACCATGACGCAGCGCTTTCTATGAGACCATATGATCTATTCCCAAAAGCGAACACATGGGCCTGAGTGATTAAAATTAATTGTTAATTCCAGATTTGAGAACGTGGAGTTCACGTGCGAGTGGAAGTACGATGGAGAACGTGCGCAGATCCACGTCCCGTCCAAAGAAGTGGACGGCGTGACGATGGCGGACGTGGCCAAGTCGTCCATCTACAGCCGAAACCAGGAGAACAACACCTCCAAGTATCCCGACGTGCTGGGCCGACTGGTGGGCACCATGAAGGACTCGGTGCAGAGCTGTGTACTGGACTGCGAAGCCGTCGCCTGGGATAAGGAGAAGAAGCAGATTCTCCCCTTCCAGGTTAGTCTCCAACTCTGATTTTTTTTAAATAAACCTGCTTCTATAGCATCAGTGACTGCGTTAGAAAAATGTCTGAAGTGTAGTAATTTTTCATAATGGGTATAAGTTGTGATTGCTTGAGTATATGTATGCTGGATTATTCAAACCCCACAGTGAACAAGCGTTTTTATTGAGTTGCACAAAGAAAGACAATAGATGGCAGCACTTGCGTTCGTAAGGAGTAAGTACATTGTAACAAATTGTGTTTAGATTTGTTTTATTTCTTTTCGCAGGTTCTGTCAACACGCAAGAAGAAGGATGCGAATGAAGCAGACATCAAGGTAGCTGTCTGCCTCTTCATGTTCGACCTGCTCTACTTCAACGGAGAGTCTCTGGTGAAGAAGCCATTTGAAGAAAGAAGGAGACTACTTAGGGAGAACTTCGTAGAGGTTGAAGGTGGGAAGAACAGATTTTCGATGAATGCATTTGAATCACTTCATTTACTTTAGGATTTTGTCAGGCCGATGAGATGCAGCCAGGAAATAAACAGAAGAATCATCCTAACCAGTAATTTTGTTATGAGTGTGTGAGTGCCCCAGTGGGAGCGAGCAGTGGCCAGAGTTGAACTTAGGAAGAGATGGATGGACTGCGGAAGAGGATTGGAACAGAATGGGAAGGACTGAGGACTGCCTGGAGGCAAATGGCGAAGAACCGCAGCTAGTGGAGAGCATTTGTGGAAGAGGACAAATCCAACTCTAAGATGTACATGATGATGACTGCATCTTTAATGCAGGAATATGTATGTATAATAATGTTGGTTGTGTCTGTTGTCTAGGAGAGTGGCACATGGCCACCAGCCTGGACTGCAGCAAGACAGAGAGCATCCAGGAGTTCCTGGAGGAGAGCGTGCGCGGGAACTGCGAGGGATTGATGGTGAAGACCCTCAACGGGAAGGACGCCACCTACGAAATCGCTAAACGTTCTCGGAACTGGCTCAAGGTATGAATTAATCTATCATCTTTTAACTTGTTGAAAGCCAGCATAGGAAAAATATATTATTTCAATACGACGTAAAATATTTGACAGTTCTCACCTTTTTTACGAACTCAATTTTTATAACATTTCTTTTGTGATATATTACAAAAATTACATCAAAATAATATAGAAAAAACGAACTTCCTAATAATCACTCAAATCTATGCTTTCCACAATGGATTCATATCTAAAAAAAAATAAATTTCGAATACGACTCCGTTCATATTACCAAGTGGCAGCCATTTTGTCCGCCATCATTGATGCCCGGCGCGTCATTGGGAATTAATTTGAATTATTCAGAGTGGCTAGACGCTATCCAGTATTTCGTTACGTCAAGAACGAGAATGGCCCAAGCGATTCTGATCTTGTTCTTCATACAATTTCTTTATACATAAGGGACAAAATTGCTTCAAAAATCCGGACCCGCCGGGGGGGACTGCGGCCTGCGACGGGTTAAAATCTAATATTCCCCGGAGCTGTTAAAGAAACCCATTTTGTAGGAGGGAAGAAACACAGGCCGGCAAATCATTCCACAGCCGAGCCGTTGTGCACAAGTTAAGAGTCATAGAAGCAACTCGTTTTCATGTGACTGCGCACCGATGTCGAAAACAGACAAGAAACAAAGAAATCGGACTCGCTCTGCTCAAAATACTAACAAAGATTTACTTCAAATGTCCATAACTTGTACTAATTTTAATCCACAAAACTGTAGGTACCTTGGGATAAGAATTTTCAACATTCTTATAGGTAGCAAAAAAAAAAGTGATAAACAAAAAAATTTCCAGTGCCCCGATGCACATCCGTTTTTCCTCCTTCATATAATCAGGGCCTCTTCAAGACTCGCATTAACCTCTCGACTGCCGTTCGCCCACCGGTGGCCGCGGGTCGATATTAAAAAAAATAATTTTTGAAGCGATTTTGTCCCTTATGTATAAAGAAATTGTATGAAGAACAAGGTCAGAATCGCTTGCGCCGTTCTCGGTCTTGACATAGCAAAAAAACGCATAGCGCCAACCCATCTTAATAATTTATAATAAATATCTATGGTCAACTTGGCGTCACTTTTACAAACGGTTTTCAACTGTCATTCCATTTTCAAACAAGTACATTGTCATTACTTCTTCGAAAACACATTTGAATTGGTTTTTTTTCATGTAGGGTGTCTATTCAGGTTTGTAGAGAAATAAAAAAAAATTATCATTTTCGTCTCTCTCTCTGGTTTCAATCCTGGGATTGGTTTGCAGCAATTTCCTTTAGTTTCTTCTTCCATTCTTCCCTATCTTGTGCGGCTCTTTTGAATTCTGCATATGAAGAGCAGCGCATGTCCACCAGCAGGTCCTCCAGGTACTCCAGGTACTCTCGGCGTGGGCGTCCCCTGGAGTTTGTCCCCTCGGTCATACCCTCCATTATGGCATGCAAGAGGCCTTCTTGTCCTATTATATGGCCGATCCATCTTGCACGCCTTTCGGACAAGGTCTTGAGCAGGTGCCTTCCTCCTTCGATTCTTTGGAGATCCTCCTCATTTGTAATGTGGTCTCTCCAGGAAATTCCTAATAGTCTTCTATAGGACCACATCTCAAAAGCCTCTAGTCTCCGTTTATCTCTTTCGGATAGGCACCATGTTTCGCAGCCGTACGTCAAGATACTCCATACATAGGTCTTGATGAGGAGTATTCTCAGTTTTAGGTCTATATTATTCGATTCTATTATTTTCGACCTTTTATTGAATGCAAGCCTAGCCTGGTGTATACGGCTGTCGACCTCGCTCTTAGACCGACCGTCCCATGTTATTTTGCTCCCGAGGTAGACAAACTCCTTGGTGTTCTTTAGTGGAACTCCTGACATCTCTACTCTCATCTGATGTTGCGTTCGGCCTACAGTCAGCAGTTTTGTTTTGTCTTTATTTATCTTCATGTTGTATTTGTTTTGAAGAATGCTTTGCATGATTGTTAAGGCCTCTTGCAGTTCTTCTTCGCTTTCAGCAAGCATAGCAATATCGTCAGCAAACCTTATCATATCCACCTTTTGTCCGTGTATCTTTACACCATCTCTGTGACTCATTCTCTCTCTCAAGTCATCAATCGCACTCTGTATATAGGCGTTAAAAAGAACAGGTGACAGAGAGCATCCCTGTCTCACCCCTTGTTTTATACTGGCTTCCTTTGTACCATTATCACATTTAATTATAGCGGCATATATCATTTTCGTATGAATATATTATTTACATTTTTTTGTCAAATGGGAAATATTTTCAAACATTTTTTTGTTAAAAATAGCTATTCTGGGAAAACTTGTAACGATATTATCATGAAATATATATGAATAATAAGGTACATTATCTGGCAAACAGAAAACAATCACAAAAAAAAACAATTCCTTTGTTTTTATACGATATTTGAGCAAAAGCCGGGAAGATAATTTCGCGCGATTTTTTCCAAATATACCTGGCCTTCGAGAGGTTAATAAATCCCTTCCTACAGCCCCTACCTTAATCTGCCTCACATCTGATAAACGGAAATCTAAATTTTGACGATTTTCCTAGTTCAAGAGGTTTATCAAGCGCTTGCTGTTAAAACTATCTTTCAACAGCAAGCCCTCAGTTTCATCATTGTCAAGTGATTTTAGACATTTTTGTTTTTAGACTGGACGTATGTTATTAATGTTTTGGTAACTATTAATCTATCCAGCTAAAGAAAGATTACCTGGAAGGCGTCGGCGACACCATCGACGCGGTGGTGCTGGGCGGGTACCTGGGGCGGGGCAAGCGCGCCGGAGTGTACGGGGGCTTCCTGCTGGGCTGCCACGACCGCGAGAGCGACGAGTACCAGTCCCTCTGCAAGATCGGCACCGGCTTCAGCGACCAAGACCTCTCCGATCACATCAAGTCGCTGGCCGAGCATCTCATACCCGCGCCCAAAGGGTATTATCGGTGAGTTAAACACTACCAACTACCTCATCATTATTAATAACTAGCTCCAAGTTTGTCTTACAAATTCTTTCAACTAAACACTTTGGACTTTGTTTGTGATAGATAACAATTAGCTCGGATGGATTAATTAGCCGGCGGTACAAAAAAATCTGGGTCTGGACCTTGAGGTTGCAACCGTATTTATTTACGTCTCAATCCACGCATTATCGATAGCTTTAGTGCGCCATCTATGGGTAACCTCTTAAACTAATATCTAGAGTATCACACGTGGACCTCATCAATCCCGCTGGGGATTGAATGGAGCAACGGATGGCACCACTTGTTCGGTGATCTTCACCCATTCCATATAGGCACGTAAGCACTGCCTACCCTACGCATGTAAAAATATTTGTATTTATGAAATTATTGCAAGAAATAATTTACTCTTTCAAATATACGCACAAAGTTTCAGCTACGAATCGCTTCAACCCTACTACGGCTTTTCAAAAGCAGTAACTAAATGTGCAAAATGGCACAAATTTCATGTTCATGAATGTGTTGATTTTATTAAAAAAAGAAAAAAATGTTGAATTATTTATTGAAAGCATAGTTATAATACAAACAAGTCCTGCTAAGCCAATTGAATTGGCTTGTCAGCAGGTGCTTATAATTTTTTGTTTTTGTTAGTGTCACAAAATCACAAAATGTAGCACTCAGTGCCATCTATTGATAACTGTATTAAGATGATACCTTAAGGTGGTGGAGAAATTTGAAAAATAGATTTTACTAAATTGTTGCTGTCACTGTTGCTCTTACTCCACCGGATATTGAGCGAAAGGGACAATGCACCTCGGGCTACTAATACCTAACTAAAATTGAGGTTTTGTATTCCCCACTTTTCTCCTCCAAAAGTGGACTGATTTTAATTTTTTTTTTTACCAACTACATAAGATAAAACTATTCTATATCTGTACGTTTTGCTTTTTTTAAAAAAACATTGTCTAGTTTGTATACTGAATGTTTTTTGACGGCGTTTAAACCAGTCAATTTTATTGATTTTTAGAAGGTCATCACTTCTATAAAAAGAACTTATCAAAAAAAAAACAAAAAGTACTGACAAGCTAGTAGTTGATATCTATTTTATGTAAAAACAATATTTTCTCTAGGCTTAAAATCCAGAGAGATAAATAGGGAATACGTTTGTATGGAAAAATCGGTTTTCTTCCCGTAGAAAAAAATATGGAATGTATCCAATAATTGGCTTGTAATGTGAATAATTTACGTGGTTATATGGAAATTTGATTGGTAATCTGAACCAACATCGGCTAAAGTCTGCATATTAACATTTTGAAAGCCAGTATAGGAAAAATATATTTTTTCAATACAATGTAAAATATTTTACATTTCTCACCTTTCTTACGAACTCAATTTTTATATCATTTCTTTTGTAAATAATATAGACAAAACGATTTTCCTAATTATCACTCAAATCTATGCTTTCCACAATGGATTTAATGGATCAAAAACAATGAAAAAATATAGACTACGACTCCGTTCATATTATCACGCGGCGGCCATTTTGTCGGCCATCTTTGATGCCCGGCGCGTCATCGTGAATTAATTTGAATTATTCCGAGAGGCTAGACGCTACGCAGTATTTAGTTACGTCGAGAACGAGAATGGCCCAAGCGATTCTGACCTTGTTCTTGTCACAATTTCTTATACACAAGGGACAAAATCGATGGTACACCGGAGTACGTGCGGCCAATGACATGTTAACCATTCTTAGCAGAAACTTACATCTGCATAAAGAAGGTAAATTAAAATCAATAAATTCTGATTTTAGAGGTGTTCCATTATGTCTTGCGAGCACGTGTCTTTTGTTTACCGCAAATAATGAATTATGATTATTTTTGTTTGCAGATACGACCCGTCCCTTGAACCCGACCACTGGTTTGATCCGGTGCAGGTCTGGGAGGTCAAATGCGCAGACCTTTCCCTGTCCCCCATCCACAGAGCTGGTGTCGGCATTGTGGACCCGGAGAAGGGAATCTCCTTGAGGTTTCCCAGGTAATTACTTCATTTTAACCTTTCCCTTACTGAGCTGAAAAAATCCGCGCGCTCCGGTGCTGTGTAATTGCTACACAAGCAGAAATGGTCGATTTAAAAGCCGAAAAAAAAGAATATTTATAGCAAATCGCTATATTTCATTATAGTAACAGTAAAAAATGATAATAATTTATATTTAATTGCTGAAAACATGAAAAAAACATCTGTATCTCAAAGAAACGATGCTCATACAACATGCGGCCCGCGTCGTGTCATCCGCGGGGTAAACCGAAGGAACAAACATGATTGACGACTGACCAGTAACCACACGATTCTCTTTCTCGCGCTTACTTATATCGAAGTAGGTGAGAGTGAGACGATGCGCATAGCGTCGCATTAGCCGCTTGCTTCTCACATTTGTACGTATTACCCGCAGCGCTGATCGTATTGCCAGACGTTTGATTGTATTGGTGAATTTATTTTCGATTCTCACAAAATACCACTGATGTGCCTGAAAGGTACGGATTATTATTTTTTTAAATTTTTTATTTAATGGTTAAATGTATAACGGAGGATTACCTAAAATCTGAACCCAGAATTTTCCATATTTACCGAGATATTAAAGGTGCAAGAAGCAATGTGTAGTAGATACACATCGCAGGCAAGGGAGGGTTAAACACTGTTACTGGGGCATTATACAGACTTGAGGGCCTAGCAGAACATCGACAATGACTTTTCAAAGGGGGTGTTGAAATGCCTCTTTGTTGAGTTATCATGGAACCTAAATTACATCGATTTTGAAGTGTAATCCGAAGGTCGCGGGTTCAATTCCTGGCATGCACAAATAATTTTTATTTGATAATTCGTTTCTTTTCACATTTAATTAATTAATTAAAAATAATAATATGTAGTCTATCTGCGACACGTTCCTGAGTGAAAGATACTCTCAGTATCGCCGCCATTTAGAATCGAAATGTTGCATGTTTTTTAGCTATTTTTGGTGACCAGATCTGAATAGCTAGGTACTTCTTCCCCACCTTCCACTTCCCCTTCTTCCTACCCTCCCCATTCCCTTCAGCCTCATAACTTACCCCAATTGGGGATGCCATAACTTCACTGATACATAATTTCTTAATGCAAACAAAAAAGTTTTAAAAATGGCTCACCTTACATTTTTTCTAAATAAAATTACTGACGATAATAATAATAATAATATACCTGATATAGTTTTACATGACAAAATTAAAAAAATAACTTATATTATTGATGTAGCTATTCCAAATTCCTGTAATATTCAAAAATCTGTTTCTGAAAAAATAAGAAAGTATACAGATTTAGGAAATGAAATTAAAAGAATTTGGCATTCTCAGACTATAAAAATATTACCTTTTGTTATTTCGGCTACTGGCATTATACCTAGCTCTCTTATTAAAAATTTAGGCATATTAGATTTGTCAAAGAATTTGTACATAAAAATGCAAAAATCAGTCATTTTAAATACATGTAGAATTACGAAAGATTTTTTAAATATTTATATTGAGGGATCAGTAGGATTTAACGGTCAAATTAGGAATTCCACAGAGCCGAACCCTCTGATATGAAAATATCTGGAGACGGTGAATTATATTCCCATTTAATAGTTTGGTAGATTAACGTGTTGTTCTTGTATTGTTTTGTATTAATTATACTTATATAGTACACTTGCATAACGTGGATTTACTAGATGATCATTTATATGGAAAAGTGTATGAAAGGGTTTAGTTTTTCCTATGGGAAAAACTAAACCCGTTCCTGTAAATCTGGTGAAAAAAAAAAAATAAATAAATAATATACAAATTTTTTAAATATTTATATTGAGGGATCTGTAGGATTTATCGGTCAAATTAGGAATTCCACAGAGCCGAATCCTCTGATATGAAAATATCTGGAGTCGATGAATTATATTCCCATTTAATAGTTTGGTAGATTAACATGTTGTTCTTGTATTGTTTTGTATTAATTATACTTATATAATACACTTGCATAACGTGGATTTACTAGATGATCATTTATATGGAAAAGTGTATGAAAGGGTTTAGTTTTTCCCATAAAACTAAACCCGGACCTGAAAATCTGGTGCGTTAATAAAAAAAATATATATATATTTGGATAATTTGTAGAGCGGTGTTTTTGTGAGAACTCACCACAAGGGCGCGATAACGAAAAAATTAAAATACACACATATTTTATTAGACAAATGTATTACAAATGTTATCGTCAACTCACTTTTTTATAGTTTCATGTAAAAATAAGTAATAAAAAATTTCCAAAGTTTCATAATTTTTTTTCAAATTGCGGTCAGAAACTTGGGTTTCATAAAGGTGTATATTTAAATTATTTGCAATTAACTTTTAGCTTTGAATATAAAGTGTGATGTTTTCTCTTTTTAACCTTTAACTGGTAACATGACAAATTCATAACACTATAAGCGACATGACGTCTCACAGGCTACTACTTTCAAAGTAAATTTTTGTTATTAAATTCAATTTCAATGTTTCAAAATTGTGTTGATATTTAACCATTGGTATGTAATAAAAAACATGAAAGTAAATTCAATCAACTTTTATTATAAAAAATGAAAAAAAAGATAAATAACACTTAGTGATAATTTTCAGCTCTAATTGACATGAGATCCTTATTTTAGTTCTTTAATAGACCTTACATAACGAATATGATAAATTTAACACTTTTTACTTAAAATCTAATTTAGAATAAAAGAAAATAACATAATAATTATTTATAAAAACAAAAAATGAAAATTCTGACGACTACTTAATTTGGCATATTATAATATCACTGGCAATTTACTACTTTCGGATTGATCTGAAGCCAGCATGAGGAAACCTGTAATTTTTTTTTTGATGAACTTGTAGTCGGGATTTGACGTTTCCTCACGTTTTCTGCCATTTTGCACTAAAAAATTTAAAATTAGTTTGTAAATTGGAACAAATATTTATTATGACAACTAGGGACATGTAACCTAAGAGGCTACGTCCGATTTGTTGATTAGTTTTACTCATGTGTTAGGGAACCGATGACATGTCTATCTCCTTCCGCGGTCCTTATAGTAGTCACTAAAACAAAAGCTACTAAGAAGCGGGGTCGCTGCAAGTGAGGTTAAGTGGCCAATTCTAAGAATTTGCAGAACGCGCGACGCCTGTGAGACTCAACGTCACTTGTTAAGGTTAACACTGTTAAGATCATATTTCTAACCACGATAGTAAGGAAAACGTATATGAGTTGTTCCGAAAAGCGAACAAATTAGCCTGAAGCATTAATGATGTTGCCGTGTCAAAAGGCAGACCAGGAATGAAGTTGACGGGTGGTTTATTTATAATAATCTCCTTCCAGATTCATCAGGGTGCGCACCGACAAGACGGCGGAGGAGGCAACCTCCGCGCAGCAAATTGCGGAACTCTACTGCAACCAGGATCAGGTCAAGAACCAGACCGCAAACGCAAACAAAAACTTTGAAGACGACTTTTACTAAACAATTTTTAACTAAGGCTGGGTTGTTTCGAAGTTCGTCACATTCAATTGAAAGTTAACAGTTATTTTCGGCCCGTTACAAGTTTTGAACAAATTGTGATCAACTTTTTTTTTTTTTTTTACATAGAAGGCCACGATAAAAAAATACCACAGGGCCTATGCCATCTTTGGGGATGCTGTGTGGAGGGTCTTTTTTAGGAAAAAGGAAGGAGGGGAAGTTATGGGAAGGCAAAAGGTAAAAGTCTGAAGTCACTGTATCCAGGAGTGACGGACGTGTGAATCCATCGCCTCCCACTGCGTGCAAGGCGATGGTTCGAGAGAGTCCGACTGGAGAGGTCTATGTCAGGTCCACGCAGTAGGTGGGCAGACGCATTGACCGCCAAGACTGAAACAATCCTCACCCCATGAACCTGGACACCCCTGCCAAGTGACCAAACATAGCGAACCACTTGGGTGACCTATGGCTGGGGTGTTGGTTATCCAATAAACGGCTCCCGGGGCGGCGGTACCCATATCCGCCTCCCAAATTAAATGTCAAGCATAGCAACATGATAGCAGTTGATCACAATTGATAAAAATCTGAAACAGGCTGACAATTAACATGAATCAACAAGTGCCGTTATGAATTTTTGTCATTAAACTTTTATTTCACCTGTTAAGGGGATACCCGGCGGTGATTTTTCCGTACAACCGTATTCCCCATTTATCTCTCTGGATTTTAACCCTAGAGAAAATATTTTTTTTACAAAAAATAGATATCAACCACTAGCGTGTCGGTACTTTTTGTTTTTTTGATAAGTTACTTCTTATAGAAGTTATGACCTTCCAAAAATCAATAAACTTGACTGGTTTAAACGCTGTCAAAAGACGTTCAGTATACAAACTAGACAATGTTTTTTTTTTTAAATCAAAACGTACACACATAGAATTTTTTTTTTTAATGTAATTGGTAAAAAAAAAATTTTATTTAAATTTAAAATCTCGATTTTGATGATTTTAGTTAGGTATTAGTAGCCCGAGGTGCATTTGTCCCTTTCGCTCAATGTCCGGTGGAGTAAGAGCAACAGTGACAGCAACAATTTAGTAAAAATCTATTTTTAAAATTTCTCGACCACCAGGTTTCATCTTAAGCTGATTGTCGACCCGTTTCAGCTTTTGAACAAATTCTGATCGGCTGACTAGCATGACCGCCATGCTTGAAGTGGATTACGATTTGATTAAATGCCGAAGCGGGCCGAAAATACACAGTTTGAAACAACACATCCTAAATTCCCAACAAAATGAAATACATGCACGTTTTTATAGGGACTGTTATATTTTATAATCATTTTTCCTGCCTTAAATTGGACTTGAAATATTTAATTATATTAAATTACTATTTAATCGCAATTGATTCGTGATTGGTTGATTTAAAATATGTACGTATATCTTTAATTTTAATGTTTTTTTTTTTTTGTAAATAAATTATATGTGCTAAATTCTTATGCAATTGTTTTATTTTATTTGTATAATTTTTTTATTATCTCCACACGGGAGGCCCTGAGGAAAAAAATTCCCTCAGGGCCTATGTCATCTTTGGGGATGTTGTGTGAAGGGTCTCTTTAGAGAAAGGAAGGAGACAAAGTTCTTGGAAGGAAAAACGTATGAGGGGTGGGTAGGAATCTGGGATTCAGTGTGTCCAGATCATCTGCCGCTAAGACCTAGACAAACCTCACCCCATGAACCTGGGCACCCCTGCTAAGTCACCAAACATAGCGAACTACTTGGGGTGACCTATGGCAGAGGTCGGGCTGCTGTGTGAAGGGTCTCTTTAGAGAAGGGTAGTAGACGAAATTCTGGGAAGGAAAAAGTTGGTAGGAATCTGGGGTCAATGTGTACAGGAGTGACGAACATATGAATCCATCCCTCCTACTGTGGTGCACGACGATGGGTTGAAAGAGTCCATCAGATCAAAAGGTCTCCCGGTCTGGCTCACCATGCAGTACGTGGGCAAAAGCATCCGCCGCCAAGACCTAGACAAACCTCATCCCATGAACCCGGACTCCCCTGAAAAAATTAGTGAACCACTCGGGGTGACTTATGGCAGGTATTAATAATAATAATAATTGGAAAATTAGTAGGGCTCCATTTTTGTGAGAAATCACTTCAAACCCCAATCAGGGCGCTGAACGTTTTGTTATGAATTCTTAGGCTCTATCTAAATTTAATATTTACAATATTATTATGTATTTGCATTAGACGTGGGCAAAATTGAATGAATGATTTGAATGAATCAATTCAATCTTGTAACACACTCGATCTGATTCTCATTTTCAGAAGGAATTAAATCTTCATTCCTTACAGATTTTTTAAACGGCACCATATTTTTATTTCTATTTATTTTACATTAAAAAAATATTTTATGTTAACGATTTACATATTTTAATGCTTCGTAGAAATTTTATTTAATATTATTCTGTATGTTTACTGCGCGGATAAGTTACCTATAAGCGCGCGCCGCGAAGATACCGGAGGTAATGTGCTATATGCATTGTACTACCTCTATCACGTATAGTATATCCCGCGCCGAAAACCCATAGGTCAGAGAGTCCCCACACCTCCAGCCCAGGCGACAAAACGTTGCGAGTCGAACGAAGTAGTTCCGAGCAACGCAGCTCTCTTTTACAGTCCCATATGTCCCACTCATTCATTGAATTAATAAATGTATTCCTTATTCAGTTGTGTCGTCATAGTCCTACAAGTCTGTCCGGACCGAAGCGGTCAAACCCAATCTCTGTGTCACTGCTGTTCCACTAATTCAACGAATGAGCGAATTAGTATGATCGCCTCTTTTCAAATCCCGCTCCCATGATCGAGTATGTACTGCCTCTGTTGAAGTGAGTCGTTAGGTTCGCGGAACGCAAGTAAATTAGGTCACAGCAAGTCAAAAGACACTTGCTAGTCGGAAGTTCCTAATCCAATCATTAACGACCGCTGCGAATCGGTTCGTCGTTAGTCCCCGCGCAGCGGAACCGTCAATTTAGTTCCCAGTCACATGTCCCAGGCAAGACACAAGACACTGCTCAAAAGATACAATTCATTCTCAATGCCTGCCGCAAATCCGTTTGGGAGTGCAGTGCGATTTCCCCGTGGGCCGAGCCGTCAATTTAGTTACATCGTAGGTCGAAAACTTCCGATTTCGAGCCCTGCGTAAATTGGGTAGAATGCGTTTTATATTCGATCACACGAAACGGAACTATTTTAAGTTTAAAATAAATATAATAAAATTAGTAAAACTGTTTAATTTGATGATTTATTTGATTTATTATATTCTGGATATAACTACTTATAAAAATACATTTTTCTATCGGTTTTGCTGTCATAACATCACATTAAAAAATTCAAAACCCCGTCGTCGTGGTTTTCGTCGATCAGTGTCTAAATTTTTTTATTTTATTATTATATATAGTTTTTTTTTTTTTTTGGGAATTTTATGAATTAAAGGATTGAATGAAAGGAATCAGATCAAAAGGCCGAGGGAATCAGACTGAATCGATTCACTACTGTGAATAAATCTGCCCATGTCTAATTTGCATTAATAAAATTACAGTTTTTTTGCAATACATATTTTTTGTATCAACCCTTCTCTTCCCCTCTCTACTTCCTTTAGTCTCACAACTTACCACAATTGGGGATGCCATAATTGTCTCCCCAGGCGGTGGAGACTCTTGTGTGGTATTTGTATAAAAAATAACTAGAAATTAGTTGTTAATGCATCTTTTATAAATTCGGAAAACGCCACAATTTTATATCTATTATGTATTCAGAAAGTACCTATTTAGGATGTTGATCACTATTATTATTCTGCATCTGGTATGGCAGGAAATGAAAATGTATTCAAATAATATTACGTATCAGGTATTTATTGAAAAAAAAAAAAAACAGTTTATAATAAAGCAGGTCGAGATGTCAAAGGATTGTGTTTTTATCTGGAAATTGCGCAATAGCCTGAATCTAAATTAAAATTTAATCGTAACATCCTTCGATCCGACGGCGTTATCATCATGAGATTATTTTAAAGTTCGCGGAACAATCCAAGAGCAAGGCTGTATACAATTGGCGAAGCTCAATCCCGAATGCGACATTTCAAATACTAGCGATTCTAGCGTTTTAAACTAGCACTACACACATGGCGATACATAATAAGTGTGCGCGTAACGTAAAATGTTGAAACGATCGCGTTAGTTCTCGTGCGTGTCGCTAGACAGTTTTGTAAATCTCTGCTTGTATAATATTTGAAGGGAGCTTCGGGTAAGGAAATGGCAAATTGCGATAGTGTTGCATACTTGACTTGCCTAGGTGAAGTGGTCGGCGATTGCACCGCCATCTGTCGCCGCTCGCCAGTCAGTTATTTAACCTCCATGCATGTTACCCGTGGTGTGTGCAAGGTGTGACTTATTTTGGATTATTTTATATTTATTTTGTGTTAATCGTGTTTAAATCAATGTGAAAAAGTGAGGTGGGTGTGTTTTTAAACAATCTGCGCCTCTTGTCGGCTGAATGGATCCCGCCGTGGCGTGGTATCAGCCCGAACAAGAAGGACCCGCGAAGCAACTTTGGCTTCGCATTTGGGAAGCGAGTGACTTACTGAAAAAGAATAGTTCCGAAAACTGTTACGTTAATAATATAAACATGATCAAGACGCCGGACTATATACCGATAAACGACATAAACGCTGGTGATAATAGGAATACCAATTACTATAATCCCGCGCGGAGGAAAATGGTTGACAACCGAGCGTCCACATTCAACATGAATAAAAACCACGCTGCTCTCATCGGGGAGTTCGGCGGCTGCCCATGGCGGGTCCCGAACTTCCACTACTCCCAGGGCATCTTCGGGTAAATATACAATGCTCCTTATTCTCCTTCTTCACGCTTTCGTCACCTCCATCGTATCAGGTGACAGTCCTATCATCTGTCACTAATGTCTTCTAGCAGCCCTAGGATAGAAGATAGAACGAGCAAAAAATATAATATACTCTCAGCCAACAGTGGCAGCCAGCCTTGGTACGCGCTCTTATTTATACTAAACCAACTTGTGACCGCTCACGAGATCCCGTCCAGCCTCAATAAATAATAAATTGCTAATTACTAAGTCAATTCGCTTTCGTTTGAACACATTTTTTCTGCTTGATTTCCGTACGTACCTACGTAAAACTGCGCCATCGAGTTTTTTTTCAATGAAAATGGCGCGTGTGGGTTGAAATGTCAGATAGGACCACAATCCATTGTCACCCGCGATACCCATTAGCCATTGCGGTCGTGTACTTGCCAAACCATTCATTTACCATTTAATAACACTTGACATTTGCTGCTGTAGCTGGTGTCATGGAGGGAACATTTTTTCTGCTGATCGAAAAAATATAAATTACTATAGACCAGTAGAAGCTCTCTCCGATCATTATATTTTAGCAGATACCAGTTTAGCAGCGCTTAATATCGGAGTGAATTAGTACCAGCAAATAATGCTTGTAAATTGTGATAGAAAACAATTTTTGTATTTGGAATAGTAATTTACCTTACTTATTATCGTAGTACAACTCCCTGCCGCCAGGTTGGCTTATTTTTCACGGTGTCAGTTCTGCGCTGAACCTTCTACTATCTGACTGCCATAATCATCTAAAATTAAACCCGCGCTTTTTCTCGTTGCATTTATCTCCTCCCGTATCTCCCAAAATACAACGTTTCCGCATGCATTTACAATCGGAAACATTCTCTCACTTTGTTATCCATTCAATTTTATTTCATTTGACTTATGAAATGTTATTGTCAATCATTTTGAGCAATTATAAAAACTGCCAGAATGAGGTTAACTAGAAGCTAAAATTCCTACCCAACCTAATATAAAATGCTTTGATAGAGTTGCTAAACTCAATTTTTATAAGTTTAATATAATTTTTTAAATACATTTTAATAAATATGTTTAAAAGTTCGTCTTGGAAGGTTTTAGACAGGTTTTCTCTCCACTTTGTTGGTTAGAAATTTTCCAACCCATTGAAGAAAATTAATTTGATGATAAAATTCCCACATACCACATCACTAAACCCGAAAGGAAATATTTTAACAGTGATAAAACATTTTTATAAACGTTTGTTTGCCATTTGAAATGGCTCGTTGTTTGTTTAGGTACCTACAAATTTCACCGCGAAGGTTCTAGAATGATTTTCTCTGACATTTTTAGGTTAGAAAATGTAAATCAAATAAGTTTTGCTAATATTTTCAAGGTAAAAATTCACACCAAACCTTTAAAAATTATGTAAGAAGTATTTCAGTGATTAGAAAACAAATTTATTAGTTTTATGTGATTTGTTTACAAACTGCGCTCCGTAGAGTTCTAGAATGTTTTTTTCATATAAAATTTGTAGGTTAATCAACTCAACCAGAGATGCAACTGTGTAGTTGTACATAGGTACCTAAGAGATTGCACTATTTTTTTATGTTTCAGATTGGAAAAGTAATAAAATGTGTTATGTTGTTTACAGAATGTTTTTTTACAAGTTGTGAGGGTTTTGTTTATTATTTTGTTATCATTTTCTTTTATCTGTTGATTATGTTATTTGTGTTTGCAACCCACCAAATAGTTATGTATGCATATAGTTAATTGTGTCATTTATGTCGTTATTTTTGTAATTTAGTAGGTAGGTAGGTAGATACCAACTTGTTGTTCTCCTGATAAAAATCAAATGGAATAAAACTCATAAATCATAACAATTAATTAAGAGATAATGCCATTGGTTTATTTAAGCTCCATTTTTGGGACCAACCTACAACCTCGAGACCACTATGCAAAGTTAGTACCTAGGTAGGTACCTAAGTAATTAAAAATTATAGCCAAATCCGGTGGCCAGTTAACAAGATTCATACAACTTCAATACCTCCTTTGAAAAGTTATTAAAAATGATGAAAAATTTGATTACCTTAGGTTACCTAGGTTATGGGTTATCTTTTAATTGTTTTTCGTAACTTTTAATGTCTTTTCAAACGGGTGTTGAAATTGCATGATTCATGGAACCTCAATTCCTTTACAGTTCTTAAATGGCTTTAACCGTATTTAGTGACCAAATTTGAATTGCCAGGTATTTCTCAACCTAACTCTTTTGGTCTGCTTCCACTCCCTTCAGCCTCATAACACGTAAACCAATTATAATTTAAATTATTCGGTTTTTATACTTCCAAATATTGATGTGAAAACATTAAACTGTCTACCTCGGTTTAAAGCCAATGAACCGACCTAGATTTTACCTTTTATCCTAAGAGTATCGATATCTATCGGTCAAATTAGGAATTCCATAGAGCCGAACCCTCTGATATGAAAATATCTGGAGACGGTGAATTATATTCCCATTTAATAGTTTGGTAGATTAACGTGTTGTTCTTGTATTGTTTTGTATTAATTATACTTATATAATACACTTGCATAACGTGGATTTACTAGATGATCATTTATATGGAAAAGTGTATGAAAGGGTTTAGTTTTTCCTATGGGAAAAACTAAACCCGTTCGTGTAAATCTGGTGAAAAAAAGGTCTACAAAAACAGATAGATATGTTTTTTGTTTAAATAAAAATCTTTCTTGTCGTTCTCCTGAACAATTAATATTCTGTAAAACAAATTCAAACTCCAAATTTCAGTGGTCGATACTGTGTATTTGCGAGAATAGAAATAAATACATTAAAGTTATTGGGGATGCCATAATCCCAAAGGGATTTGTGCGGTATTTACAGCGTGTTGTTAGTTCTGATTTCTAATAGTTATCAATAGTATGGCAGATCTACAGTCTCTAGTGTCTAGGATGAACGAAGTATGTATATATGAAGAATGAGTTAATGATGAATGTAAGTAAGTCTAAAGTGATGGTGTTTTAAAGAGAGAGTACGAAAACAGTGCAATATAGTTGTGAATGATGAATACTTGGAGGATGAGTTTGTGTATCTGGGAAGTATGTTTACGAGAGATGCGAAGGTTGATAGTGATATTGAAAGAAGGGTAAATGCAGGTAACTCCATTAACGGAGGACTGAATGCCGTTGGTGTAAACAAAAAACTGTCCAAAGAAGCGAAAATAGTAGTCCACAATGGAGTGCTGGTACCTACCCTGATGTATGGCAGTGAGTCATGGAACTGGCAGAGGAAGGATGAAAGTAGACTGAATGCTGCAGAGATGAGATCCCTGAGGCGTATGTATATTAAACCATGTATGATCCTGTGAGAAATGTGAGGCTGATGTAAACGTAATAGGTAAGATTAAGAAAGGGACTCTCAGATGGTTTGAGCATGTAGAGCGAATGAACGAAGTAAGGAGAATATATGACGCAAATGTGAATGGAAGAAAAAGTTGTGGACACCCGAGGAAGACATGGCACGACCAAGAGAACCAGATGCTTGAGTCGGGCCATGTCAAGAGTCGGAATAATAGAAGAGCATGTATGCGAAGATGTAGAAATGTGAATGGGACATGGAGTGTATGCCAAGACCGAGTAGTTTGGCGGTCCGTCCTCTCTGCCTCCCCCTGCGGGGAAACGGCGTGATGGTTAGTTAGTTCGTTGTTACAAGCCCCAATAAACGTAGTTTCTCTTTCAGTTGACTGTATTAAAAGTGTTTTGACCTTTTAATTATTAATTCAACTTACATTTGGGGTCAATTAAAAATGGGCCGTGTTAATTGGGCTTTACTTTCATTCTGGCAATTCCTTGTCATAGTTTGACAATGATAACTTTGCAGTCTGCGACACTGTCACTTTTTTAAAAATGAGTGTCATTTTACTTGCACTTTCAGATATCACATAATTCTATTTTATCACTAACTAACCATTTCGCCGTTTTCCGAATAGGTAGGCAGAGATGATGGACCGCCGAACAACTAGGGACACGATGTCGAATAGAAAGCATCGATATCATACTCATGAGTAGTATCGGAAAAAAGTATCGTACTCGTAAAAGTATTGAAACAAAAGTATCGATACTTCAAGTATCGAGTACATTTCATAGCATAGGGCCTGATTTACAGCTCTGACCGTACCACCTAACAGCATACCCCCCCCACCCCGAGGATCAGAATTTTCAATTTTTTTATTTTATTTATTTTTTATTGTTGTTTTAGGCCCATAGGGGCTTTTACATAGATTTATAGATTATAAAATCTTATCGATGATTACACATAATACAGTGTTGGGTTAAATTGCATTTTAGATTATAAAGGGAATCAGCGAATATACCTACAACACCACCAAACGTGTTGCCTAAATCATGCATCCTATTGGTAAGTGAGTGTGATTGTTGATAGTTGGTTCTGTATGTGTTGCAAAATAATGTTATATTTTGTCTAGTATTCCTTGTCGGCACATGGAGTTTAATAGTAGCAACGATGGCTGTCAATTAGGTTGTTCATGACTCTGTATAATAAAATTAAGTGTGAAGTGATTCTTCTGTCAGACAGCGTAATTAAATTAAGTATATTCATCAAACTTAAATAATTAATGTTTTCTATTGAAATTTTCAGTTTGAAAATTAAAATAAAAAAAATTGAAATTTAAGTACCTAAGAAATTTGTGTTGAACCGGTTCTATTTTGTTAGAGTGTACTTTATAGAAAGGGGACCAAATAGGTGAATTATATTCCACTTGACTTCTAACTAATGAAATATAGAGTGTTTTCATGCAATCCAAGGACTTAAAATCAGTTAGGGCTCTACAAAGGAAGCCAAGAATATATTTGTATTTATATTTTAGTTAGAAAAGAAAAGGACGTCAACGTCAGTGAAATGAAAAAAAGCAATCAAATTTTACAACGTTTAATCAATAATAAAAAAGGATCTGTAAATGCACGAATTGCTTTGGTACTCATAAAAAAGTGTAATGTTTTTTTATGTATATAGTTAACTGCAAAACTAAACGTGCGTAATTAAATAAATAATGAAACACAACTGCCCTATTAAAACCCGAACTAAAAACACTAGATTGCTTATTCTTGCAATTATACCAATGCAATGGAGTGTTTTATGATTGAACTAGATGGCGTTGCCGTAAACATGAGCCGCTTAGCCAAAATTTTAAAGGTATCGATACTTGTCAAAAAGTACTCATTGAGTAAAAGTATCGAATACTAAGTATCGAGTACAAAAGTATCGGTATCGAAAGGACAAGTACTCGATACCACAAAGTATCGATACTTTTTTCGTGTCCCTACGAACAACTCGATCTTGGCACACACTCCCTGCTTCATTCACATTCATACATAACATTATGTTGTTCTGACTCGACATGGCCCGACTCAAGTATTTTCTTCGCTTGTCTTCCTCGGGCGTTCCGGACTTTTTCTATCATTCACTCCTTTATTTGTTTATTCGCTGCAAATACTGCGCTGTAAAATATAACTTGAGTATTTATTATTCGATATAATATTATGTTTTCACATATTGCTCTGTAGGTCAGCGAAGGTTGTTGTAAAAGGGAAATCGGGTTACCTATTGAATGTGCACCCAGACAGTATTATTGACATAAAAGTGTCTGCGTTCGCCAGCCATAACACAACAATAAGCCAAATCCAAACATTAATGCATTTCTGTTATTAATAAATAGTGGTACATATTCTCAGTATTGCATTGCCCTTGAGAAAGACCGCCATTCAGAATCGAAACGTTGCTTGAAATGGCGTATGCCGTGTTACGTGTTTAGTTACAAGACTCCCAACTGCCCTCTAAGCCAGTGGTGCTAAGGAATCCTGAATTGGGGTATGTTGTGAGGCTGAAGGGAGAGTGAACAGGAGGAGGAGGTGGGAAGAAGTACCTGGCTATTCAGATCTGGTCACCAAGCACGGCTACCAATGGGAACTCTCAAAGCGGCTAGTTACTAAAATACTCTACTTGACTAAAATACTAGCATAGTCTTTACCGGCCATTAGGTATAGTTGAACAGACGCGTAAGAATCTAGTACGCAAGACTATGTATTGTGGTTTTTTTTATAAATACTGTATGTTAATTCATTGTCGTGTCCACTAATGTTATGTAAATAACGTGTTTCCTAGATAAAAATAGCTTATCGACGAATATTTGTCGCATGGCAACACTGACTTGCGCTTTTATGGGTGTTTCCTGATCGTATCTTGAATATAAATCGATTGATTTAATAAATATATTCATTCATTCATTTTAGCAGCCCAAACTACCGCCACGATCTTTTTACGATTTCGTTTGAAATTGAATATTGAAAAATCAGTTATTATATACAAACTGAAACAAAAATGTAAATAATCCCAGCATGTGGGGTAATTACTACAACTAGGTAACTCCGAAATCAACGTTTTTTGGTTACCTACCACTGGAGCGACAGAGCAATTTAAAATCTTTTTTCTCGGATTGCTCAAGGAAATTTTTCCGCCCACATTAAAAAAAAATCGTACCTTCGAATTTGAATATGGTGACATACAAACTGATTATACTTCTATACAGCCAATGAATTCGCTTATCTTTTTTCTATTATCACATATTCGTTGGATTTATAAAAAAATATATAAAATCTTTAACTTTAAAACATTTTAAACAATCCAATTTGCCATATTTTGGCAACAAAGCAATCCGTGGTTTTGGAAATAGTGCCATATTGTGGCAAAAAGCGTTCGATTGGTCAAAAGCGTAACTCTATTTCCTCGTCTGTGAATGCCTCAAACGGAAAAGTCGTAACGCATTGGAATCATTAAGAGGCTAGACTTTGAACCACACGCGGAACACCCGCGTCTGTCATTCTGTCCCGCTCACAATAAGCTCACGCACACTTACAATACATGCGAATGCAAAATGTGCGAATGAGACAACGCTCAAATTTACCTATAGAAATCGCTCGAAAAGGGGTTAATGGAGAATACACTTTTCTACACCAAAACTTTCACGAAATTGAAATTTAAAAAATAAAATATTTTTTAGAAAGAAGAAGCTACGTCGGTAGCTTTTTATAATTTTATAATTCTTTATGAGAGTTGAGTTAGCAGCACTTTTTCCTTAAATAATATTTTTTGATAAATCGTACATGTTTAACAATATAAATCAAATATTTACGTTAATACGAAACGCATCGAAAATTCGAAAACATACCGACATAGTTTTCACCCTCTAGAAGGCAGTATATAAAAAAAATATATTCATTTTGTGCAATTTTCGATGTAGAAAAGTGTTTTTTCCCGGGCGTCCTTTTTGTATGGGCCGAAAAACGAGTTTTTAAGAAAATCTTAAGTTTTTTGTGGGTATCTCCAAAAAACGGCATCTTTTAATTTACAATTATTTAACTGTAGTTACCACAAATGTTTAATTTAGCTGGTTGTAGCACGTACATTTATTTTGTGGAATTGCTTGTTGTTTTCGTATCATGTTTATATGTAACAACTAGGCAAGTCATTCCGTTTTTGAAGTAAATACTTCTTTGCGCACGCTTGACTTGAGGGCTAAACTGGCGAATGTGTAACGAAAAGTGAAATGCGTTGCTAGGCGAACGGGCTCACTGTAGAAGCAAGAGAGAGCAGTGTGCGCGCAGATTTTCTTTCTCTCTTCCTCTCATGGCCAGTGCATGAAATATTTCAGTCAGTATTTTGAAATACCAGTGACGCGCCAAACGCGGAGGGGAGCGGACGTCGACGAGCACATGTATATATTTTATACATATAAACATATGTGGACATACATATAGATTGGAAGATACTCTCAGTATCGCCCTGGTGTTAGACCACCATTCAGAATTGAAACGTTGCTTAATAATGGCTTTAGCCGTGTTTGGTGACTAGATCTGAATAGCCAGGTACTTCCCCACCTTCCGCTTCCCCATCTCCTTCCCTTCCCCACTTACCTTCAGCCTCACAACATACCCAATTTGGGGATGCCATAGTCTTACTGGCTCCAGACGGGAGCAGTTGGGACTCTTGTAAGGTATTCTCTATAAAAAAAATTTAAAAAAGATGGAACTAAAGAAGTATTTACTTCAGTCGTGTGGTCTAAAGCACACTCGTTTTTTTTTTTTTGTAAAATAAATATATTAAAAAAATTTATTAACCATTTTCTTATTTCCAAAATATAAGTATTACGGTTCCCAACATATCATCAATCTACGATTTAAACATTCTTTTCAGAATAATAATATACAACAGACGATTTATCAGATCGATATAATATACATAAATTCTACGTTTCATAAATTTTAAACTTAACATCCCTTTAGAGCATATAAATTACCTGTCATTAATGAATATTTTAAATATTCCAACTTTAGAAAACAGACGAAAAATAAACGACCTAACCTTTTTATTAAAATTATTAAACTCTAAATTCGGTTGTTGTGAACTCCTACATTTAATAAATATACTTTTTTTCTCCTTTCTATTTTCTACATTTTATTATAATTTTTCCAATATTTAACATGATTTATACTAATTCCATGTTTACACTAGACTGCATATTTCATACAATGTAACTATACTATATTGGTCACCATGATACAGGCAGCCGCCTAGTATGGTGATTTAATATATCAACTTTATGTAAATGTCACAATTATGTAACATGTATTATATAAATAAATAAATATAAATATGTACCTACAAGAACTACTAGACAAACATCAACATTTTACATACACACATCTCATTCCAACTATAGCTTACATTCTCCAATACAACGTTTACATAGCCTTGGTAACAAATACTTAAACAATATTGATGTATTTGACAATACTTTGAACTTGGCAAACTTCAAACGCCGTATGTGCGAACTATTTCCAACTACCTCATAAACTATTGCGAATATCAATTTTATACGATTTTATTAATATTATTTTTGATTTGGAGGATAGTTGCAGACTATTTATTTTTACTTCATTTATATTCTATGTTACCTAAATTTTGTTAACTTATATATTTTATGTGCCTGTAACCTAAATTTTGTTTCTTATATTTTCTGTTACCTATATTTTATCTACTCGTATTTT
Organism: Limnephilus auricula; assembly: GCA_951813805.1. Lineage (NCBI taxonomy): Eukaryota > Metazoa > Arthropoda > Insecta > Trichoptera > Limnephilidae > Limnephilus > Limnephilus auricula. The sequence goes on from OX638412.1 coordinate 7,071,013, forward strand.
CACTGTAATTAATAAAAAAAGTATTGTTTTGTATGTAAAAGCCCTATGGGCGTTTAAATAAAATAAAAAAATTATTCAATTTCCCAACAAATCTGATTTCAGAGTTACATAGTTGTTGTAATTACCCCACGATATTGTTATAATAGTACACTTTGTTAAATCATATCCTGTATTTCGTTGACAATATCATATCACTAAATATATACAGCAACATCGTAAAATGTAGTTTTTGTTGACAAACACATCGCATAGCCACTGCCGGTGTTGAGTAAATAATTATACTGATTTGTCTGTGTCTGGTTTGGTCGTTTTACCTTTAGTTGGTGGATTACTTGTATCTTGTACGCCAGGCTTCTTTTCAGTACTGCATGGTAAATGCCCAGCGCAGGTAACCTACTCGAACAAAACCGGTATCATGCCGGACCAGTCAGTCAGTGTCTCCGGCCTGCTTTTTAAACTAAATTTACAAAATTCATCGTTTAATAAAATCGCATTAATTGAAATTATAATGGCTTCGGGTAGACGCAGAAGGTAATATTGAGTACATGATACTGATAATATGAGGAAATCAAACACAGGCAACAAATGTGAAGGTGAGGTAAAAAAAAAATGAGATGACGAAATCAACAAACCGTAAGATGAGGTTTACAAAAATGAGACGAGTAGATCAACAAACATGAAGTTGAGGAAATCAACAAATATGAAGCTGAGGAAATCAACAAACATGAATATGAGGAAATCAACAAACATGAAGATGATGAAATCAACAAACGTGAAGACGAGGTCTACACAAATGAGATGACGAAATCAACAAACACAGTCACTATAACTACAAACACTAAATGAAGATGAGAAAATCAACGAATATGATGATGATGAAATCTACAAAATCAATGGTATTTCTTGTTGGTTTCTCCATGTTTGTTGTTGTTGGTTTCTCCATGTTTGTTGTTGTTGGTTTCTCCATGTTTGTTGTTGTTGGTTTCCCCATGTTTGTTGGTGTTGAATTCCTCGTGTTTGTTGTTGTTGGTTTCCTCATGTTTGTTGGTGTTGATTTCCTCATGTTTGTTGGTTTCCTTATCATCTATTTTCTCATCATCGTTTTGTAGACTTCATCTTCATATTGGTTGACTTTGTTTGTTGATTTTGTCATCATCAGTTTGTTGATTTTCTCATTCTCAATCGACAAACGGAGTAAATGTCTAGAAATATGAATTAACACCAACATACTTAAGTCCCTACAGTCCGCCCCGTATCAGGAATCCCTAGTGAGGAAGATTGTGAATCTACTTTAATACTATTTATCTTTAAGTCATCAATAACAAAACAACATTAACGACAGTACCTACTCATATTTTCTCTGAATTAGAAATACTGTGCTAATTTTATAACGCCAGAAATCGTAGTTCGAGAGTGTACTGCTTCAGACGAATAGATTTTCTCATTTATCAGAGTTTAAATTATTTAATTGTATTAATTCCTTAAAAATAGTACAGACGTAATAAATAATGATGCAATTAAATAACTAGGATTGGCAAACCCGCCCCGCTTTTAGAATGCCGTGGACCTTAACCAAGAAACCGGTGAATGCTGATTGTGAACAGACTGGATTATTTTATTTACATATCGGTCGTATATACTTATTACTACAACTGGAGTACTTGGATTTATCTACCGATTTAGACATTTGATCAAAAAACAAAATTCGCGGAGTGCGACTAAAAATCGATCGCTAAGTTGATTAAGCAGACATCTCCAAATACTAAGTTTTGAGATAATGAGTGAAGCAATATTCGAATGCTCACCATAAATCAAATATTATTTATACGTATCTGTGTTTTACATTTTAATTATGCTATAAAATAACACCGGGAGGCACTAACATTTTGTAATATCCTACTAGTGACGCTGAATACAACAACATTTTGTTTAATTCATAATTTTTTCTGTATTATAATTGATTTGTTCGTGTTTATGAGTAATCTGAGTATTGTACCAGATAGAGAATATACTTTTACATTTTTTACAATATTACACATTTTGTTATTTTATCCACTCGAGCGCTTTTTGCCACAATATGGCACTTTTTCCAAAACCCCGGATTGCTTTGTTGCCAAAATGTGGCATATGTTTATAACGATTTAATGTCGACGACCGTCCGTGGTCGAGTGGTAAGACACTTGACTCCCATTCGGAAGGTCGCGGGTTCGAACCCGGCGTGCGCAAATAAATTTAATTTGATTAATTTGTGTTATTTCACAATTAATTAATAAAAATAATATATGTTATATTTGCGGCACGTTCCAAAGTGGAAGATACTCTCAGTATCGCCCTGGTGTAAGACCACCATTCAGAATTGAAACGTTGCTTAATAATGGCTTTAGCTGTGTTTAGTGACTAGATCTGAATAGCCAGGTACTTTCCCACCTTCCTCTTCTCCATCTCCTTCCCTTCCCCACTTACCTTCAGCCTCACTACATATTCCAATTGGGGATGCCATAGTCTCACTGGCTCCAGTAGTTGGGAGTCTTGTGAGGTTTCTCTATAAAAAAATAAAAAATTCTATAAATCGTACGAATATGCGATAATAGACAAAATATAGGTGAATTCATTGGCTATATAGAACTATAATCAGTTTGTATGTCTCCATATTCAAATTCGGAGGTATGATTTTTTTAATGTTGGCGGAAAAATTTCCTTTAGCAATCCAAGAAAAAGTTTTAAATTGCTCTGTCGCTCCACTGGTTATCATTGATTCTATTGACGAAAAGGTGTCTGACTAATGAACTCGAATGGAATGAACTTATAGGCAAATCATTTTCAATTTGAGAGGCGGGTATAGATACAGCCGCTCCAGTAGCCATTTATTGGATAACCTCTGCCATAGGTCACCCCAAGTGTTATGCTACGTTTGGTGAATTAGCAGAGGCGGCCGGGTTCATCGGATGAGTTATGTCCAAGTCTTGGCGACGGATGCGCCTGCCCACCGGCTGCGTGGGTTTGACCTCTCCAACTGTTGCATCGACGATCGCCTCGCACCGCAGGGAGGGATAGATTCATACGTCAGTCGCTCCTGAATTAACTGACCCTTAGATTCCTACCCACACCTCATACTTTTTTTGATTCTAAGAACTTCCTTTCCTTAAAAATATACTCCACACAGTATCTCTAAATATGACTTAAGCCCTGAGGTAAATTATTTTCCTCGAGGCCTCCTGTGTGAAATTACTGAAAAAAAAAATCACTTTCACTTTATATATTTTTCTCCTTACACACTTTCTCGTCCATCCGCTCTACATGTCCCATAACTATTACAGAAACGATATTGTTAATATTGCAATCAATTAAAACCAACCGTTTTAAACCGTTTCTTCGGTCTATTCATATCTTTAGAAATTTCTCCCCTAAGATGCATCTCGTGTTACATCCTTCTGCAACATTGTCCTATCGTGGCGATCTGTCGTCTTCTTTTTTTTATTCTTTCATTTCCATTCTCGTACATACAGTTTACATTATAAGTACCAGTTATACAAAAAAATGTTAATAATCATTTTCTGCAAAGCTTTCGCCGTGTTTGGTGACCAGATCTGAATAGCCCGATACTCACTTGCCTACCTCTTCTCCGCCTTATTTTTAACCCCACTACCTTCAACTTTACAACATAATCAATCATCAATCAAAATACTAATTTCGGTTATGTGTCGGCGCTAGTACACCCTAATTGGAGCTGCCATAGACCCACTAGCTCCAGACAGTCGGAAGCAGTTAGGTCTTGCAGTATTCACATAAACAAAACGACGTTTCGATTCGGAATCGTGGACTTTCACCAGGGCGATACTGAGAATGTCTACAACTTGAATTCAGTAGCTGGCATCGAAATAATAACAAACTATAGATTAGACCTCCCATACCTTATTTAAATCCGAAAATAACACTACCTGTGAGTAATTTCATAATACAAACAACCCATCGAATAAGGAAGTTGAGTCCTTTTTTTTTATTTATTTTTTATCAATGTTCACATGCAAACTTAAATACTAGTATTATTTTATTTTTTTAAAGTTCTTTTTCATAATTAAATTAATTCTACAAGTTTGAATTTTATTTAGGCCGCGAAAACGCCGGCAAGGGTATAATACCGTGCGGGAGAGTTCGTGGCGTCACCCGGTCCTTGATTGTGTCAAATATAAGGTAAAATATTTACAAAACCGTTTCACGCTTAATATGGACGAAAAAAATAAATTTAAAATGTTGTAGTAGTTAGATATTTACTAGTACTAATCAATTCATTTACCGGAATTTCGAAAAAAGTGCATTTTAATGGTTATTTTTAAAATTTAAAAACACGAAATCTTGCGACAGTTCCTAACATAGCGGTCTGTGAAAAATGACATTTCGTGTTTTTAAATTTAAGAAATTACCATTAAAATGCACTTTTCTCGAAATTCCGGTAACTGAATTGATTAGTACTAGTTAATATCTAACTACTATAACTTTTTAAATTAATTTTTTTGGTTAGTACTACTTAATATCTAACTACTACAACTTTTAAATTTTTTTTTTTCGTCTATATTAAGCGTGTCCCGCTTTTGTAAATATTTTCCCTTATTTTTAATCAAGAACCGGGTGACGTCACGAACTCTCCCGCACGGTATTATACTCTTTCCGGCGTTTTCGCGGGCTTTAATTAAATTCATACTTGTAGAATTAATTTAATTATGAAAACGAACTTTAAAAAAAAATACTGGTATTCAAGTTTGCATGTCATCTACATGAACTTTTTTTTTTTTAAGTCAAAATATTTTTCACTCAACTTCCCTAATCCGTCGCGTCTCTTGCGTGACGTAGTTGTTTTATTTATCGAAGAAAGCAAACACTTTGTGGCTTGACATTATACCAAATGAAACAAATACTTAGTTTTAAACCACTTTATTTTGACAAATATAAATAAAACCACTTTATTTTGACAAATATAAATAAAAACGAACTTTAAAAAAAAAAATATATATATATATATGTAATCTAGTATTTATATAACTGATTAAATTGGTAATAATAAAGTCCGCGACAGGCCCATACCTAAAAAAAATTTCTGATTGCCTCAATTTTGTGTTTTAAAAATTATCTTCACAAAGCTAGTCATTCCGTTGCCGTGAACTTGCAATTTTATTTAATTATTAATTATAAAATATTACATTTAATATATTATATTCTTAGATTACTATAATATTATTTACTAGGTACCTACTTACTAAAATTTGAACTTCACAACATTGAGACATAATCCACGAAAAACTGCAAGACTTTTAGCTTCCTTAAGAGGCTAGACTTTAAACCACACGCGGAACACCCGCGTCTATCATTCTGTCCTGCTCACACTTACAATAAGCTCACGCACACTTACAATACATGCGAATGCGAAATGTGCGAATGAGATAACGCTCAAATTTACCTACAGAAATCGCTCGAAAAGGGGTTTATGGAGAATACACTTTTCTACACCGAAACTTTCACGAAATTAAAATTTAAAAAAATATATATTTTTTAGAAAGAAGAAGCTACTTCGGTAGCTTTTTATAATTTTATAATTCTTTATGAGAGTTGAATTAGCAGCACTTTTTCCTTAAATAATATTTTTTGATAAATCGTACATGTTTGACAGTGAATGTTTACGTTAATACGAAACGCATCGAAAATTCGAAAACATACCGACATAATTTTCACCCTCTACAAAGCAGTGTAAAAAAATGTATTCATTTTGTGCAATTTTCGATGTAGAAAAGTGTTTTTTCCCGGGCGTCCTTTTTGTATGGGCCGAAAAGCGAAGTCTATCATCTTAACAATTTCAGGGAGGTCATTGAACAATTTAAAACCTTTGTAATTAATAAATATAGTTTTGTGTTCCCGATAAATTTGTTTTAGGAAGCCTAAAATCGTTGCAGTTTCTCGTGGGATAGTAATGAACTGTATTATTAATTCTAACATTATTCAATATATAATCTGGTAACATTTTATTTTTTAACTTATAAATAAATACTATGGTATTTATTGTCTTGATGGAGGTAGCTGATAATTATTATTAAGTTGTTTATGAACACATTTAAAAATGCCTCATGTATGTTGCTATGCTATCGGTTGTCGAGTATGTTTATCACCGCGTAAAGATAAGGTCTGTGACATAGTGAATTAAAATTATGTAAGATAAAAAAAATATATGTTCGAGTTATTGTACTCTGAAACGATTGTGGAGATGAAAACATCGCAGGCCACTACTGTAACTTGTAATGTAGGTATTTTTTTTTAAACTCTCGTGCTCGATTACGTACATTAAAAATTATTGAGATAGCGATAATAAGGAACTCCAGTAACAAAAACATGGAGTAAGTATTATATATACACTGCGGTTATATATTTATTTATTTTTGCTTGAAAACGTCTTTCGTTCTTTCTGTTCTGCCTTCTTTTTAGAGCACCGCAAGATCTACACGACGACGCACCAATAAAGCGGCCCATCCACGGGCGAGCATGTCGTCGGTTAAATAGAAAAGTGGCATTATTAAAAAATAACAAATTTTACAATGCATGCGTTTAAAGTTTTTAGATTTATAATTTTTTTTTTTTAAGTTGCATATTAAAATATAAGTGTCATATCTCATTTATAGGTATGTACATAAGGATTAAGATTGTGTGATTATTTTAATTAATTTATTCAAAATATGGCATTTTTAACAAGAAATGTCATTTTTCTATATAAATAAAATAATATTGCGATACATTTCTTTTAAAAAATACGTTTTTCTATAAATATTTAGTAACTTTTACTATCGTATCCAAACACTATTTTGAGAGATATCACTTTTCTATAAAAAAGCACATGTAGTCACTTTCGTGGCTGGGTTGCATATGGCAGAGCGACGTTTTTCCACAATCAAAATGGCGGATTATAGAGTAGGAAATAGAGTACAGAAATGACACTTGCGACATTTGGTGATCTTGACGTGTAATTTAGTATAAAATAATGTTGATATCAGACTTTTTTTTAACTAATAATCTTATTTTCCAAAAATGTCATTTTTCCATTTAATCGACGACGTCTGCGGCGAGCAGTCCGCGCATGACTTCGTACGAGTATTTTTGTTATTTATTTTTTGGGGTGTTATGCTACACATGTGTCACACATCTGCCCTGATGATGGACACTGTAACGCTGTCCGAAACGTTGGTTAAAGAAGGAAGGAGGGAAGGGAGCGCAACACGGCGTAAAACCCCAAAAATAAAGAACAAAAATATGTACTTTTGGCCGTGAAAATCTTAAATCATATCATCCATCATACGAGCATGTCTGCACGAGTTGATTAATTTACTAGACAATGTTTTAAAAAAAAAACATAACCTAGACATAAGAATATTTTCATCTAATACAGTTGGTAAAAAAAATCTTTGAAATCTGTCCAGTTTTGGAGAAAAATGAAAAATTCAAAATATCTATTTTGACGATAATATTTAGGTAGTATCAGCCTGACATGCAGTTGTCCCTTTCGCTCAGTATTAGGGGTTAATTAATAGCGTTAGCAACAGGTTGGTAAAATATCTATTGTTCGAATTTCTCAGCGACCACGTTTTCTTTTAAGGATGTATGGCTCCGAATGCTGGACTATGTACAACTCTTACTCTAGGCAACTCGAATCAGCAGAAACGCGAATACTTAGATGGACGGCAGGAGTATCCCTGAAAGATAAGGTCAAAAGTTCACGCATTCGTGGTAGCCTGGGTGTCACGGACATAAACAGTAAGCTGGAGGAACGACAGTTGAGATGGTATGGTCACATAAGACGGAGACCACCAGACCACACAGTGAAGCAGGCAATGTCTATGGAGCTTCATCGACAGTCATCCAGACCAAAGAACTCCTAAATGACTCAATACTCTAAAATCCTACAGAGAAACGGCCTGGATGAAAGCGATACTCAGAACCGAAAAAGCTAAAACCTGAGAACGAGAAGAGCCGACCCCAACAGCCTACCTAGGCATTGAGTTGTGACAGTGCGAGGAAGAAGAAGAAGACGTTTTCTCTTAAGAATCTTTGGCGAAAAAGAGGTTGAATGCCAGTCTTTTTTTGTTGCACGTATTGGTAGTAATTTTTTTCTGTGATTACGTTAATAAAAACTATTTGGTATTTGGATCTATACAATAAATGTCATGGACAATCGCTTCTGCCTCTTACAATCTCTCCGTTCGAGGACATTTAAATTAAGTTTAAAAAGAACTAAAAGACAAACTATTTGGATTACACATAAGGATAAATAATTAAAGAAGAAGAAGATATACTATTTTTCGGAATATTTCACGTATGAAATTCCTTCAAACCGTCATTCACCAAAAAATTGGGTTGTTTCAACCTCCGTCAGAAGAAATTTCAACGAAAATTTCATAGGACCAGTTGTTTCGGAATTCCCTTCAAATTTGAATTTCCTTCGAATCGTCATTCACCGAAAAATTGGGTTGTTTCAACTACCGTCAGAAGAAATTTCAATGAAAATACCATAGAAATGTGATGTGAATGTGATCAGCCAAGTTCGGACGGTTAGCGAAATAATGGGAGGCGCATGCGCAGACATCAAAATTGTGATTCGGCGGGGAACACCGAGTGAAATTTTCAAATTTATCGAACGTTATTTGAAGTACCGTAAGTGAAACCACCCATTTCGTATTTGAAACGAAGGAAGACGTGATTGCGTGTCAAATTTGAAATGAAAAAAAATAATCTTTTCATTTTTTTAAACATTTCCATGAAATTTCTTCTGACGGAGGTTGAAACAACCCAATTTTTCGGTGAATGACGATTTGAAGGAAATTCAAATGTGAAATTTTCCGAAACAACTGATCCTAATAAATCTAAACGTTACGTGAAACGAAAGAAGACAGAAAAAAAGATGACTTGGTGAAAAAAAGGTTGATCAGCGATACAAAACTATATGTACAATGCATATGAACATCTAGCGCGGTGCTGCCTAAAAATGTACATGTACATTGTACATGTATTTTTTTTTTTTTTTTAACTTATGATGAACGAGAAAGGGGCCTATTTGGCCCCGAGCTCTGTATGCATCTAAAATGTATGTATCAACAGTAATCTTCTTTGTAATGTACTGGCGTACAACTGTTTTATGGAGACTAATAAATAAATAATCATAGAATTTCATTATTTATGTGATTATTATTTCAAGGTCGGTTCTACTCAATCATGCCAGCTGTTCTACCTGAAATGACCCCCAAATTAAAAAAAAATATATATTACTTACCTTGTAAACATCTCGCATTATCTTATCGATAAGCCATTATTATTTATGATTATTTTATCAGAATAACATTCTATGTTTTTCTATGGACGTACCTACCTATTATGTAATTATTTTTGATCCAAGAGGGTATTTCCCACTTTTCTTTAATTTTACAACTTTCTGCGAAATCCCAAATAATATTAAAAATGTGGAAGTGTGTTTGTTTGTTTGTCCTTCTTTCGTGTCGCAACGGAGCGACTGATCGATGTGAGTTTTTGCATGGGGATAGTTAATATGACTAGGAAGTAACGTACGTTACTTTGCATCCCGAAAAAATATTTTATTCCCGTGGGAAAATTCTTTGTACAGTAATTTCTTTCTAATACCAGGCCCCCTAGCACACTCGATCGATATTGATTGATAGGATAACTTTCGGTAACTTCTCATCGTTCCCTAGCATGACTGCAGATCTCCAACGAATAAGTGACATATCATGTGTCCTTAATATATTCGACATAAACTGTTGTTTCTACGTTAGCAATCTGCAGTTGTCCTAGGGAACGATGATAAGTTACCGAAAATTATCCTACCCCTAGGGGGGCAGGGGTGTTAGCATGGTCGATCGATAAGGATCGGTAGGATAATGGTCGGTAATTTCTCATCGTTCCCTAGGACAACTGCAGATCGCTAACGTACACACGACAGTTGATATCGAATATATTAAGGACACTTAGTCATTGTGATCTGTCACCTATTCATTTGCAATCTGCAGTTGTCCTAGGGAACGATGAGAAGTTACCGACAATTATCGTACCGATCCTTATCGATCGACCATGCTAGCACCCAGGTGAGCCAAGCCGCGGGCAAAATCTAGCTTTGAAATGATTCTTCATCACACATTAGCTCCACACAGGAGGCCCCGAGGTAAATAATTTCCCTCTGGGCCTATATCGTCTTAGGGGATACTGTGTGGAGGGTCTTTTTTATGGAAAGGAAGTTCTGGGATCGAAGAGTGGTTAGCAATCTGAAGGTCAGTGTGTTCAGGGGTGACAAGACGTATACGAATCAATCTCTCCAACCGTGGTGGAAGGTGACGGGTCGAGAGAGTCCTCCTAACCAGTCTATCCCGATCAGGCCCGCTGTGCGGTAGACGCATCCGCCGCCAAGATCCAGACAAACCTCAGTTTATGAACTCGGGCACCCGCACTAAATCACTAGACATAGCGAACCATTTGGGATGACCAATCTAATAAATGATTCCTGGACGTCTCCCAAATTGAAAAAATAATATATTCTATTGAAATTGCTACAAATAAAATACTCCCTTGTGGTCCGGTCCCACCGGGACAGGAGCGCTCTTATCTGGGTTGTTACAATCGTATATTCTATCGATTGAGATGGAGCTAACGCCCAGTCAAAATATTATAGTCTCTCCTCGTAAGTAATGAGCAGTAGTAATTTGCCAATGCGACAGTATGAGAGATGCGTGTGGAATTTGTTGATACAGTTGTCGTTGCACTTTAGTACAAGTGCACTTACGATATGCGATTACTACAGTAGAGTAGTGTGCGAATTAACTGGGACACTGAAGCGATAGATCGATAGAAATGTGTACACACGGACTTGCCCACAACATGCGTCTATTGATTTATCTTTTCGGTGTTTAGGCATAATATTTTTATTATATACTAGCTTCTGCCCGCGACTTCGTCTGCGTAGGATTAGTACTTCATGTTTATGACCGGTCAGTGGTTCAGTGGGCATCGCGTTTGGGTCCCACCCAGGCCTTCCGTGTTCGATTCCTCGGCTGGCTAAGTCCTCCATCACAACACAAGCAACATCTTCCGCTTAGTGTGGTGGTAGTAGGAGATTTTCAAATGTTGTTGGGTTATTCGTAACCTGGGAATGTTTGTCTTTCTTTTAAAAAAAAAAAAAATACCAAAATTCTTAACCTATTTATTTAAAATATCTATAATTCTTAATATCTACTTCAAATAAATTCACTAATTTAAGTAAATATTTTCTAAAATAGAATTTTGGTTTTACAATCATTGTTTTCAAAATGTCATTCTCAAATTTTGACATTTTCTATTAAACAATTATTATTATTTGTAATACATGGAAAATAGCAAGCTTTTGGTATAAATTATAGCCTATATGTTATTCTGATGTATGAGCTATATTATTGTAAAGTTTCATTAAAGTCCATTCGGTGGTTTTTGCGTGAAAGAGTAACAAACATACATACATCCATACAAACTTTCGAGTTTAAAATATTAGTAAGATTATTGATAAGCAAATCAAGCTGTAATTTTTGATAACTTTGGTCGGATCTCTCAAGAGTTCTTAGTTACTTTAAAAATTACAAACATCCTGCATTTATTTAATTTTTTTCTTTTTTTTACATTAACGGCCGGCATAGTCCAGCGGTAGGGCGTTAGACTCCCATTACGAAGGCCGCGGTTCGAACCCGGCGTGCGCAAATAAATTGTATTTAATCGATTAGTGTTATTTCACAATTAAATATTTAAAATAATATATAGTATATTTGCGGCACGTTCCAGAGTGGAAGATACTCTTAGTATCGCCCTGGTGTAAGACCACCATTCAGAATTGAAACGTTGCTTAAAATGGCTTTAGCCGTGTTTAGTGACTAGATCTGAATAGCTGGGTACTTTCCCACCTTCCTCGTCTCCTTCCCTTCCCCACTTACCTTCAGCCTCACAACATACCCCAATTGGGGATGCCATAGTCTCACTGGCTCCAGGCAGGAGCAGTTGGGACTGTGAGGTATCTATTCACTATAACAAATAAAAAAAATTCCACACAGGAGGCCCTGAGGAAAATAATCACCCTAAGGACCTTTGTCGTCTTTCGAGATGCTGTGTGGAGGGTATTTAAAGAGGAAGAGAGGGGTGAACATGAGTCTTGAAGAGAAGATACTCTCAGTATCGCCCTGGTGTAAGACCACCATTCAGAATTGAAACTTTGCGTGTTTAGTGACTAGATCTGAATAGCCAGGTACTTCCCCACCTTCCTCTTCCCCATCTCCTCCCCTTCCCCACTTACCTTCAGCCTCATAACATACCCCAATTGAGGATACCATAGTCTCACTGGCTCCAGATGGGAGCAGTTGGGACTCTTGTGAGGTATTAACTATATAAAAAAAAGACCCATTTTGTAGGAGGGAGAAAACACATAGGCCGGCAAATCATTACACGAGTCATTGAAGTGATCCGTTCTCATGTGACAAATATCATCCGTGTACTTAATGTTGGGCGCGCGTTTGGCGTGTTTCTCGACTATGCACTAGTGCCGAAGGGATCAATGACGCTAGTACCTCGGAGCATCTTATGTTGTAATACCTTATCATCTTATATTGTAGAACAAGAGCAGCATACATACCTGACGCCAAGATTTCAATCCTCTTGTACAGTTATAGGGGAATCTCTCAAACGGACCGCTCGTTTCTGCAGAGTCAGGGTTTTTCTTTATAAATCTGCTGTATTATATTGTTCACTGTATTCAGGAAAATGCATCATGCGATCAGATGATAATTTTTTTATAATATTATTACTATCTGAGCGGCCAAAGTCCAAACTGGACATGATGACAAAATTAAAAGACATTTTTCGCAGAATTTGTTTTTCCCATAAAACTAGTATTTTGAATTTTTGAACTAAAATCTGATAAGGGAAAGTGGATCAGTAATTGTTTAGCTCCCGAATAGAATATAATAAAAATAACACTAAATAAAACTCGAACGGAAAAAAATACTGATTCCGAAAACCAAAGAAATATCAATGGTTTTTCGTGTGGAAAAAATCTATCCGAAAATGAGCATCTTTCTATTTAATTATCGATCCGTATTTCGTATTTATTGCGAAAATCGCGTAAATTTGACAGTAGCAAATCGTTGTTAACAGAAAGCCATCTTACTGAAAATATACTTACAGAACTTACATAAGATGAATTTCCGTGAGTATTAATTACCATAAGTTGAATGCATAAGTAAACGCTACTATGATTAACTTATCAAAAACTTACGTCAATCATTTATCTTATGAATGTTAAGGCTAGCTATAGTAAAAGTTACGAGAATTATATATAATCCCCGCGCGAAATTTTGATAGTTTGTTTAGTAGCTATTCTAGAAGCGTTTATTGACAGATGGTTTATGCAATAACTAGGACCGTCTGTTTCAACGCTAGCTATAGTAATAGTTAAACTGGCTAACTTTACACTTGTAAGTCTTTTCGTTAGTTTACGACTTCTGGCCAATTGGCCCAATGGATTTTCAAAATGCTTATTGTATTTTCAAACGTAGCGAACCGCCTGGGGTGACATATGGCACAGGTGTTGGTTATCCAATAAATGGTTCCCGGGGCGGTGGTACCCGTACCCGCCTACCAAAATGTGTTCAACTCGCAGTATTTAATTAAAGCATGTAAAATCTAATGTTCATACCAAAAATACACGATTTTGCATTACTTAGCAGGAGAAGAGAGAGAAGGGAGCAAAGTTGCGACCTCTCTTTCTATCATGCTTCGTGTGAGAAATAAGAAGTTTTTCAATGGATCTCTCACCGGCAGACCATAATAATATGGTATTTATTTATTATAATACATACATAATGTTAACGATGCAAAGCGTATTGGTAGACTTTTTGCTGCCATTTCCTGTGAAGTGGTTGTTTTTGCGCCGCTGCAGTTGAGTGCATTATTCGTGCATGACGTCAGCGCATAATGCATAGAACATTATGCTAATCTAAACCTTATTAACAACAGAGCGTGTCTATAGGTATACCTGGAGATCAGGCGTGTCATAGATGAGGTCCGCGGACAATGAGCAGCCCGCGAGGCATCTAATAATACCTACTTTTCTAAAAAGGAAAAGTTTTCTGTTGAAATCAAACAAGATCACAAATTTGTTGGATTTCATTGTATTGCAAGTCAAGATTGTTTGGCATCTAATTCGATATACGAAAGTGAGGCATGGAACTGGCAGAGAAAGGATGAAAATAGACTGAATCTTGAAGAAATGTGATCCTTGAGGCGTATGTGTAATAAGTAAAATAAAAAAGCCATGTATGACCGTGTGACCAATGTGAACATCTGCAAGGTATACGAGGCTGATGTAAGCTTAAGAATACGAGGCTGATGTAAGCTTAAGAATACGAGGCTGATGTAAGCTTAAGAATGCGAGGCTGATTTAAGTCTAAGAAAACGAGGGTGATGTAAGCTTAAGAATACGAGGCTGATGTAAGCTGAAGAATACGAGGCTGATGTAAGCTTAAGAATACGAGGCTGATGTAAGCTTAAGAATGCGAGGCTGATTTAAGCCTAAGAATACGAGGCTGATGTAAGCTAAGAATACGAGGCTGATGTAAGCTTAAGAATACGAGGCTGATGTAAGCTGAAGAATACGAGGCTGATGTAAGCTTAAGAATACGAGGCTGATGTAAGCTTAAGAATGCGAGGCTGATTTAAGCCTAAGAATACGAGGCTGATGTAAGCTAAGAATACGAGGCTGATGTAAGCTTAAGAATACGAGGCTGATGTAAGCTTAAGAATACGAGGCTGATGTAAGCTGAAGAATACGAGGCTGATATAAGCTTAGGAATACGAGACTGATGTAAGAGCGCAATGGGTAAGTTTAAGAAAGGGTTGCTGATTATTTATAGCGGATGAACTAAGAAACGAATGTAATCAGAACATATCCATGTATGTTGCAAATGTGTATGATAGAAGAACTCAGGGACCCCGAGGAAGATATGGCACGACCAAATGAACAAAATACCTGAGTCGGGTCATGTCAACAGTCAGAATAACAGAATGTATCCATGAGACAACTATGGATGTGACTGAATCAAGGAGTATGCCCCAAGACAGAGTTGTTTGGCGGTCCATCATCTCTGCCTACACCTTCGGGAAATTATGGTTAGTTAGTGAATATATTTTCAATGATATTAATCAAATTAAGAAAGCGAAAAATTACAGAGATGGGTCAATTAACAGATTGTTTCATCAACGTGTCCCCGGCCCGCTAATTTAGAAAAGTTGATATTTTGCAGAATAATGTTTGACACCTTTGCCTTAGATACTGCCGCACAGTGGGCTGAAAATCGCCTTTCATAGACATATAGACTTGAATTTTCGAGGGTCTTTTTTTGGCTAGAAATGGATTTTGCTGATCATTACTATGCTATAAAATTTCGTATGAAGCAATTGCGTGTACAAATGAAGGAGTTATCATTTTTTAAAGAAAAAATTGTATGGCACTGACATTAAAAATGAAGCTATCTCTGGAATCCTAAGGTTGGCCATTATATCCTAACACACAGATATACTACTATTTATTTTTTTGACATACTTCGTATTGTGGCGCAACTTGCGCTTTTTTTAAATCCTCAATGTTGAAAAAAAAACTTTTTTATGTTGATGATTCGTTTTAAGTATGTCAAAAAAATAAATAGTAGTATATCTGTGTGTTAGGATATAATGGCCAACCTTAGGATTCCAGAGATAGCTTTATTTTTAATGTCAGTGCCATACAATTTGTTCTTTAAAAAATGATAACGCCTTCATTTGTACACGCAATTGCTGCATACGAAATTTTATAGCATAGTAATGATCAGCAGAATCCATTTCTAGCCAAAAAAAGACCCTCGATAATTCAAGTCTCTATGTCTATGAAAGGCGATTTTCAGCCCACTGTGCGCCGTGACCTTCAAGACAGCTGCTGCCTAACGATTAAATAATATTGTATCATAATTATTGTATTTATTTATCAATGACCTTGTTTGTTTGTAAAATGCAACAATGTTCACACAAAACATCAACCAACCATTGCGTAGAAGCTTGACAAAATTTTGCAGGCTGCCGAAATATTAAACGAACCCAGGACCTTAGTCTTGCCGGGGCGGTGCTCTACCACTGAGCTAATGGTACTAGATGTGTTCGTATGTTTTTCTGATTTATCTGTTTCAAAATTGTCTTCATCAATTGATTGATGTGCCATAGGAGTTATTATCATAGTTAGAAGTATGATCTAAAATCTAAACGGTATCGGAAAGAGAATACAATACGCCATATATTCAAAATATAAAAGTTAACCACAAAATAATGAATATGTACACCTTTATGAAACCAAAGTTTCCGACCGCAATTTGAAAAAAAAATTAAACTTTGTGAATTTTTTAAGAATTAATTTTACATGAAACGACAAAAAAATGAGATGACAATAACATGTATAATTCATTTGTCTAATAAAATATGTATGCATTTTTATTTATTTTTCGTTATCCGTAAATTTAGTTAGAAAAAAAGTAAGGTGAGCCTTTTTTAAAGTTCTCATT
This sequence comes from Limnephilus auricula, assembly GCA_951813805.1. NCBI lineage: Eukaryota > Metazoa > Arthropoda > Insecta > Trichoptera > Limnephilidae > Limnephilus > Limnephilus auricula. The sequence goes on from OX638412.1 coordinate 7,087,650, forward strand.
AATAATATTTGTAAGCGTATTTTATCACCTTTCAAAAACAGTTTTTAGTTTTCGAATACTTTCACAAAATTTGGATTTTATCGCAAAGCAGAAGTATTTTTACCTTTTGACAAAATATGCCTAATTTTTGAAGGTTTAAATATTATAATTTGAGGCTTTACTCATAAAAATAAATAAGTATGATTTTTTATTAGGACAACTCTTTTTATAACTGTTGACGAACGCCTGTACCAATTCGGCTACTTATACCATTAATTCAACTTGTTGAAAACCAGCATACAAAAAATATTTTTTTTCAATACGACGTAAAATATTTCACAGTTCTTACCTTTCTTATGAATTCATTTTTTATAAAATTTATTTTGTGATATATTACAAAAATTACATCAAAATAATGTAGATAAAACGAACTTCCTAATTATCACTCAAATCTATGCTTTCCACAATGGATTTATATTTAAAAAAAAAACAAAGAATAAATATAGACTTCGAATGTGACAGTGTTCATATTATCAAGCGGCAGCCATTTTGTCCGCCATCTTTGGTGCCCGGCGTGTCATTAGCAATTTATATGAATTATTCGGAGTGGCTAAATGCTATCCAGTAATTCGTAATGTCGAGAATGAGAATGGCCCAAGCGATTCTGACCTTGTTCTTCATACAATTTCTTTATACATAAGGGGCAAAATCGCTTCAAACATCCGGACACGCCGGGGGGACTGCGGCCTACGAGAGGACGTCATATTTGTCAATCTCATATTTGAAATAGATATAAGAATCAACAATATTATTTTTGACTAATTTTTTTCCATATTATCGGCAGCTACCTTTTTCATTGGAAACATGTGTTCTATGAACGTGTTTGTTACCTAGATATTGTCTCGGAGAAATATATCCGAATTTATTTATACGGAGCACCTATTGACCTTTTTGTAAAAGTCTAAATGAATATTCAATTTTTATTAGAACAACTCTATTTTTATAACTTTTAAATGTTATTTCAATCAATGTAATGTATCGCTGAAGAAAAATATAACACTAACGCCGTTCTTCCACGTAGCTATTCACAAGCGACGCTACCGCTACCTGTCAAACAAATTTGTTAGTGTAGCATCTAGCGGCGTTTTCAAACACTAATAAGAGTATGAAAAACACAGACGAGCGGCGATCGCGTCGCTTGAAGGTAGCTCCATGGAAGAACGGCGTAATAATAATCTGAACGAATAAATAAAAATGAACAACACGCAGAAAAATAAAAGATGACGGTCGCAACTGGGACTTGAACCCAGAACCCCTCGTCTGACCGGGACGAACACCTTTTCCTTTATAACATTATCTTTTTATTTTTCTGTGTCTTATTCATTTTCATATTTTCGTTTAGATTATTAAAAGAAGCCGAGGACGCCCAAGGAAGACGTGGTACGATCAAGTAAATTAGATACTTGAGTCGGGCCATGTCAAGAGTCAGAATAATAGAAGAGTATATATGAGAAGATGTATGAATGTGAATGAGGCAAGGAGTGTGTGCCAAGACCGAGTTGTTTGGCGGTCCGTCCTCTCTGCCTACCCCTGCGGGGAAACGGCGTGATGGTTAGTTAGTTAGTTAGTTTATCTTCTTTAATAAAATAAGAATGAATTCGGTTGTATGAGACGACCCCATTGCTTTAATTGGCAGGTATCGACGCGGTGCGCACTGCGCGGTGTTTCTCAGTAATCAGAAACGCAATCACCGGCAGTGGTTGTGTAGTGTTCGAGTGAGTCTGTGAGTGAGTATGTGCGGTGCACGGCACGCGACCGCTAAACGGTTGTCAATAAATTTCTCTCGTTATCACCTTAATAGCAGCGTAGAAACAAAATTCTTCCGGGCAAATGAAAAAATTACAACGTTTGTGGAATTCATTATGAAAATAGTGTTTCTCTGCATTTTGTCACTTAGCAACAACATACAACAACATGTTTTTGAAGTAAAACCTCTTTACGAATGCTTGACTTGGGGGGTAAGCTGGCGAATGTGTGACGAGAGCGTTACGAAAAGTGTAGTCGGGCGAGGCGAACGGGCTGTATCACACTGTAGGAGCAAGAGAGAGCAGTGCGCGCCCACGTTTTCTTTCTCTCTTCCTCTCATAGCCAATGCATGAAATATATATATATATATATATATCTCCGTCAGTAGTAGAAGTTTTTCTTCAGTCGTGTGGTCTAAAGCACACTAGTTTTTTTGGCTTTTAATTGTATTTTTTAATTATAAATCGTTTAACGACGAATGTCGTTGTACGATCTGGTGATTTTAATATTCAATGCTGCAAGAGAATGTTAGATGAATATGTACGTACGAATTGTTGAAGGTAGTATGCAATTTACATTATAACTTATCGAACTCAGATAGTATCGGTATTTTCACAGCCAACAGTACCTACTACTTCTTATCGTGATTAATTTTGGGTTTTTATGTCGTGCTGCGCTTCCTCCTTCTTTAGCCAACGATTTGGACAGCGTAAGGGCCCATTCCCACACTTTCCCCACTGTTTAAAAATCGGATGACAAATAACCGGACGTCGGACGCCCCTCCGTTCGTTTAAAAACCGGAACGATAAAAATCCTAAAATCAGATGTCGGACTGTTCACACTTTCGGTAAAAAGAAGAAGAACGGAAGATATGTAAATACGAATGTTAGAGGAGCGATAATATTAAAAAATCGATCATAAAACTATCGGGCCTTAAAGGAATTTTTTAATTCGATTATAGGCTTGAAATTGGTAAATAATGCATAAAAAATTATAAATCACCTACGTAAATATTTTCTCTTTTTGCTTCACAATATTTGCGTAAGACCAGTCCAAATGCGTATTACTTCTCCTTAAGACGATAGACTTCGCTTTTTGGCCCATACAAAAAGGACGCCCGGGAAAAAACACTTTTCTACATCGAAAATTGCACAAAATGAATATATTTTTTTAAACTGCCTTTTAGAGGGTGAAAACTATGTCGGTATGTTTTCGAATTTTCGATGCGTTTCGTATTAACGTAAACATTCACTGTCAAACATGTACGATTTATCAAAAAATATTATTTAAGGAAAAAGTGCTGCTAACTCAACTCTCATAAAGAATTCTAGAATTATAAAAAGCTACCGACGTAGCTTCTTCTTTCTAAAAAATATATATTGTTTAAAATTTCAATTTCGTGAAAGTTTCGGTGTAGAAAAGTGTATTCTCCATAAACCCCTTTTCGAGCGATTTCTGTAGGTAAATTTGAGCGTTGTCTCATTCGCACATTTCGCATTCGCATGTATTGTAAGTGTGCGTGAGCTTATTGTGAGCGGGACAGAATGACAGATGCGGGTGTTCCGCGTGTCGTTCAAAGTCTAGCCTCTTAATAATGCTCGTAAATATATTTTATTACGAAATATAAAGGTTCATCGCAAGTTAGTCGTGACGTATCGTTTAAGATCGTCCTCACTTTCGATTTCTCGCATACTTTATTAGAATCTTCTATCGATTATTTAGCACTATTGCAACTGCGCCATGTTACCATGGAGGAAGCTCGATCCAACTAAAGCATCGATGACACGGGACTAGTTTACAAGCTACTAACCGGCGAATTCACTATCTACAATCTGCTAGTTAGCTAGTACATATGATTACATTAATTATAATTAAATATGACTACATTCCGAATTCGCCGGCTAGTAGCTTGTAAACTTGCTCAATGTAATCGAGGCTTAACTGTATTGTTAGGTAATGAATGAATAATAGGCCCTACTCACGATCAGTATTAAATCACTGCTTGTAGGACCGAATGCAGGGTTTCTACAAATAGGATCGCTTGTAGGCAAAACCGCCAGCCGAATTGTTATTATTCCCTTTGTCGGGCCTTCGGATAATTGAGGGTTCTGCATGCAGTCCTGCAAGTAGTGCAGTGTTAACGCGTTTATAATAAAAGTGTGTGAGAGAGCTTCCCATGCGAGAAAGATACAGATTTATATGACCGCTTAGACGGGAAATAGTGCCAAGCGTACCATCGTTTAGCTCGTCAGCACAACGTCGTCCATCCGTCAATTTGTTAATGAATATAATATCGTTGGATGGTTTTGTTTGATAGACTTTGTTGTAAATACGAAAATCACAACTAAATTTACGCAAGAAACTAGGTATGTAACATCTTTATTAATTAACTTATTTTAGTTGCAACTTAAAATAAGATCATCATATAAATTCACGTAGATTCTTGCAAAATACTATTTCGTACAAATTAAAATCTCACGAGGTACTGCGCACTCAGGTAGATAGTAGATTCCCAAGGTTTGCAGATCTGCCGCTCTGGCGCCCTTGTATTAAAATAAGAAATATGACGGAATGTCCCATAGGTGCTGATATTCATGACGCACCTATGGATTTTGGGATTCATTTCGGACTCGCTCTTGAGCAGTACGAGTAACATTCGGAAGTTATAATGTTTCACACGGAATTCGAATGGCGCACTGCTTAAAGTTTAGTATAATTATAATACAAGTTTGTCTCATTTTCTTATACTTTTATAGGAGTTCACTGCTCAAACGCATTTTAGTTTGTATTTATTTATTACGCGTAAAATATAGAGTAAAAAGGTGAATAGATACTAAGAATCCTCGTGTAAATAGATATTCAATATAACAAAAATAGTAGAAAGTATGTAACTTTATTTGGGTCCAGATAAATGAAAGTACATATTTATTTATTTATTTAAACGCCATAAAAGTTTTTACATTAAAGTGATACATAAGTTTACAATGATATGCGGGAGAGAATAGTACAATGAACATATTGGAATAAACAACATTTATATTGATTATTTTTAAGATGAAAAATATCTCTCAGATCAGAATATTTATAAGCCAGTGTCCTGGTCCCCTAGCACAGTCGATTGATAAGGATTGATAGGATAACGTTTTGGTAACTTCACATCGTTCCCTAGCATGACTGCAGATCGTCAACGAATGCGTAACAGTTCACAATTACTAAGTTTCCTTAATATACTCGATGTCAACTGTTGTTTGTACGTTAGCGATCTGCAGTTGTCCCAGGAAACGATAAGAAGTTACCGAAAGTTATCCTATCAATCCTCAACGATAGACTGTGTTAGGGGGCCTGAGGCCCTAGCATACTCGCTCGATAACGATCGATAGGATAACTATCGGTAACTTCTATTCGTTCCCTGGGACAACTGCACATCGCTAACGTACAAACAACAGTTGATGTCGAATATGTTAAGGACACTTAGTCATTGTGAACTCTCACTTATTCGTTGGCGATCTGTAGTCATGCTAGGGAACGATGAGAAGTTACCGATAGTTATCCTATCGATCGTTATCGAGCTAGGGCCTCTGGTGTTGTTAAAATAAAACGGAAATAAATGTTGGATAGATCTTTTGGGTACATTAATTGAAGCAATACAGGACAGTCAATTTTGTTTTTTTGCAGTATTTTATGTAATAGTATTAAATATGTGCTTATCCTTTTTTTGAAAGTTTCAATAGAGATATTTTATCCAGGAGGTGATTATAATCATGTTTTGTGCAGGAATGTGCCATTTTTGATTTATATACAGAAACTTGTGTTGAATCTTTTCAATGTTGTTTTCAAGTTTGAAACATTCCAGCGTTCGTGTCTCCATCTTCGTTTTTAAATCCCCAACACATTCATCTTCATTTAAAACGTTATTAACTCGACAAAGATCCACTTTACCTTTTGGTAGTATCGGTAAAAGTGCACAGAAATGCATTGACTTGCTCCATGAATGCATATCGGTTTCGTGATCTAAAAGCAAGGACGTTACCAACGGATCACGAGGCCATGTGAGACTGAGTGCATTCTGAGAAAATCGATAAAAACTGTTTAAAAAAATAACGAAACGGAAAATAACAATTCTTTTTATGGACAAAGTAGGAAAAATATAATTCGTTCATTATAAGAATATATTTATGGCAAACATTTATTATTTTGTGCCAGAAAATTGAATCTCACATGTTTCATATTATATGCACAGTTTTCTCATATCGTTCATATTCTATTTACAGTTTTCGTTATAATTTTAAATACCATAATAATGTCAAAAATTTTAATTTAAATTTATTCAAATTTGTCAGCTAGGCATCACAAAATGATGTTAATATTATGTACATACCAAGGCAATTGAATTGTGTAGTATGCAGAGGAAATGACTTTAAAAAAAAAATTATTATGTACTATTTTGATTGTCCTCGCACGGTTTGTTTTCTATCGCCTTAAATATTTGATATTTTGACATGGCTCATATTGTAGGATGGAGGAAAAAAGCAAAATAACTGTATATTTAACACATTTTCGTCGGAATCGTCACGTTCATATTAAATATGTTAATTAAATATGCAACGGCGAAATGTCGTTATACAAGTCACTGAACAGCTAACCCCTAGAAGTGTAAACTACATCGATGTCTAAGAAAACTGATGTTGGGAGGTGTTGGTGCCTAGCATTCATTCCTCTTTGTATGTTTTCTCCAAATGATAATTCCTACCCATAAATTACTTTTTTTTTCCTACCCACCTTACCGACTAGATACAATCGTTTGTCATACATAGTTTAGTTAAATAATAAGAATCTCAAATATGATTTAAGATTTTCATGGCCAAAAGTATTTTTGTTGTCTATTTTTGGGATGTTATGCCGTGTTACGTGTTAAACTCCTTTTTTAGCCAACGTTTTTGTCCGAAACGTTGTTGCCTAAATTAGGAGTTAGCGTAACACGGCATAACATTCCAAAAATAAATAACAAAAATAAGAACCTCATTTGTAAAGTAGGTTCTTGGGTGTTTAATTAAAAGAGAAGAAAAAATAAAATAAAACCTGCCTGGAAACACATTTCGGGACGTGTTTGTTTCACAGATTTTGAACAATTAATCAAATTTCATAGTATAAATTCAAGTTCTGTTATTATATCAGTATTGTGACGCAATTGGTAAATAGTGATGTATTAACAGAACTTGAACAATTCATCAAATTTCAAAGTAAAAAACAAGTTCTGTGAATGTTCTATTCAAGTACTGTTATTATTTCAGTATTGTGAAGCAATTGGCCAATATTGATGTATTAACAGAACTTGAACAATTCATCAAATTTCAAAGAAAAAATCAAGATCTGTTATTATTTCAGTATTGTGAAGCAATTGGCCAATATTGATGTATTAACAGAACTTGAACAATTCAAAGTAAAAATTTAAGATCTATTATTATTTCAGTATTGTGAAGCAATTGGCCAATATTGATGTATTAATAGAACTTGAACAATTCAAAGTAAAAGTTCAAGATCTGTTATTATTTCAGTATTGTGAAGCAATTGGCCAATATTGATGTATTAACAGAACTTGAACAATTCATCAAATTTCAAAGTAAAAATTCAAGTTCTGAGAAAGTTCTATTCAAGTTCTGTTATCATATCAGTATTGTGACGCAATTGGCCAATAGTGATGATTAACAGAACTTGAATAAAATTTTTATATAACTTGAAAATTTGTCCAAATTCTGTGAAACAACCCGTCATTAGTGTTTTTTTTTTTAAATAATGTGAGCGTTTAGGATGAAGCGCTCTCCTGGATTTTCATATTTCATTTTTACATCTTTCGACTCCTAGGCCTCAAACAGGAGAATGAAATGAACTATTTTTCGATGTTTAAAAATGTTTCATAGATTTCGGCAAAGTGAGAAAATATTTAACCAATTTCACTCCCAAAACATTCTTCGGTTTATCTGGTCATTGTATTCGTTTTTCATGGTAAATAAGTAACATATCCTCTGTAATTATTGCATCGTGCAATACGAGGAAGATGCGCAAGGAAACGGGAAGTGGAGGTCGCCGGAGAAAGAACACGATGGCACGATCAAGTGAACCAAATACCCGCCGCGTGCTGCCGAGGTCAGACCTGTCACGAGTCTCTACTATCGGTGAACGTGAATCGAAACAACCACATTAAAATACTCAGAATAATATATTATGCAATTAATATGGAGCAAGGACGGTTGGTTTTGTCTAGTTATGTATCTGTGTAGATGTTGTTATTGAGGATAGACCGCCACAAGTTACGGTCCTTGTAATTTATATTTTATATCATATCAATTTATATTTATATTTTATATCATTATCTAGAAGCAGCGTGGATAAAAATCAAGTTTTTTTTTTAAATCAAAAAAATCGGATTTATTTGATTTAAATCAGATTTTTTTAATATTTCGTCTATTTTAACTCGGAAGTCGGTCTATGTAAAAAGAAAACCAGTGTTGTTGTTGTTGTTAATTTTTATTATCTCTACATATCATAAATTAAAGTCCTCCGCTCAATCCTCCTGTCTGGTCTATCTGTTCGCGATAAACTCAAAACTACTGAACGAATTTTCATGCGGTTTTCACCAACAGAGTGATTCATGAGGAAGGTTTAGGTACGAGTATATAATTTGTCAAGCTTGTGTGTAAATTGGTTGAAATATATAAAGAACCCATACAGCATCTTTCTTCCTAACATTTTGTCTTCACTTTTCACTTTCACTAATCAATACTGAATGACCAGGCGAAAACTCATTCGGTCGCGAGTTTACATTTCAGGGAATCCCCAAATTGTGTAAACAGTAGTTTTAGCATAGCACGTGTGAGCTTGCCAGGGGAAGTCCCTTGGCACTTCAGGCGGGTGATTTGGTTGCAGTAAAAAAGTATTGATTTAAATTTTTTTTTTTTTTAAATCGCTTGATTTTAATCGCGATTTAAAACGCTGTCTAGAAGTAGTAGGGTTTGCATTGAGGTGGTTCTTCAGGGTGGTATATTTGGTTTGCTGCATAAATAAATGCTCGCCATCGGTTTCGGTCCCTCGCCATTCGCCTCCAGGCAGTCCGAAGACCTTCCCGTCCTTTTTTTGTTTTTACATTCACTCCGCACGGAGGCCCTGAGGAAAATAATTTCTAAAATTAATTAATAATAAATTAATTTGATTCAGAAAACATACTTACCTGGCAGGTCACTTCCCATAAACATACTTGCATTAGAATGTTTATGCTTGGACTTTTTTTTTTTTTTTTTTTTTATAGAGAAACCTCACATGAGTCCCAACTGCTCCCTTCTGGAGCCAGTGAGACTATGGCATCCCCAATTGGAGTATGTAGTGAGGCTGAAGGTAAGTGGGGAAGGGAAGGAGATGGGGAAGAGGAAGGTGGGAAAGTACCTGGCTATTCAGATCTAGTCACTAAACACGGCTAAAGCCATTATTAAGCAACGTTTCAATTCTGAATGGTGGTCTTACACCAGGGCGATACTGAGAGTATCTTCCACTCTGGAACGTGCCGCAAATATAACATATATTATTTTTATTAATTAATTGTGAAATAACACAAATTAATCAAATAAAATTTATTTGCGCACGCCGGGTTCGAACCCGCAACCTTCCGAATGGGAGTCAAGTGTCTTACCACTAGACCACGGACGGTCGTCGTTGGAAAAGATACAACGTTGCAGGCGGAGGACACTATATTTAAAACACTGGACATTGCATTACATTTAAGGTAGGGACAGACACGAAGCTCACATCAAAATATACTTTATAACACAATAGCGCTCGCCATACAATCCCATACAGACTCGCCAGACGTAAAAAGATGTGTTATAAGCGCTGTTAGAGTTTTCGCTATTTATTATTATTCTCCGTAACCGCTAGTGGCGCAATATCAGAAAAGTTATGCGACTCCCCCCCCCCCCCCCCCCCTCTTCCCCCTCCGCCGTAAACAGGAGTTTACAGGGTTGAGGAACTTCATGACAGTTGAAAGTTGAACAAAAGTTGACATATCCAGTACAAAGAAATGATATTCCCTCTATCGTTTTCGAATTTAACTGACCCCCTCTCCTGCCGTAGGAAGAAATCTTACTAATATTATATACGCGAAAGTTTGTATGGATGTATGTATGTTTGTTACTCTTTAAATCGAAATTTAATGAATGGATTTTAATGAAACTTTACAAAAATATAGCTCATACATCAGAATAACATATAGGCTATAATTTATGAAACTAGCTATTTATTTTCAATATATTGAAAATAAATAAAAAAATTTACAAAACAATGATTGTTAAATCAAAATTCTATTTTGGAAAATATTTAAATTAGTGAATTTATTCGAAGTACTCGCCTAATACTTTGAATCGAATCAAGAATTAAAATTTTGGTATAAACATAGATGGGACCTAGGAAAAGAAAATAGATTACTCGAAGTACTAATCCTACGCAGACGAAGACGCGGGCAGAAGCTTGTATTTTATAATGTAGTGTGTCGGTAGAAAAGATACTTTATAAGACAGTATCTTTTGTGTCTGTCGGACCTTTATGAGAAGATTAGTGACAAAAGTAGATATTTATTTTGAAATACCGAAGAATTTAGGACTGGGGATTTTTTTATGAAATAACCTTAAAAACTGAAGTTCTTATTTGCTTACTTATACTATCTACACACCATGCTGCGAACAGCAGCTTTTGGCAGCTGGCTAAAAATCGAAGGTTGGAGAATGTCTCCCGTCTCTTTTTTCCCATGCGAACCCGTAACACTCTGTTTCACGTTGACTGCAAATTGGAAGAAACCGTCTGCCGTTAGTACCAACCGATGAAATGAGATGGTGATATTGAATTTGTTGTGTTAATAAAAGAGACAGAAGACAACGTGAAACAGAATGTTACGGGTTCGCACGAGGAAAAGGGAGACAGGAGACAATAGCCATCTGCTAACAGCCGGCTGTTCGCAGCACCGTGTGTAGAGCCCATAACTTACACAATTGGTTATGTACGTGAGTGATTTTTTAAAATTTTATTTTATGGATTACGACTGTCTGAAAAGGTAGGTTTTATGTTTAGCTCTTCGTTACTAATATGTTTCTTTTTTATTGTAAAAAAATCGCATTATTGTATTTTTGTTACTGTTCATGTGTATGGTAAATGGATCGGTTGTAATCCATATTTTGTAGTGTATATTATACGCGAAAATGTTTTATTTGTCTTTGAATCAATCCCATCGAGGTTGGGTAATTTTCCATCCGGATATTCTAGTTTTGGATGGTTGGTACACTTGGCATATTATGGCATTATGTACACCGCACCGCCTACTTGTTATTTTAATGAATGCATATTTTATTATTATCTGTGGGAACATCTGTCGGATCGCGACCCACTAGTTCAAGGTCGCTGACATATCCGATGTCGGCTAGAGAGACGCGCCAGCGGAGAATGGCCGAATCAGGGGTTCTAAATCTTTTAAAAAATATGCGTGTAATAAAATTGTGAAACCCAACAACCAACAAAATCTAGAAATAAGAGCATGTTAATGTTAAAAATAACATCGAAACCAAAATTATTGGTTCCAAAAATTGGATCTAAAAGAATGTGCATTGTTTCGCAGTCAAAAAATCGCAATAGATATTTTTAAACACAAATTTTTCATTTTTGTTTTCTTGATTGACATAGGTTTGAATGAAGTGGAAATTGACCAACTTTCCTACGTCCGATCGAGCTAAAACTCTGCAGACAGATTCGTTGTCGATGACAATGTCGATATCAACGTTTGGTCGCAATCACACATACACACACACATGGACATATACGCATTTTTATGAAATTCAAATCATTGAAGCACTTAATATGCGAAATAAATGTCGATCTTATCAATTCCCGATTTAGCGCGATCGGTAGCGCCGTTGAATCCGATCTCTGGGTAGGGAGGTTCAAACCTCAGTCAAACCAAAAAAAAAACTTTTAATATACTCTTAAATATATGTATTACAAGCTTCTTCCCGCGACTTCGTCTGCGCAGGATTAGTACTTCTATTAACCTATTTTCTTTTCCTAGGTCCCATCTATGTTTATACCAAAATTTTAATTCTTGATTCTTGAGTACTTCAAATAAATTCACTAATTTAAATATTTTCTAAAATAGAATTTTGATTTAACAATCCATTGTTTTGCAAAATGTCATTCTCAAATTTTGATATTTTCTATTAAACAATAATTATTATTTTCAATATATTGAAAATAAATAGCTAGCTTTTTAAATTATAGCCTATATGTTCTTCTGATGTATGAGCTATATTATTGTAAAGTTTCATTAAAATCCATTCAGTAAATTTTGCGTGAAAGAGTAACAAACATACATACATCCATTCAAACTTTCGCGTTTATAATATTAGTAAGATAGTGAAAAAAAACTTATTTTTTTACGCGTTATTTTATTTTAAAATCAAACGAAATAATTATGCAGCATTTACATATAATAAGAGTTACGTAAAGCAATAAACAATGACAGATGTCAACAATAATGTCCGCCATTTTGAACTCTACGAAAATCTCTACCAAAACAATACATCTCTTTACATACCGAATTCATATTTATAAATAGACGACGCACATGGAAACTGGACGGAAAAAAAAGCATCGAGTAGTGTTAGCGGTAGTGATTAGATCAATGATATTGACCCAATTGTTGAGTGTTATGAGTGGTTATTTCGGGCGCGGAATGTAAAATATGTAGGTAGGTACATTATATTAATACATTCATCAAGTTGTATACTCGTATACACGATCAAACTAGATAATTATGCATCTCTGGTATGAGCGGTTTCTGCACTCGTCTGCATTCCTGCGTGAGCGCCGAAATATACTAACTGTCTGAAACGTTTTCGGGCCTTTTGTTGGGTAAGTCAAGTAGTTAAGATGATACACGGTGGTGGAGAAATTTAAAAAATAAATTTTACTTAATTGTTGCTGTCACTGTTGCTCTTACTCCACCGGATATTGAGCGAAAGGGACAATGCACCTCGGACTACCAATACCTAACTAAAATCGAGGTTTTGTATTCCCCACTTTTCTCCTCCAAAAGTGCACTGATTTTCCATTTTTTTTTATGTCTGTATGTCTTTTGACGGCGTTTAAACCAGTCAATTTTATTGATTTTTGGAAGGTCATAACTTCGATAAAAAGTAACTTATCAAAAAAAAAACAAAATTACCATCACGCTAGTAGTTGATATCTATTTTATGTAAAAACAATATTTTCTCTAGGGTTAAAATCCAGAGAGATAAATAGGGAATACGTTTGTATGGAAAAATCAATCCGGTATATTAAGATGAAGCTATACGCCAAATTACTATTTAGATTTATCTTTACTGCGAATCGGTTTATATTATGAATGTAAAAAAATGTGTTATGGATACATTGAAGCTTTTCCTATCTTTTCAATTTAATGGATTAAAATAAAATAATTAATTACGTTACAAAAAATATAAGCGCAAAGTACGAAATTATTAGTTTTTTCATTACATAAATAATAATATATAAGAAACAATTTTTTAAAAATACCCCTTTATGGCTTAGATTATTTTTGACTATTTCCATTGACTAACTTTTTGGCATTCTTGTAAAATTATTAAAAAAAAATAAAAAAAATTGGCGCTACTTTTCTTGAGCAGATAGATGATACCAAAAATACTCGGGAGTTCTAAAGGGGTAAGAAGTCAAGTATTTCTGGCATTTATATTCCTCTTAAGAGGCTAGACTTTGAACGACACGCGGAACACCCGCGACTGTCATTCTGTCCCGCTCACAATAAGCTCACGCACACTTACAATACATGCGAATGCGAAATATGCGAATGAGACAACGCTCAAATTTACCTACAGAAATCGCTCGAAAAGGGGTTTATGGAGAATACACTTTTCTACACCGAAACTTTCACGAAATTGAAATTTAAAAAAAATATATTTTTTAGAAAGAAGAAGCTACGTCGGTTGCTTTTTATAATTTTATAATTCTTTATGAGAGTTGAGTTAGTAGCACTTTTTCCTTAAATAATATTATTTGATAAATCGTACATGTTTGACAGTGAATTTTTACGTTAATACGAAACGCATCGAAAATTAGGCACCCTCTAGAAGGCACTATAAAAAAAATATATTAATTTTGTGCAATTTTCGATGTAGAAAAGTGTTTTTTCCCGGGCGTCCTTTTTGTATGGGCCGAAAAGCGAAGTCTATCGTATTAACCACTCGAGCGCTTTTTGCCACATTATGGCACTATTTCCAAAACCTCGGATTGCTTTGTTGCCAAAATGTTGCAAATTTTCAAAAAAAAAAAAATTTAATTAAAACGACTAAATAATATATTGTACATTCAAAATATAACAAAATAAATATTCTCTAGATTCTTTAAAATGTTGGTTAAATTATATATATTTTTTTAAATCCTACAAATATGTGATAAAAGATAGTGGAATTCATTAGCTATATAGAACTATAATCAGTTTGTATGTCTCTATATTCAAATTCGGAGGTATGATTTTTTTATTATGGGCGGAAAATTTCCTTTAGCAATCCGAGAAAAAATATTTTAATTGCTCTGTCGCTCTACTGGTTATATCAATATACTAGCGCAGACGGTGAAAAATTATATTATATGTGGGTACCTAAACTATAGCTTTTCTGAATTATTCTTAAAAAAAATCAGTTCCAATTATGAAAAACTTTTTTTGTGGATACCTCACAAGGGTCCCAACTGATCCCGTCTAGAGCCAATGAGATTATGGCATCCCCAATTGGGATATGTTGCAAGATTGAAGGTAAGTGGGGAGAGGAAGGGTGTTGGGAAGAGATAGGTGGGGAAGTTCCTGGCTCTTCTGATCCAGCCACCAAACTCGTATAAAGCCATTTCACAGGCCACTTCATTAAAACGTTTAAATTCTGAAAAAAACAAATTTGTTATTTTTTTTTTACATTAGGTCCACACAGGAGGCCCTGAGGAAAATAATTTCTATGTCACCTTTTTGGATGCGGTGTGGAGGGTATTTTTAAAGAAAGGAAGGAGATGAAGTTCTGGGAAGGAAAAAGGTATGAGGGTTGGGTAGGAATCTGGGGTTCAGTGTGTCTAGATCATCCGCCGCCAAGACCTAGACAATGAACCCCATGAACCCGGGCACCGCTGCTAAGTCATCAAACGTAGCGAACCACTTGGGGTGACCTATGACAGAGGTGTTGGTTATCCAATAAATGGTTCCTGGGGCGGCGGTACCCATTCCCGCCTCCCAAATTGACTGAAATAGATTTCACGCAAGTATTGGTTTTTTGTAATTATGTGTATTAAAAGCGTGTCTAAATAGTAGGTAAAACCCTTACTAATAAATTGTTTTAGTTTTACACAACTATTAAACAACAATTTTCCATATATTAATGGATAGGTTAGGTTAGTGAAAATTTTTAAACACATCTATTAGTAAGGCCTCAAATATTTACCAATTTCACTCAGTATTGGTTTTTTCCTCAGTGTTCACAAATTAATCAAGCTGGGTGTACTTTCGTATTACCGTGTTCACGGCAAACAGGTGGCAAAAAACCACTTTGAAAATAATTTCAAGTACGAATGTTATTAATTATTATTATTATTTATTTATATTTTTGTTGCCAGTTACCAAGTGGACAGATAGAAAGTTACTCGAATGAAAATAATCATAATACAATTAGCGTGTATTTCTCAAACCGTTAAGGTCCCGCATTCCCATTTTCCACCAATTTATAACACATTTCTCTTGAACACTTAAATTTTTTAAGTTCCTAAAATAATATAAGTTATTTTTGAAGATTACTATCTATGCATTTGTCGGCCGGCGGCATGTTTGAGGGGTAAGGCTTTCGACTCCCAATCCGAAGGCCGCGGGTTCGAACCCGGCGTGCGCAAATAAATTTGATGAATGAAAAAAATATTCATGAGATACGTGTTTTATTAAAATAAAAAATCTGTCTAGATTTAAAATGGGAAGGTTATTTCGCTTTCCTGTAAAAGTATATTTTTGCAGTTAGGTAATTTTGCGGTGGAAGCAACGATATCGGTTCTGAATGCTGGTCTTTTAGAGTATCTCTATCACTCTGGCATGAATTTCCTAATAAATATCTCAACTAGTAATTTAACTCTTGAAGTTATGAACTTGTGAAATTTGCAAAAAAACGACAAAGCCAAACGTTTACCTTCTGTACAAAACAGATTGGACAGAAATAATATTTTTTACAGACTTATGAATAGATCGAATAGACTTGGATAAATAGTTTTAATTGTTGCTAAATAACTTATTGTTCTTTTTCTCTGGTTTTTTGAGCGCAAATTAAAAATAGCTTTTGATGAATTTATATATTTTTATCAACAGAATAACTAGTAAAAGTTAATTGTTATAAATTGAATGAATGCATTGAAAGAAAAACTTAAATGGTTTTAAGAGCCATTGACCAGCGGCTGAGAATAAAAGTTTAAAAATGCTTGCAACTGTACAGGGAGGTTCCGATGAGAAAGATCGATTATTCCCCGTATCAAATTTTTAAATTTAATGTCGATTTATTTAATTCAAAACAAGCTTTAATATATACCTACATTCAAGTAAGCAATAAAAATGCTCAAAACGCACGATGATAAATTATTTAATATTGTGTACTTCTTGTAAGTATTTTTTGGTCATAAGTATTTATGATTTTTCAATAATGTTTAAATAAAATAAGTGTGTAAAAAAATCTGAAATATTTTAGTTTGTAAGACCATAAATAAATAAAAAAACTAAGGTATTTTCGTCACAAAACACATTCTCGGATTTATTTTTTTAATGCGTTTAATTTAACTAAAATTAAAATTCTGAAAATTGTCTTTACTAGATTATGTATTGGTTTATTTTGTTGTATGATTATATGATGTGAAATGAATATTTCATTTGAAAATTGAACAAATCTGCCAACGACCAACGGTATAACCTATCTATATTAAAAATAAAATAAGTATTTCAAATTTTGAAACATAACTTTACCAGATAAAATAACAATCATTCAAAATCAATTTATGTTTTTTTGTAAAAAAAAGTCAATACGTCTAGAATTTGATTTAAAAAGGACTAATTTCTGTTATTCTCTGGTTATACCCTCTTAATATAAAATGATTGAAAAATAAATCACTTTGTGGCTTGTCATAATGATAAAATTAGAAAATTGTGAGGCGATATAAATTGTATGGGTACCAACACCATAGTTCACCTAAAGTGGTTCGCTACGTTTGGTGATTTAGCAGGGGTGCCTGGGTTCATGGAGTGAGGTTTATCTAGTCTTGGCGACAGGAAAAATTTGTTCCCAAAAAACAGTTTTGTTCTACTTTGAAATGTAACAGATATTCCCTTTAGTAACCAACCATTGTTGTTTTTGTTGCAGTCTGCACGAAGAGATCGAGCATTTCTTTGCGTACATGAGCCCCACCCCCACGGAGCACCTGGTGCGGGGGCACGCGGTGCGGCGGATCGCCTCGGTGGTGCGCCGCCTGTGGCCGCACGCAAAGGTCGAGGTGTTTGGCTCCTTCCGCACCGGCCTCTACCTGCCCACCAGCGACATAGATCTCGTCATCATAGGTGAGACCCGCAAACACAACACTCTTACCTTACTTACCTTAACCCCGACTGGTAGTCTGAGTGGTTTTTTTTTAAATTTATTTTATTTTTTAGTTTTTTTTTAATGTATATATTTTTTTACATTAGCTCCACACAGGAGGCGCCGAGTAAATTGGGGTTGCTGTATGGAGGGTCTTTTTAGGAAAGGAAGGAGAGGAAGTTCTGGGAAGGAAAAAGGTATGAGGGGAGGAATCTAAGGGTCAGTTTGACTCACTGACGAGGGGAGCGACAATAGATGTATGAGTTAGCCAGCAAGTTGTCAGCACACGGGTCTAGCGACTTGCTCTTGTTACCCGCTCACGCGAAGATTTGTGGTTATCTTTTAAATTTTATCAATTGTTTTAACGTAAGTTTGTTGACTGTGATCTACATAAGTGTTCATTAACCTCTTGTATGTCGGATGATATTTGGACAAATGATGGCCGTGTACCAACGAAAATTAATATGAAAGCATTCCGAGAAGCTACAGTATTGAACTTAAAAGCAACGTCTAGAATGATATTGGCCCAAGCGATTCTGATCTTGTCCTTGTACAGTTTCTTTGTACATAGTGGTTAAAATCGCATTTAAAAAATATGTAATGATGATAATTCTCGGACACCGGTGTCCGAGCGACAGATGTGAGGTTAATGCAAAAAACTTTTTTAAAACATGTTTATATAATATGTTATCGAGATGATTACGGCACTTACCTGAGCCGTGTCTCTAATAAAGGGTCACGGATTGTAAATAATACCGCATAGTTATTTTTTTGAATAACACAAGATTATTTAAGATCACAAGTGAGAACATCTGTAAAACCCAGTATAAATAAATAAATGAACAAGTTTCCGCAACCAAATTTACAGAAGCAAAATAAAAAAGCGCAGCTAAGTTCTAAGATCGCCGAAGTTAGAATGAAGTGACGCTATTGCGCCGGAAGGTGTGGCCAGTGTAGGAACACACTCAAATAATACAAATAACGTATTTCCTAAAATGTCAGAAAGCAGATCGCTCATCGCATTAAGATACCAATTTTTTTTTACATAAAATCTCTTTGGAACGGCGATAAATTGCTTCATAACACTTGTATTTTTTTACACATCGGTGCGATATAATAATAATTTGTATTTTATCCTGATATTTTTGAAGGTTTTATCTCTTGAAATATTAATTTTGTTATTCAAAGCGGTTAAATTGAAGCTATTAACAAATAACAAGAGACAGGAAAGCCAAGCGCGACTACAACCAAAACCGGTGGGAAGACATATTGTGGAACCAGAAGACATGATCATGACAACCCTGGCGAACTTTATCAAAAAAGCCGGGTTACTGTTAAAAAAATTAGGTTAAATGAGGCGTGGAAGAGTGGCCCAACCCACAAGGATTTAATCAGCGAAAACATGTTGTTGAACAATTTTGTCGTATCTTTGATGTCTTTTTTAATTTTTTTTTATTTATTAACATTTAAACCCGCCAAATTACTTATGTAGTTTGTCAGCAGGGACATAATGACAACATTTTATTCAATAATAACATGATACAATTTAAACGGTATATATGTACAATAAAGCTGGAAAGCTGGAATTGAACCACTGTGACATCATTGTGTCACAATTTAAACAGTATATATGTACAATAAAGCTGGAAAGCTGGAATTGGGCCACTGTGACATCATTGTGTCACAATTTAAACAGTATATGTATATGTACAATAAAGCTGGAATTGGGCCACTGTGACATCATTGTGTCACAATTTAAACAGTATATATGTACAATAAAGCTGGAAAGCTGGAATTGGGCCACTGTGACATCATTGTGTCACAATTTAAACATTATATATGTACAATAAAGCTGGAATTGGGCCACTGTGACATCATTGTGTCCCAGTGGTCCAATATTAGTTTTCAGACATAGATATGACAGGGATGTTAAGCAATATGATATTTTTGCTGATTACAAATTTTTGTGGGTTGGGCCACTCTTCCGCTGAGCGCCTCAAATAAAAGATCCTCAAGAGGAACACAATATCCCATGGCCTAAATGCTTAAATATACATATGTACATATATATACTAAATATATCTGTAGTTCCCCATTTCGCTATTGAAATAATAAAAGTGTTATTCAATTAAATGATTACTTTTTGTTTTTATTGATTTGTATATAATGTTGTATAATATTTTCTCTATAGCGACCAACTGGATTACACCAGTTTTTGTTTTGCATATAAAAAAAATACTTGATACAATTCTGATAATATGTAGACTAGATTATATCGGATAATGCTCAGTATACAAATTGTTTCTAATGAGTATTTTGTTGTTGCAG
The DNA here is from genome assembly GCA_951813805.1 of Limnephilus auricula. NCBI lineage: Eukaryota > Metazoa > Arthropoda > Insecta > Trichoptera > Limnephilidae > Limnephilus > Limnephilus auricula. Next base: position 7,107,449 of record OX638412.1, read on the forward strand.
GAAATTGGGAAAAACTGCCGCTGCGGACATTGGAGCGGGAGCTGGTAGAGAGAGAGATAGCGGAGACCAACTCCATCAAGGTCCTGGAGAAGGCCACCGTCCCCATCGTCAAGATGACGGACAAGTTCTCCGACGTGAAGGTGGATATCTCCTTCAACATGAGCTCCGGCGTTAAGAGCGCCGAGCTCATCAAAGAGTACAAACAGAAATATCCCGTTCTCGCCAAACTAGTCATGGTCCTCAAACAATTCCTCCTCCAGCGAGATTTAAACGAAGTCTTCACCGGGGGAATCTCCAGTTACTCATTAATCCTCATGTGCATCAGTTTCCTCCAGCTACACCCGCGTCCCGAGAAGCTCAACGGGAACGTAAACCTCGGCGTTTTACTCATCGAATTCTTCGAGCTGTACGGACGCAAGTTTAACTATGTAAAAGCGGCCATTCGCGTCAAGAACGGCGGCTGCTACGTGTCCAAAGACGAGATTCAGAAAGAGATGAACGACGGATACCGTCCGAGCATGCTGTGCATAGAAGATCCGCTTACGGCGGGGAATGATATCGGACGATCGAGCTACGGTGCGCTGCAAGTTAAATCGGCATTTGATTACAGCTATATCAAGTTGCATCAGGCCGTTACGCCGGCGTTGGATAGTTTTATATTTGACTGTAATAAGAATTCCATACTGGGTCGGATAGTGCGGGTGACGGACAATGTTCTGCAGTACCGGAGATGGGTTCGGGAGACGTTTGAGGCGCAGTTTCTCAGTTTGCCGAGGACGACGGCCCCTCCCAGCATCTCCAGTCTCACCTCTTCCGGCAGCGATTCCTGCAACACCGACAGTGATCTGGTGAGATTTTATCCATTCATTTACCCATTAATTGGTAACAAGAGTGTTGACTCATTTGCTTTCATTCAATGAACATCATCTATTCTCATGTACCTAGCTATTATGAATCCATATGAATTCTTTCTGCCTCCTTATTGATCTTTGATTTAAGTATACGCCCAACCCTTATTCCATATCTCCCAAGGAATAGTTATTATTAATCGAAATGTCGATCGTCTAGTTGATTTATCCGATGTCTCCAAATACCAAGTTTTGTATTCATAAACCTCATCATAAATCAAATATTATTTACATATTAAACATGCTATAAAATGACGCCGGGAGACATAACGGTCCGGTACATTAGTATGACATTTTGAAATATCCTAGACAATATCAACTTTTTGTTTAATTCTCTACAAGTTTTTGTGCAATATAATTGATTTGATGGTGTTTATGAGTAATCTGAGTATTGTACCAGATGGAGGGTACACTTTTTACATATAACTGCATTGCATACTCGACTTGAATTACGATTTTTCGGAGATGTCTGACTAAGCAATTGGACATTCAATACATCTGCAATAAATGAAATTTCATTGTGGCATTGCTTATTTGATATGATTTTTAAAAATACTGCAAAGAGGAACGATTGAGTTTTTTTGTTATGTACTCATCTTCTTCACACAAGTTTATAAGGCCGCTACAGACGGCTGGCCGGCCCAGGTACTAACTGAAGTCGCTGCTTCATGAGGCTCGACTGTCCTACCGCCCTTTCGTTAAGTCAAGCCTATTGTTTGATCCCTTCCTATATATGATTTCTTATAAACCATAGATAAACACCGGCCAAATCAGTCGTCTGTAGTAGTCTATGCTCTAGTCATTTGAGATTATTCCCCAAAATCTATATTATGACGTGGGGTAATTACTACAACTAGGTAACTCTGAAATCAGCTTTGTTGGGAAATTGAATTATAAAATGGCAATCAATCTGATAAAACGGATGTTGTATATATTTACACTGATAAGTATGGTTAAATCGTATATTTGTGTGTTGGGAACCGTAAAACTTATATTTTGTAAATAATAAAAGGCTAATAATTTTCTATGTATTTATTTACAAAAATGGAATGACTTTCCTAGTTGTTACGTACAAAAAGTAACAAAAGCAACTTCAGCAATTCCACAAATTTTAGTGCTATAACTAGCTAAGTCTAGTTGCCTAATTGAAACATGAAAAACACTTGTGATAACTAGGGTAACCTAATTGAGCCCTTGCCCGGAATAATGTTGTATCCAACAAAACTATCAATGTTGAGTTATTGATGGAATAATGTTGTATCCAACAAAACTATCAATGTTGAGTTATTGATGGAATAATGTTGTATCCAACAAAACTATCAATGTTGAGTTATTGATGGAATAATGTTGGGAATATTATTACGCATCTTTTAAGATATGGGTTATGGTAATGAAATTTTTTTGGCAGCATTTTAAATGTTGGTTTGTGGAAGAATTTTGTATAAACCGTTTATCGAAATCACGGAGATTGGTTTAATTAATGGGAATAAATGGAGAAATCGAATGTATTATGGCTTCAACTAGATACACTTCAACTGAATAATGCATAAAAGTAGAATTCGTCCAGAAAAAATATTGTTAAGGCTGCTTTTTTGCCATTGAAACAGTTTTGTGGAATAATGCTCTATGTTGATCTCAAGACTAAATCTCGATTGTAAATAGTTTAATTTATTCATATAGTTATTTTGCTTTTTAAGCTCAAATGCATCAATGGGTGCTTTCTTGAGGGTCAGAAAAGTAATAAAAAACCGTTTTGTGGAATAGAAATGAGAAATTTTCATATACAACATTTTACCACAAATTCAGCACAAATGCTTGCAATAAATTCTAATTCAATAGCCCTTTTTCACAACTTTTCATTTAAAAGTCTTAAGAATTGTATGCTTATTGTATTTTAAATATAAAATGTTATAAAACATAACCGGTTTGGTTTTTTCCATTTTTCTCGAAACAAGAATATTGTTGGATACAACATTATTCCGGGCAAGGGCTCAATTATAGAATTGAATGACACCGTTTTTTTAGAGATACCCACAAATAACATATCCAAATAACTTGATGATTCCAATTCATTACGACTTTTCTGTTTGTAGCATTAGCATTGTAGACGAGGAAACAAAGTTACAGTTTACTGTGTAACTCAAAAATGCTGATTTCGGAGTTACCTATTTGTAGCATTATTACCCCACAATTGATGAGTGTTTTTTCTGACTAGCTTATAAGAATCATAATTATGTACTTATTATTCAAAAAAATTAAGATAATCCATTGAGTATTATTTATTTTTGTGTTTTTTTTTTATTTGTCCAACAGTTTGGTCGTGGACAAGTGGGTCGCGTTCTAGTTGAATAGGTTTAAGTGTGAGAGACCCGGGTTCATTTCCAGTCTCCAGCGGGAGGCAAGTCACACTTGTACAGAATTATAATAATAACTACACATATTCCTATTGTCCGCTAACAGTTGAACTGTCCCTTCGTCTGCCGAACTAAAACAATATGTCTTTAACCAAATGGTGCCGGCTACTCTGTGAAGTCACTTGTTTTCATTTTCTGCATTATAACTATATGTTTTTAAGAGGAATGGCTGCGCGTCTGTTTTGGCAAATTTCATACAAAATTTTAATTTGGATTTGAGGCCAAAATACTTAATCAAACTGAATGATATTTTTTTAAATCTAAAGTCATATTAAATATCTAAGTAGTATTGATATGTGCTTTTTTTTAAATGATATTTAGATAATTCAATTTTTCTTTATTTTGGAGGCAACTTTGGATTATTTTTTTTTGTGAGTTAATAACAACTCTAGCGCTTTTTGCCACTAGCACTATTTGCCACTAGCACTATTTCCAAAACCACGAATTGCTTTGTTGCCAAAATATGGCAAATATTCTCTAGATTCCTTCAAATGTTTTAAAGTTAACTATTTAATAATATTTTTTTATAAATCCTACGAATATGTGATAATAGACAAAAGATAGGTGAATTCATTGGCTATATAGAAGTATAATCAATTTGTATGTCTCCATATTCAAATTCGGAGGTATGATTTTTTTTAATGTGGGCGGAAAAATTTCCTTTGGCAATCCGAGAAAAAAGTTTTAAAGTGCTCTGTCGCTCCAGTGTTAAATTAAAAAAATATATCTTGCATTATTTACTGTGTTAATATTATAATACATATAAAACATCTTTAAAAATTAGTTTTTCTGTCTAGTAATTTTAATTTATGTCAAATTTGTATTCGGACGTAAATAGGTCATTTGTAATTTCAATTTTTGCCTATTAAAATGCTTTCTTTTAATAATTATTATTATTATATTTTTATAGTAAATATAGTAAAATAATTTTTTTTTAAATTTTATCATTTACTCACAAATAATAATTAATTGCCCAATTCGCCTCTAAAATCATAAAATGTTTAATGGCCTATATTTTATAATTTAAAACACAAATAAATAAAGTAGCACAATTCCGTACTAGATATTTAATATAACTTTGATTACAAAAATAGTTTTTCAGTTTGGTTGGTTATTTTGGCCTCAAATCCAAAATTAAGATTTATATGGAACAGGCCTAAACGGATGGCGCAAACGTTCCCTTTAACAAAATCTCTTGAATTGTGTTGTCCAGAGGAGAAACTAAAGTCTTGCGGCACTCTATCCTCGTTGATAACAAAAAAGCTCAAGGGTTCAAAATCCATTGAGTACTGTCACTATTTTTTTCTTGGAGCATGCACACCTTTAATACAGTCTCTATGGACTGCACCTCTGCAAAATATAGCTAAAGCCTTATCGATCAAAAAAATTATGAACTTTTTTTACAATTGAGCCCTTACGTAAAAAAAACGGCATTAAAGTGAATTCTGAGATATTGACTGTTTAACATTCCATTTGACTGTAGGGAGCAAATATACATTGAAAGTCAATAAATTAGTATGTAATAAGGTATTACAATTATGAGACAATATCGAAATTAGTCCTTTTTAAATCAAATTCTAAACGTATTGACTCTTTTTTACAAAATTGATTTTTTTAAATTATTATTTTATCTGGTAAACGCACTTTTTAAATTTTGAAAAACTAAGTTTATTTTTTTATTTACATAATAAGGTTATACCGTTGGTCGTTGGCAGATTTGTTAAATTTTCAAACTAAATATTGTATTACAACACAAATTTCAAATCATATAGTCATACAGCAAATCAAATCAATTCATAATCTAGTAAATACACTTTTCAGAATTTTAATTTTAGTTCAATCAAAATCATTAAAAGACAAAAATACCTCAGTTTTTCTATTTATTTAAGGTCTCAGATATTTCAGATTTTTTTCACACTCTTATTTTGTTTAGACATCATTGAAAAATCATAAATACTTATGATCAAAAAATACTTACGAGAAGTACACAATATTTAATAATTTATCATCATGTATTTTGAGCATTTTTATTGCTTACTCGAATGTAGATATATATTAAAGCAAGTTTTGAATGAAATAAATCGATATTAAATTTTTAGTTTAAAAAATTGACAACACATTTATGTATTTTAATCAATGTATTCATAAGTTTTGTGTACAATAAACGTAAAAGCAATTTAAAAAAAAACTTTTTTTCCATATCTCTGTAACAACTTTTGAAAGTTATTCCCATCAATGTAAATATATGATTGAAGAAGAAGATAATATTAACAAATTTAAACGAAAATATGAAAAAGAACGAGACACCGAAAAATAAAAAGCTAACGTTTGCCACTGGGACTCAAACCCAGGATCTCTCGTCTTACCGGGACGAATGCCTTATCATTATAATTCGGCCACTGAGACCTCTTATTTTAAGTCATTTTTGTCAATATTTCAAATTCAGAATTAACTGTCTTATTATTTATCTTTGATTAATTTTTAGATTTTATTTTTCCCATATTTTTGGCAGTTACCTTTTTAAATGGAAACAAATGTTCGAAGAACTGGTTTGTAACTTAGTGTCTCGGATAATTATACGTGACACCTATTGACCCTTTTCTAAAAGTTTTTCTAAAAAAAAAAAATTGAAAATTCAATTTTTTATATAACAATATTTTTTTGTTTTATAAATGAAAATTTCCATATAATTTAAACATGAAAAATTCTAACATGTTAATATTATCAAATAATACAATGCAGAAATAAAACTTTATCACAAAAGGATAGCTCAAATCGTCAGTTTCAATCAAGTAATGGTTGACTTGTCTTAAGAACACGCTACCGGCCAACACCATATGCCTTATACTGCCATCTATTGTTGAGATTTTAAAATGGTTTAAATGGATCTGCACAAAAGCAGCATTGTTTCGATAAAGTGGTTTTTCCACGTAAGGGCTCAATTATGAACTTTGTTTTAATTTTTTTTTAAATTATAATAATAATTTAACTGTGACTCCATGCCACCCGCTCTATCAATAAGCTTCATTAATCTATATGCTCCAGCGATCATTGTTATGTTACTTTCCCTCCGATTTTTCCATCAGCTTTGCTAAACCTTGATTTACAACATAATTTTTTTTCTGTAGGAATCTGAAGAGCAGCCCAACTCCCCAAACAACAACAGCAGCGGCAGCACCATCGTGTGTCCCTCTCCTTTGGCGCCCCCCCTTCACACACTCGGCCCTTCCACGCGCCAACCCCAACTCCGCCAGGATTTCCCTCCCAACCCTACCCTTCCCATGCACCCCATGCTCTACCATCACAACGTCCAGCCCGTCACCACCCTGACCATGCAGAATCGCCAGCACCAGTTGCATCAGCTGCCGCCCCCGTCGTCCAGCGTATCGGAACCCGACAGCCGAGGCAGCAACACGAGAAACGTGATGCATCAAGCGAAGCAGCGTCGTTACAACTCTTCGCAGAATGTTGCCATGGCGAAAAAACCCACAGAACACCACCAAAATCAGCAACAACAACAGCAGCAGCAGCAGCAGCAACAACAACAAAACGGCGGGAGATTTTCTCCCGGTCGAATAAACAACCACGTCCCGTTCAACGCCAATAGTAATAACAGTTCTAGCAATAATTCCATGCAGGGTGGGCGGCCCAACAAGAAACGGAAGCCGTACGGCGGAAACAACAATAACAACATGCAGCACGGAGCGGGAAACAGCGGTAAAAGGCAGCAGGAGTACGCGGGTCGATGATTCCGGAGAAGGCGCCCCACCGTTAAAAAGCACTAGGGGGGCGTTAGAGAATAATTTTTAGTGAGACAGTTGAATGTCGGACAGTTTGATATTAATTGGTTGAATCTTGAGAATTTTCAGTTTAAACATTCGTCAGTCAATTGTTAAATGTTAAGCAATTCGTCTGTCGATTATTAAACAATTCATTGTTAATCATTCGTCCGTTGAATGTTTAACGATCGATCAACATTTTGTATTATTAAACTGTGTTGTGAACATTTTTCCATTTTTAACAATCTTATTGTTTCTTTTTGCGATTTTCATCCTAAATGGTTTTTTAAAAATTTATCCTTTTATCGATGGCTTATTTGATGGTATAAAATGATTCTATCTCCTTTTCAACTCATAATTTTGGCATAAGTCATCTGAAACAAAACTTTCGAGTAAAAATTTTATTAATTACATGTACATTTTTATCACATTTTTAAATTTTCATTGCTTAAAAGTCACCCTTCACATAGTATCACAGTAATACTTAAAAAATTGTCAATATTTTTTTTTATTATTTCTAACGTATTATGCAATTGTTTGGGATAGTCAAAAGAATGAATCAATAATATTCATAGAACGATATGATTACGATTAACCCAAACCAAAAATAAAAATTTAACCGAAAATATAACGCCAGCTACATATAAAATATAATCATGTTATTGATTTCATTTAAAAAATCTCTCTGAATCATGGCATGTTTAACTAAGCCATTAAACACCCTAATGTTTCCACAAGCAAGTGACAATAATAATATATTTTTTTTCTTGTTATTACCGGGGTTTTAATTTTTAGTTCAATTCAATAAAAACATGTGAGCGATCGATAAATAATATGTTCTCTGATTCGACAACTGTCACATTCAAGTGTCTTCAACAACGGACATATAAACCAGTGTATATACATATATATAGTTATTTATTTATAAAGTGGCGCACACACAAAAACACCAATCCCATTGTATTATAAAATGAAGGCGAGTGCTTAAGTCAAAAACAAAACAAAAAAATAAAAACAGAAAAAACTCTAAATATGATAATAATTTAACGAGGTAGGTAAACGAATGTAGGTTGTAAAAAGGAGGATTTAGTTGTTAGAACTTTTTCTTAGATATAATGAAAGACCCCACCCTTTCCGGGACAGACTAGTTAAGTTAGATTTCTAATGTACAATTATTTAATCTGACCATCACTAATCATAAAACGGAGCCCTGTTGATCTTCGCCAATGATTAGACGGAATCCTGTTGATCTTCGTCAATGATTAGACGGAATCCTGTTGATCTTTGTCAATGATTAGATGGAATCATGTTGATTCTTTGTCAATGATTATATGGAATCCTGTTAATCTTTGTCAATGATTAGACGAAATCCTGTTGATCTTCGTCAATGATTAGACGGAATCCTGTTGATCTTTGTCAATCATTAGATGGAATCCTGTTGATCTTTGTCAATGATTAGATGGAATCCTGTTAATCTTTGTCAATGATTAGACGGAATCCTGTTAATCTTTGTCAATGATTAGACGGAATCCTGTTGATCTTTGTCAATGATTAGACGGAATCCTGTTGATCTTTGTCAATCATTAGATGGAATCCTGTTAATCTTTGTCAATGATTATATGGAATCATGTTGATTTTTGTCAATGATAAGACGGAATCCTGTTAATCTTTGTCAATGATTATATGGAATCCTGTTAATCTTTGTCAATGATTATATGGAATCCTGTTAATCTTTGTCAATGATTATATGGAATCATGTTGATTTTTGTCAATGATAAGACGGAATCCTGTTAATCTTTGTCAATGATTATATGGAATCCTGTTAATCTTTGTCAATGATTAGACGAAATCCTGTTGATCTTTGTCAATGATTAGACGGAATCCTGTTGATCTTTGTCAATGATTAGACGGAATCCTGTTGATCTTTGTCAATGATTAGACGGAATCCTGTTAATCTTTGTCAATGATTAGACGGAATCCTGTTAATCTTTGTCAATGATTATATGGAATCATGTTGATCTTTGTCAATGATTAGACGGAATCCTGTTAATCTTTGTCAATGATTAGACGGAATCCTGTTAATCTTTGTCAATGATTATATGGAATCATGTTGATCTTTGTCAATGATTAGACGGAATCCTGGTGATCTTTCCCAATGATTAGACGGAATCCTGTTAATCTTTGTTAATGTTCAGACAGAATCCTGTTTAATTGATCCTGAATGATTATGTGGAATACATTTGATCTTCAATGATTAGCGGGAATCCTGCTGTTCTTCGCCAATAATTCGATGGAGTCCTTTCAATCTTTGTCAATGATTATACGTAATCATGTTGATCTTTGCCAATGATCAATCAGACACTGTTAATTGAATGAAAAAACACAGTTTTCTGTAACTCGACCAGTGAGCGTTGTCCACGGAAAAAGTAGACAGAAAAATAATTTATGTCGAAACTATATTTATATAAAGCTTACATCGCAAAGTTAATATTTTCAAAAATATAATTATGTCCCTTAAAATTAATGCCATTTTTCTCTCAGGCAATCAATCTGTCATTGTGTTGAAATTTTTTTCTGGCATCAAATTGTTAGCACTTTAACTCCAAATCTTCTGGGCTTAGATACGGACGAATAATTTTTTTTAAAGCAATCAAGCAAATAGTATATATATATATAATTTTTTTTAAAGCAATCGTTGCAACAGAAGTATAATAATGTTTTTAACACTTTCAAAAATATCGACTGACCCATAATTGGGTGTGGTTTTTTTTTTTTTTAATTACTTTTAAATGTTTTATTTTTGCTCTACCAATTTGTTTTTAATTCATATTTTTACTCAAATATAAGTAATCTCTTCCTCGGCTAGACCATTTTATAAAATATTTATACGGACGAGTATTAAAATAAATTATTGTGTAACAATAAAACATATCAAACTGGAGCAATATATTATATTTTTTAATCTCCGGCCAATTTTGGCCTTTAGAATGAGATATTTTTGGGCAAATCTGGTTCGAAAATGGTCCTCGATTGTCGTGAAAAACTTCGCATTTTCTGCAAACATTTATTTTTAATTTTTAAGTTTTGATGCCATTAAAGAACAATCTTCACACATTTGAAATTGCTACAAAGTGTTAATAATTCAATTATTTACTGGTATCAATTTAAGTGGACGTATAATAATTCGTATAATATTTTGTTGTTTCTACCATTTGCGTCTTTCATGTATGTAGGTAGAAAAATGATTTAAATTCCAAAAATCATAAGTCCTAATCTAAAAAATTCCTAAATGCATCATAAGTCACGATCTAAAGAATTCGTAAACTTATAAGAATCCAAGAATTCCAAAAGTTGTCGGCATAAATCACTATCAAAAACATTCAAGACTCCAACATCGTTCACGATCTACAGAATTCTAAAACTTCTCATTATAAGTCACGCTCTAAAGAATTCCAACTGAACGACACCATGTCACGATCTAAATAATTATAAATTAAAATAATCAAATTCAACATCGGTCACGATTTAAAGAATTCCAATTGAACATCGTAAGTCTTACGCCCATCGTTCACGTAGCTACTTGCAAGCGATGCTACCGCTACCCGTCGTACGATTTTGCTAGTGCAGCGCCTAGCGGCGATTTCATACACTAATAATAGTATAGAAAATACAGACGAGCGGCGATCGCGTTGCTTGAACGTAGCTTCATGGAAGAACGGCGTAAATCTAAAACATCATCACAATTCATGTTCTGACACTTTTAATGTCATTAAATACAGCATCTAAGGAGTTCAACTAATCTCCGACACGGTCTAAAACATCCACAACGTCGTCTTTATGAGCGCTGATCTAAATGAGATGTCAAAAATTGTCTAAAGAAATCTGTAAGTCACGTTCCAAAATTTGTACGATCGGCTTTTTTTCCTGGAGAAGAAATTGTATAAAAAAACACAGTTTTGCAATAGGTAGACTTGTTATAAAGAGACTCTGGCTTGTGTGGTGGTGTATTGTATCCTGGGTCTATTGCAAGGTAAGAGGGGACTTCGGACGTTCCAAAATAGTGCAAAGCCAATATGATTTGAGATTACATCACAATAGATGACGCGTGTGCATTAAAAGTTGCGCTCTTCAATGATTTGCCTTGTAAAATACAATTATTTTAGATGTTATGATAGCGGTCCTTCTTCAATTCGTTGGCGTTTTTTGATTGTTGAATTGAACAAAATTTAGTTAGGGATAAAAAAAATTCATGAAAAAAAAAAAAAAAAAACTTTTGTTCTATAATGTGTTTTGAATAGTTCAAAATTATATAAAAGGTGATTAATTTTTATTGCCTGTTTACATATTTTTTTTACTATGCAAAGTATTACTGTTCTAATTATTTCTCTGCTAATAATGTTTTTTTTTTTTGTAAAATTTTGTATTAAAATCAATAATAATTCATTTTTTATATTCTGCTTTAGCTTCTGGCAGCCTTTTAATTTTGGTTTAAACTGGTCAACTTCTGGAAAAGTGGAAAAAATTGCAGTAACTATATCATTGCCAAAAACATCTTATTTCTTTAATTGAAAATTTAAAATAAATAATATATGTTATGTTTGCCTTCCAGTTTATAAAATTAATTTTTATTTCCATCTTCCAGATTATTTTAACGGATCATCATTATTTAAAAAAATGCAATTAGTTGATCCTATTCGGTAGGTATAATTTTATTAAAAATCCCATCAGGTACATAATTTTATTTATTTAAAAATATATTTTTTTTGCATATATCGTTTTTGAGTTAAGATTTATCATTCGGTAAAAACCATTTACAGTTAAAAACCAACTCTGTCTTCATCGCTAACCATCCTTCATCTTCTAAAATAGTGATAATTAATTTGTTTGCTCTAGAAATATAAATATGAACAACAATCAATCTATTTGCATTTGAAAAATGACTGTTCAAGATGGATAGTTAGGATCAAATTCAATAATGTATTGTGTTTTTGCTCAAAATAATTGTTAGCAAATGCCTTAATTTGTTGTGAAGACCCCTGGACGGATGAGATTGAAGCAATATTATAACTTTACCTCTTTATCTTTAAATTTCAAATGCGGCGTAAACAATGATTATAGTTTTAAACTCTTTCGTATACTAAACTCATAAGATGCCCATTTTCCACGGAAAAAAGCCAACTACGAATCAGACGTGTCAAATTATCTCATCTAACGAAATTATAAAATGATCCACACATGATGATATATGTTGCGTGTTTCTTTCAACTTGTTAAAGATTAATAACTCTGAAATCAGCATTTTCGAGTTGCGCACAGAACCATAATTATTTTCCTCGCCCGTGTATGCCACAACACATTTTAAGTCTTTAGCATACACAGTAAATTGAAAACCAATATTTGCGGCTTACTACAATGCGCGAGGAAATAAATTATGATTTTGTGATATATTCTTACTCATAAATTTAATTTCTACTAACTTTGATGATTTTTAAGTTTCATAAGTCGACGATATTGGCTAAGCATTTATTGGTTATTTGTAAAATGTGGTTTAGCTCATAATATGGCTTTGTATTCTTTCAATGCTGACATATAAATATCGCAAACACACTTCGAGTAAGGTATTTGGACGGGTTTTGACATTATTAAATTGAAATGATTTTGCTACAATTAAATTAAGCCAATTGTATTTAAAAACCCTTTCAAACCTCTGAAGAAATTTTTAGTTATTATTTATATTATCTTAAATTGTTAATAATTTAATTTAACATGTTATAAACTCAAAGTTAAAATGTGTAAACGTAATTTAAAGCGCTAGTGAAATTTGTTAATATATTTTTAGTTTTGTTCGTCTACTAGTCGCAATATAGTCAATAATATTATTACTTTTAATTATTTACTGATAACTTAACAAAACTCAGATATTTTGTCTCTGAGGCGGAATTTGTTGCGCGGTTGCCAAATTTCTTTATTATAGTGAATAGAATTATCAAACACCTTTGAATAAAAATATCAAGCAAAATTGCCAGGAAAAAAAAAATTAAAAATACTACGTAAAAATCAAATAAAAACAGAATGTACTACGCACAATAATATTTATCTATATTTTTTTAATTGTGTTTTCATTTTGATTTATTAGGTACTTTCCTACTTTATGCATGTTTCAATTTCTGGTCAAAACATGTATTTTTAAATTTTTTCACTTGTTTATAATTTCATAAAACGTACCAGTGTGTATGACCATTTATAATATTGAACAAGTTCTTAATTGTTATAAACTTAGCCTACCTATCTTTAATTTGTAATATCTATGTCATTTGATTTAGATTAGTTATTTAAAAATATTTTTAGAATGAAAAAGAGTGAGTATTCCAAAAAGGCTAGATGGGTGTGTTCATGAACGTTCTCAATATTTTTAACAGTGCATAAATGAACAGTTTTCAAAGTTTGGACGTGGGTCTTCGCTTTAATACCACGGAAAAAGACAATGTTTTATTTTTGCCTTTGAGATAACCACGGAAATCAACCACTTATCAAAACATGCTTTATTTATAAATTAGCTAGAATAAATAATATAATTATAATTTTTTTCCCTTAGATCTTTTAAGACTAGTTATTTAAATAACAATGTCCTTATTCCACATACACTGCCAATCGTTATTTATTTATTAATTACACAAACGTTATGGCTGGACAAGTCTGCAGTTCTTTCAGGTGACAGATAATGAAGTTATTATTCTTAAAAAGTAGTGATAGTCAATTTTAAATCACGGCCTTCCTAGTTCAAATCTCAAAGTTAACCACGGATTAAAACGTCTTCATTTTAACCATAGATAGTCTAATGATACGAAGATTCGTACTTGCAATAATTTCATGATTCTAAATCTATATTTAAAAGTTATCTCAATTGATATTGCGGTAATTCTTTAAAAGGTCGACTATTGTGTGAATGCTCAGCACGAATATGTCAATACTAGATTTTAAAAAAACATTATGTAAAACATGCTGTCATCAAAAGTATATATAAAAATATCAAAAGACATTGCGAACATATTGAATTCAAAATGTAAAAATCCGAATTTGAATTTCATTTTACCTTCAATATTTTGAGTGACTCCTGCCTGTATGTATTTATAACAAATTAAAAGTAAGTTCAAATTTATAACAGAATAAATTTAACTTAAATGTAACGTCGCACCATTGTGTATAGGTTAATTTTTCCAAGTCATCGTTTTGCGCAGCCTTAGGCAAGATTGTTTTATCCATGGTATAGCTAAATCTATGGTCATTCAGTTTTTTTATGGCCTGCCACTCAGATTGGAACTCGGGTTAAATTTATATTACAAATGGAGTTGATAATATTATGAAAGTTTGACTAAATTCTCATACATTTGAAGAAACACCTAATTGAACCACCGACCATTGGAAATTTAAGTCTCATTTATCCATATCTCGACTAGCTGAAGTCATCATTGCCTGGACTTTCAAGGTTTTTTGAAATTTCATGTAATAATCTTCCTCTTGTTTTAACCTTCCAGCGGGCGCGCTGAGTAATTTCACTTGAGCGAGCGCTTGTCGTAAATTTTACGTCATCAAGTTTCCTCCATGTAAATGGTGTTTTCTTTGTATAAATGTTTGACATTTGATCTGAAGATAAGATGCTCTTTTATCATGGTCAATGCCAATAATTTTTAGGAAAATTCTTCAATGTTTTGGAGCTTTTCCTGGACAGGCAAATATGTATAAAATTTGAGCATTTATGTCACCAATATTCATTAGAGTGTAGAAAACTATACATGGCCATCTCTTTGTTATCCTAGAGACCGAGTAAGTGGCACACATTTTGTCGACTGTTTCCACTCCGCCTTTGGGTTTGTTGTAGTCCAGTATTACCCGAGGCTTCTGGTGTTTTTCTCACTTTCAGGCACGTGTCGTAAAATTTACGCTTAACGGAAATTTCCAAATATCAATGAATAACAAAAACTTCTAAGCACGCCCGGTAAGTCTGCAGTTTAGAGAGACACTGACCCTCAAATAGCTCGAAACTCGATGCTTGCGACTGAGAGGTAAAACTGGGGGAAGCGATAAGGTGCATTTGTCGTAAAATTTACGACAGCTCTCCTGCTGGAAGGTTAAGGTCGGGTGCAAAATTTTATCAATCTTGGAATAAAGCTGTAGATTTGGGTTAAAAAACGCAGCCACACCGCTACAGATGCTCTTCCTTGTATAATAATATTTAGATTATTTAAAATTTATACAAACTTTTAAAGCATTCTCGTGAAGAAACAATATTTTGCTTAAAAAAACAGATACAACTTGACATCACAAATACCATTCACATTGATTCATATGAATTCTACGACTATTAAATTCAGAATATGAGAATATAGTTACGTATTTATAAACATGACAAATTCCGGCATAAACTTTTTGCATTTTTATTTCTTTATTTCCATAATATGTCTATATATAAAAATTTCACATGCTGCAGATTCATAATTCATCTAGAAGCGTCAGTTATATTTATTTATTTTAATATTTTGTGTCATCATAAATCTATGAAAAGTTATTTTTTTTCTTGTTTTTGTTTTATTATTTTTCTTTATTCACTGAAATATATTTATTATTATTTTTTACAGTATTAATCTTAGAATCTTGTGCATATTACAATTTTTTTATTATTATTTGTTGAATTTAAATGCTCATTAATAATAATAATAAATATGTAAGTTAGTATTTTTTCTATTTTATTATTAAGTTTAGAGTTTTTATTTTGAATCTGAGCAAAATTTCCCAAACGAAATTGTCTAAAGTAACTAACTATTTACTTGAAATAAATTTATTGATACGGTATTTGTATTAGCATTGAATGAACATTTAGTTATTTAAAAGAAGTCAGTTGAGCCTTGATCATTATTTGCCTTATACATGTTGCGAAAAGCCTCTTTGAAGCTGGCCTCCACCTCCACAAGCGAGTATGCATCATGGTACTTATGCCTAACTTCTATATGTTTGTATTGCGTTTTTCCATGAGACCGGAAGTTTGTTATTATATATAAACGATCAACCTCACAAAATATAGCAATAATTTTGAAAAACACTTCATTTTATATGGTACAAATCTATTTGTCAATGTTGTAATTAAATTTTAAGTATGTTTACTGAATTTATAACTGGTTTCAGTGTATTTGTAACTTAATTTAAATGTTATCATTTTCATTATAGTTAGTCGTAGTCAGAGCGTGGTGTGTAATCAACTTTTTAAATAAATTATAGCTTTTCGTATAAGTCATATAATATGAAACTAAACTCGGTCCGATATGCAATAATCTTTGATCTGTGTTTAACCTTGTGAATTTCAATATTCAAAACGCCATAAATTTTAACTAATAATAATTCTTTCAATGTAAATTTGACACCTACCCTCTAGATCTAGTTCTTGCCCGATTGACAATCTTTTTTGCTGTTTCCAATAAATTATTCCTCTGATAAAACCTACTTTTATATCTAGAAATACTTTATATTTACATAAATAGTTTTCTTAAATCTTACGTATATGTCTAGTTTGCTTCAGTGAATACTTATTTTTTAAGAGTTTGTTGTATTAGATTATGTGAAATCATTATCTAAAGGTTGTTTATAATTTGGTACTTATATAATTTTGAAAAATCTGACATATTTTTGTTTTTCTCCGCTTTCAAAGACTTACTCAGAGCTCGTTCTCTCTCAAATAAAAGGGGTTCATTTTTGAATTGATATTAGAAATGTTGCGTTTATTTGGCAGCAAATAATCTCACGAAATTGCATCTGTTTGCATTATTTAATAATTACTAATGCTTCCATTAAAGATAAATTCAAATGTGTTATGTAGGTACAATAGTAATTATTTATGACCATACTAATTATAAAACAAATCTATGGTTTACAAATAAAGTAGGTTCGCACCCAACAAACAATATTTAAAAAAAATAATGGTACAGTGCCTGTTTATACTATGTATTAATATTACATTGATCGACTGATTGTCTATTGAATTGTTTGTAGTTTTCCATTTTTAAATTGATAATAATAATGTATTTGATTTTCGCCATTCATTTGTCATAATAATTAGGAGTTCTACCACAATATTTTGTTTTCGGTAGCAATTTCTATGGAATTATATTATCGTCGACAACTTTTTTTGAAATAATGTAAATTCCACTGAAAATGGCTTTTTAAAAACTTATCTTGGTCAAATGGCATTGTATATTATTATTAATTACATATTTCTTTTATTTATTTGCTTTTGATAACAAAAAAAAAACATAGTATTTTGTTGTGTAATTCTACTTAGATGCTAATTAATTTTTTTTTCTCTGAATGATTTTTTTTTGTTAAGAGACAAAATTCCTGTTGAAACCTAAGAAATTTATTTTGATATTGCAAATAATGATTAACCAAAATTTAATTTAGAAAACATTTTCAAAATTAATTGTTAGACTGATGATACATACGAATAAGAAATATTTCAGCAAAACATTTGTTTTAGTACAAAACCTTTGTGGTTTTTGTGCCGCTGTAAGATGTCATAAAATTAACAAATATTCTTTTGTTTTGCTTTTTTAAAAGAATGTTCTGATTTTAAATCTTTTGTTTAATTTGTATAATCGATGATCTTTATAAGAACTTCTCTATGGATTTGAAAATTTGTCTAATAATTAGGTACCTACCTTATGTATTCAAAGGTTCTTAAAAAATTAAGTATGTTGATAAACCATCCATTTTCTGACACCACTTTTGCTATGGTAAGAATCAAAGAATAAAGAAAAACAAGAAATGCCATGTTAGCATGTTTTGTGATACAAAAGTCTATTGGATGTAAATTTAAAATTCAGAAATTTGGTCCCTCAGTACAAATTCAAAATCAAATGGTATGGTGAATAAAATGTCAGGCAGTGTAAGAGAGACAGAGTATGCATCGTTGATTGGCTGTCTCGACCTGATAGATATTATGTCAGTGGCGACTAGCGACATCGGTTTTCATTAAAATCTAAGTGAAAGGAATTTCTATATGAAGTTTTGTGTGTATCAACTATTCAGAGGTATATTAATTCTGATAAAATGGCGGCCAGTGTGTAGCTATTTATGTAAATATTTCTTAAATCGTACATTATAATGTTTAAATTACATTTAGATCACAATCGTTTAACAAGCCAACTATTTTGAACATATTATTTTTCTTTGAAATGGTACCTACGCTAATCTGTAAATATTACTTTGACCGGGAAGAGAGTGACGTCCCTTTCTCAAATCTTGCTTGCTCACTCTTTCATGACTGTTGAATTTCTAAAATTTTAATAGCTGTTTCTAAAACAATGGTGTCCCTTTCAAATCCAGTGTAGTTGTAATTTTAAACAATGAATATTTCATTTTAAAAATACCATTTCAGTTTTTCAATGTTGTACACAAATTGATATTTAGAATAAGATTTTTGTCATCTATACATTTGTCCACTCAAAAATACTTGATTTGTACTGCCTCCGTGCCTGAAAAAGTGTAAGAGCATTAGTTTAATGTTAAAATGTGAATATGAGATAATGCCATGTCCATTTTTGTAAGGTTGCAGTTGTTTTTTGTTTGGAATTATTGTAATAATAATTTTATTATTGGGTGACTCAAATTGCAGATATCCATAGATGTAAAAATAAAAAAGATACTCAATTTGATTAAGTTATGTTAAATTCAATGTCAGATCTTTTCCATGGTCAGAGTGTGTAGATATTTTGCCAATGGCGAACTGATACTGTTGTTATTTATTAATAATTTAATGAGTATAATATAAAAATTGTAACTATTGTAATTAATATAATATTGTACCATGTAATATATTTTACATTTTCTTTTAATGAGAAACAAAAAAAAAACAAGTAAAAATACAAGAAAAAAAAAACAAAATTAAATTAAAAAATACTTATAAAAAAATAAAATATCCGACATACGTAAACAGTATGAGAGCAAAAAAGCAGAATTCTTGTTTCATTTAAACCCTTCACACCTCCCTCCTTACCTAATAATATTATATGTAATGTAAATAAATCATCAGGGTGTTCATATTTTCACAAATTTTAACATCGCCAGTGCCAAATGTACCCTTTGTTATTCACACAAATGTACACTTCAGAGAAAGCTCTGCATTTGAAAGGTTAATAATGATGGGTATTATTTTTCTGATTCAAATTGTCGCTCTGATTTCGGTCTGCCAAACAACTCGATCTGGGCACACACTCCTTGCCTCATTCACATTCATACATACTCTTCTGTTATTCTGACTCTTGACAATCTCTCAATCTTTCGAGCACAGGCATCGGGTGGAAATCATGTCCTTGTTCTACCGGTATTTCAATGGAAGATGCTCTGAGGAACTATTGTCATTGATCCTTTCGGCACTGGTACACAGTCGGGAAATACGCCAAACAATATTTGTGCACAGTTGACATTTTTTGTCACATGGGTCATTTCTACAACTGGCTCTTTGAGTTGAACTCCTAGGCTATGGAATGATTTTCCGGCCACTGTGTTTCTTCCTTCCCACAACATGGGTCTCTTTAACAACACAAAAGATCCTTCACACAACCCAAAGATAACATAGGCTCTGAGGGAAATTATTTTCCTAAAGTGTGGAGATAATTTAAATTTTTTTTTAATAGAGTTACAATCAATGACATTACAAATTCATGATTGCAAGCTATGTACATTCATGGTCGACGGTTTGGCTCGATCCAACATTTTGACATGGAACCATGCTCGTCGGTGAGTCCACACGCTCGACACAAGACGTTATAGAAACACCACCAAGACGCTCGGTCAAATCGTAAATTTCTGTCTAACATCGAGCAATAATTACAGTCCTTGAATCTTTTCACGACAAAAAAACATTGAAGAACAAGACGGTACATTGTTGAGACATGTTCGAATGAGCGTAAAACCATTGAGCATGTACGAGCAAGCGTGGGTAGAAAGCGCAAGAGTTAACCCTTAATCAGGCGCATGGGGTCAATACCATTTCAAATTGAAAACAAAATATATGTTAATAGCTCAGGTGCGGGGCATACGTCATTCCTATGTCTACCTACGTTAAATTGTCGTGAAAACAAGCTCATGTGCCCAAGCGGTTAAAGTGTTTGGAATGCGACAGCGCTCTTTCTAGCTTCCTACCTTCCCGCGGGGTACGCAAATCAGTTGCGGCCAGAAAGCCAACGCGTACGCATAAGTCGCTGCTCTCTTTGGTGCTGACACCATGCAACCAATTACGTAACAATCAACAAGTAAACAAAGTGGTAAATTTATCACTTCAGGGCTTACTGAATCTCGGCTATACAAAAAATTTGTAGTTTTATGAGAGATTAGAAGCTGTATTATTTTTTTAATTGTTTAATGGCAAAGTTATGCTTTTGTTTCTTGATATTAATTATAACAAAGTATTTATTTATAATGAAGTACTCCGCCTTGGTTATCAAACAGTTAGATTTAGTTTTATTATTACGAAAAGTGAGTATTTATGTCGGGGGAGATGAAAAAATATGCATTTTATATAAGATTTTTTCTCTTCACTCAAGTGTTCGACGCCATGTTTGGGCCAATTGAAGAGGCCTTTTACACTTCATTTCAACAATTACTACAAGAATCAACTATTTACGTGCACAAAATAAGTTTATTAGGTTCTTAGTTTGGGTAAACTAAGTAATTCATGTGTATTTGGATTGAAACAAATTTTCGCAAATATCAAATCCATACAAAAGTAAGCGGAGTACTACACATTTACCAAGTATTTAAATTTTTTTTTTGGTGATACATACTCCGTTTTATTTATTTCTTCCACTCCATTTTCATTTATTTATTTGGGGTCAGTAGTGACCCCATTGGACGAATTGTGTGATTTTCTTAATGCGCCTAATTAAGGGTTAAATGTAGGTAAATCTTCTACAATTGTAATAATTGTATTTGTTTAGTGTTGTTACAACATTATCTATGAAGGGCCCGTTTATTGGCACAAAAATAATTTAGTATGCTTTACGACTGAGGACGGTGAGCAGTGAATGTATTTTATATTCGATTTTTAGTTTTAGAAAATCGTTTTCATGAATCTAATTGATTGCATTTAAATTTTTATAATGTTAATGTGTGATTTATTTTAATGTGTAGTTTTTTTAATGTGTATTTTGTGAAATATATAAAAGAAAATATTAGTGCTAAGTTAATTTAATTCAGGTATTTAACATGAAGTTATTGTCACATCTCTAAATGAATGCTTATTTTCTATGAATCTTTTGGTGTACAACATTGGACAAAGATCCTAATTAAATTTCCGCAGTTTTGCTGATTCGAGGCAGCTATTAAATATTCAAAATCAGCTGACCTCTTCGAGTCGTCAGTACCCTACCCTCTGTTTCTCTCACCTTGCCTTATTAAAAAAGTTATTGTTTTAATAAGGCAATTTCAACAAGCCCATCTTAGTTCTTGATGAATTAATTCAATGCAAAACTTAATTGATAAGGGTTTCCGGGCGTTCAGTTTTGAAATCATCCATGCTCATTATAAAAATCATGCCTCCGAATATTAATACTAAAACATCTTCTTCCCCTTGTCCTATTCGGGTCGGGGACCCACTGCATCGACAAGTCTCCTCCACACGTCCCTGTCTTGCGCCGACTGTTTGGCCTACATCCATGGCAGACCCCTCCTCTCCTCGCACAGTTTCTGGAGTTGCCTCGCCCAACTGTGTCTGGGGCGGCCCACTGGACATCTACCCTCTGGAATGGCACTCAGTATTTTCCTCGGAATTCGGTCATCAGACATTCTTAGTACATGCCCAAGCTCAGTTGCGATTTTTCTATAAAGAGTAACAGTGGTTCAACGCTTAGATCATCTCGGATCGTAGAATTTCTTATATGATCCCATTTCATAACCCTCTCAAGTACATCATTTCGGCAGCTTGGACTCTAGAGCGTGTTTGTTCGTTTAGCATCCATATCTGGTGGCTGTAAGTGAGCATCGGGAGATATACCGTTTTAAATACTGCCATCTTTGCCTTGATGCTGAGCTCGGCTTTTCTTATCACTGAGCTATAGAGAGGACGCAACACACTGCTTGCCGCACTTATGAAAACATATTTTTTTAAATTGAAATTATAAAGCAGAGATACAATATAACGATACATAACATTCTTAACCGGGTAAGTAGAGAAATATTCTCAAGTCTAACTGTGGAGCAGGTCTATCGTACTATATATGCTTAAAGATAGTATGTACATGTGAATTTGCAATATCTAAAATATTATAAATGTTAAGAAAATAAATGAGTAAGTGAAAAAATGGCAACAAAATGTAATAAATGTCAACCAGTCTTTGTTTTAGATAAAAATGTGTTATTACTTTTTTTTTTAAAGTTTGGAACAGCATATATGTATATATTTCATTTAAACTGCTTACCATGGTTTAAAGCCAATGAATTCCCACATATTTCGCCGTGTATCCCATATTTTAGGTTTTACAAAAAAAATATTTATCTTAATAAATAAATTGACGAAAACTGTCTTACATAAATTTAGGCAGCCATGGCTCAAGGCCTAGAGCGATGAGTGATGAACGATGATGAGATAAATAAACATGTGGCAAGTAAGTAGTATGTTGTTTCCTTTCGATTTTGCACTAATAATTTATGTATTTGTTACTATGAAATGAAAATTTAACAAAAATAAGCTTAATGGTATATGTATTCTAGCACTTCCTGAAATGGTTGTGTAAAAGTTTGCCATGGAAGCGTTTATAGAAATCTACAGTAAATGATAGGAATTAACAATTTTCCATAAATTTACAGTAACGATGAATGTATGTACATATATACATCCAAGGATGGGATTTAGCCTCGTACTATCTACTACACAAATGCTATCCACTGACTGCGGTCCTTCACCAATCACCTCCGGTCCTCAGTCCTTTCCGTCCTGCTATAATCCTCTTCCACACAGTCTATCCACCTCTTCCTCGGACCAACTCTGAGCACTGAACTCTTCCACTGGAACACCCACACACTTCCTAGTGTTCTGTTATCTGGTATTCTTTTAACATGTCCTGCCCATCAAAGTTGACTTTCGGATCTACAGAATCTAAGAATTGTCTCATGCTCAATTAGAGTTTGGATAATGGATAACCGCTTTAACCTTTCAATGTAATCTATCCCATCATGCGGCACGTTTTGACACAATGCGTTTAAGTGAAGCTGGATGGATCACATATGCGACAGCCGCGTGAATAAGTTAAAATAATATGTTTGATCTTTGCCATCATTTAGAGTGTGCCTGTCTGGAGTACAGTTTACGTGAGATGGCAACGAATATGGAGGGCGACTACAAGGTGCTGGTGGTGCGTTCGAGCTGGACAGAGCGCCACGTGGCGAGGTATGTGTCGCGCCTACTGTCGCGTGGACTCGGCTCCGACCGAACCTTCACGCTCTTGGACATAGAGGACCTCATCAATAAGGTCACCACCTGGAAAGAAGAGCTGCCCAGAATCACGCCATTCTACGGTAACCACTGATTTATAGTCAATATTATTTTTTTTAATTAATGTTTACATTCACGGGGAAAAGTAACTTCAGAGACTGTGTGAGTCATACAATAGAAAAGAAAACTAGAAAGAGACTATTTTTTTAAATTGATAAACTAATGTTTAAGACAAGATTTTTTATGCATAGCACAAAGGGTAACAATCATTATAAGCAATAATTATTAGCCTGAAATATCTAAGCTCTACCATTGAGCTCTACCTCTACCATTATAAAAATAAAGTTGGTTGTTTGCAGGTGAAAAAATATAATAAGCGATAATTGTTGAATGAAACACTAGGTATATATTGAATCATTTGGCGGGTAGGAGGTAACCCGCCGTACCTTAATGGTAGAGCTCCTGTCCGACAAACGGAGGGGTGCGGGTTCGAGTCCCGTCTGCGCATGTATCTTTTCTCGGGAGAGTTTTCAATATTGATGGGTGTTTCAGGCTAATAATTATTGCTTATAATGATAGAAAGAGACCATTTACTCGTTCTTCCCAGACATAAAATCCCCATATTTGAGAGTAGTTTATATTCATCATCAAAACTTTGGAATGAAATACCACTTTTTTGTTATTTGTTTTTGGGGTGTTATGCCGTGTTGCGCTTCCTTCTTCTTTAGCCAACTTTTCGGACAGCATTACAGTATCCATCAGGGCAGATGTGCCTATTGTGCCCAGTCTATTTGAATATCAACATCCTTGCAGTGCTGCAAGAAGCTCTGCGGCTTATGGTTGCTGACTGCACAGTCAACCGCACAACATCTTAACTGATAGAATGTACAATTAAAGGAATACCTACTTGTGTTTGTGATTATATTATTTATTTTGAATTTTAAAATTATTTGCTTTTATTTGAATTTTGATTTACAGTGAAACCCTCTTAAGAAGTTCTCGCTTAAGATATTTTCCTACTTAAGAAGTTTGGTTTTTTCAGTCCCTTGAAGACCAAATGGCCCAATTTTTCCCACTTTTAAGGTTTTCCCGCCCAAGAAGTTTTCTTTTCCAGTCCCTTGGAAAACTTCTTAATAACTCAGGTACGGGACATACGTCATTCCTATGTCTACCTACGTTAAATTATCGTGAAAACAAGCTTATGTGTCCAAGCGGTTAAAAGGGTTTCACTGTATATGATTTAATTTAATTTTTTTTTTTCAATTCATTATTATATTAGAGACACTGCTGAAAACCAGCTGCATGCTGGGAGAAATCCTAAATGTATAGCTGAGCAGTGAAATAAACAAAAGCATTTTCGTTGTTTGTTTTTGGGGTGTTATGCCGTGTTGTGCTACCTCCTTCTTTAGCCGACGTTTCGGACAGCGTTGCAGTGTCCATCATCAGGGCAGATCGGGCACATCACATCGACGGATCTGCCCGATCTGCCCTGATGATGGACACTGCAACGCTGTCCGAAACGTCGGCTAAAGAAGGAGGTAGCACAACACGGCATAACACCCCAAAAACAAACAACGAAAAAGATGTATAAATTTGTAAAAATTTGACAAATAAACGTTTATATTATTATTAAGTGCCTTTCTTAAAATTTTGAATGGGAAAAATGTTCCATTTAGCCCGCTCTGTGTCGATTACACTAGCCTAACTTCAGAGCTTTATATCAAAAATTTAACGTCCGATTAGCTAAATTTGTACATAATGTTTTATTGATAAAAGATGGATGTTATTGAACTGTCTCTGTATTGTCTTCCAGCGGTGAGATGTAACAATAACCCAGTGGTGCTGGAGCTCCTGGCTGCTCTAGGAGTTTGCTTCAGCTGCAGTTCTATGGCGGAGACAGACCTCGTCCTCAGCACGGGAGTGGATGCTGAGTAAGTTGAAATTTATACTCTACCAATACCATATACATCTTGCATTCATTAGATATTTTTAATAACTTCAATGGGGTACTTTCAAATATTTACAATTATCCCTCTCAAAAAATGTATGAAAGTGATGATGCGATGCTGATTTCTAACATTATGGAAGATCTACAGTCTCTTGTGTCTAGGATGAACGAAGTATGTATGAAGAAGGAGTTAATGATGAATGTAAGTAAGTCTAAAGTCATGATTGAAAGAGAGAGTGTACAAAAACAGTATGCAATATAGTTGTGAATGATGAATACTGGGAGCAGGTTTGTGTATTTGGGAAGTATGTTAACGAGAGATGGGAAGGCTGATAGAGATATTGAAAGAAGGATAAATGCGGGTAACTCCATTAATGGAGGACTGAATGCCATTGGCGCTGACAGAAAACTAATCAAAAAAGCGAAGCTAGCAGTCCACAATGGAGGGCGGCGGTAGCCATACCCGTCTCCCAAATTGAGATAAACCCCTTATAGCAATTTTAATTGAAATAATGATACAATTTATTCCAGCCGCATAATATTTGGGCATACGGCGAAGCCGCGCACTCATCTGCTACATGCTCGCCAGCACGGAGTGGACCTGCTCGCTTTCGACGCTGACATCGAGCTGCTCAAGATCAAACAGTTCCATCCTAACGCCAAGTACGTCTTACTATCATTCTATTACTTCAAACTATGCATTTTTTATTTTTTTTATTTTTTTATTTTTAACTTACTAGGAATGGTACATATTAATTCATACTGGTCTTCCATTAAAAGCATTTGCTTGTGGATGGAAGAAGAGTTTACATTTCATATATGTTCAATTAATACAATCACGTGTTTCACATACTCGTATGTACAGTTAATACAGTAACTAAAATATATAACATCTATTTATTCATTAAGAAGAAAAACAACATTGACTGTGACGTCCCCAATAGTGAGGAATTGGAAATGGGAAAAAAGAAGGTTGGGACAGTGGCGGCTCGTGACTTTTGTTGAGCTAGAGTGCTAATATTAACATGGCATTGTTGATGTCGTAGCCAAAAATTTTTTTTTTGTATGAAGATTTTCAGGAAATCCGTGCGGCGCACGGCAAAACTGAAATTTCCTGAAAATCTTCATACAAAAAATTTTTTTTTGGCTACAACATCAATAATGCCATTTTTGTTAATATTAGCACTCTAGCTCACCAAAAGTCACGAGCTGCCACTGGTTGGGAAGTACCTGGCTAATTAGATCTGGCCACTAAACAATGCTATCGGAAGCAATGTTTCGATTTTGAATGGTGGTCTTTCACTTTGGAACGTGCTGCAAATATACATGTATCTACTAACTGAAGTCCTTGGTGTTGTCCGGTTTGTCCTGTTTTAACTCGACTGTTTTGCATTACATCTGTCTGTAAATTTGTTTGTATATTCTGTTTCTGGTTCAAGATGGTGGCTATTTTAATTGTTCAATAAAGATTCTTTTTAAAATCCCGTTTAATCACAGGAGACCACATTTGTCCCAGCTCACAGTGTTTCTTTAGCCACAGCAATGCGTGGGCGGGTCTGCTGGTATATTTATGTAAAGAAGAGTGTGGAGGCGTGGCATTGTTTTATATGCAGATCTACAGGTTTTATTCCAAAATTGATGAATTATTGCATACTTGATCTTCATAACAAGACAAAGATGACTTCTCTCGATTTCTAAAAACCACCTGTTAACCATCCCCACCCCTTAAAGCAGAATTTTGATACTTGATGGAATTTTGCACACTTGACGTTCAAAATAAAAGGAAAATAACTTTTACAATCCGATTTCATAAACTGTGTGTAAAGCTCAGGCAAACTCACCTCAAATGAGACATAGAAAATAAATTTAATTAATGAAGAATATATTTAACTGAAAAAAAGATTCGGACACATCTGGGTTCGAGTCCCCATTTTTGTGTTTCAGATTTTTAATTGAGTTTCGCTAAATATTATCTTCATTAATTAAAATACTATAAGGTTTAACTCGTTAAGTTAAAAACATAAAAATAAAAATTAATTTCATTTATTTGCGTACACTGAGTTTCGAACTGGCAACCTCTACATCCAGTTTTATGTTTCATAATACAATGTTTAATTATTGTAGGTTGATGATTCGAATCCGGTGCGGTCCGCTGGACTCCAAGTTTGGCTGCTGCCCGCGAACTGAAGCCCCGGTGCTGCTGCAAATTGCCAAAGAACTGAATCTTCAGGTACGGACAATCATTCAAATATCGCCGTGTATAAATATCTTAACTTATGCATTCTATTCCAACGTTCGCATAAATTTATCGTTGGTGTAAGTTCAGAAATACTCAGAAGGGACTAAAAACTATCTAGGGATATACGCGCACTTGCTTGCTTTTGTACTAGGGATGGTTCATTCGCGGTATTGACTGTAACCCAGTGCAACTATTGGTCAATCTCAAGCACCAATCAGTGCGGCTTCTGCTGTTCAACTGAAAGCGCAAAAATAAACTAATTTTAAATTATTGGCTCATTTGCAGTATTGTAATTATATATGTAGATGATTTATCATTACTAAAGCTTTCTATTCAAACGTTGACATAAATATATCTTTTTTTTTTAAATAGGCAATTCACCCTAAGGAGAGTGCTTTGTGCCATTAAAGTTATAAAAGATATATCTTTATTTATGCATTCTATCACCAAAGGGGCAATTCCCAAGGGCGTCGCCAGCCGATAGCCCAGGGGGCAAGTTGATATGGAGAATGAGAAAAGTATGAATTGTAGGTAAAGTCGAGAGCACATGAAGCTTTTCACTTGTAATACGAGCCTTACATCTACGGCGATTGTAATAAAGATACAGAGTCCAACATATAAAGCTACACGAGCTCTTGACTGTACAATAAATAAAACTTGTAAATAAGTTAGGTACTTAAAAATCAATAAAAATAATTTGGGAGTTTGATTTTGAATAAGTGTACAGTGTATTTTTTTTGTAATTACCAGATTTTAATATAAGGGTTGACAAAGATTAGGTTAATTAAAATATAATTTTCGGGGTTTTTTTGTAAACTTCTCTACCACTTTATTATGAAAATCTTCTAAGTTTCCATGAATAAGTTTTCTGTGTACACTCATCGTGGCCAGAACTTTTTTAGAATCTCTAGGGGGGGGGGCAGCTGCCCTTCCCTGCCCCCCTTGGCGATTCCGGTTCTAGTTAGGGATAAGGAATTGTCCCTAACCTTAAAATTAACAACTTTTGATAGTAAATTATCTATTCCAGTTCTATTTAAGGATAAGGAATGTCCATAACCTTAAAATTAACGACTTTTGATAACGAATGATTGATTCCATCTCTATTTAAGGATAAGGATTGTCCTTAACGTTAAAATTAACAACAACAATTAACTTTAATGAATAAACTAGGTTAAGGACAATACGTGAGTCAGGGCGTAAACACCGATAAGTCAAAAATTATAATTTAAAGTTTTGGTTCTTTCAATACTTCCTTGCCTCATAACTGATATAGAAAAACTAAAAAAAGAATAATAAAAAATTTAATAGATATACAACTTTATGTGCACCGAAACTTTGGATTTTTCTCACCTACCTTAGCAAAATATAAGTTTTTTACCAAATTGATTGATTGATTAGAAAAATTTCAGCTTTTTCTGACTTAGCTGTTTGCACATCCCGATCCACGAATTGAAATCGAAATTGCTCCTATTATAAATATCCAATATATCATATATCATTACTATTTAGCATTCTATCATAACGCGTCCGAGCATTTACTTAAATATTTGTGGTTTTTTGGATTTTCTTTGATTGAAGGTTTTTATGTGAAAAACACACGCATCGATTGTCCTTCGACGATTTATGAATTATGTTTTTAACTTCAGGTAGTGGGAGTATCGTTCCACGTGCGTGGTGTTGGAATGTACC
The DNA here is from genome assembly GCA_951813805.1 of Limnephilus auricula. Classification (NCBI taxonomy): domain Eukaryota; kingdom Metazoa; phylum Arthropoda; class Insecta; order Trichoptera; family Limnephilidae; genus Limnephilus; species Limnephilus auricula. Next base: position 7,136,902 of record OX638412.1, read on the forward strand.
GGCGCGGGATCCAGCTGTCGGCGCAGCTGTTTGACATCGGATTCTCCCTCGGCTTCCACATGCAGATCCTCAACATCGGGGGCGGGATGCCAGGAGACCAAGGCACTTCCATATCACCCGTAAGGCCTATTCCGACGGCATAACCAAAAAGGGAGCTGGAAATTTACAATGGTCACATTCTGATTTACGAGACCTTTCACATATTATAATGGAAAGTAAATTAGAATGTGAGCTGTGAACATTTCCAGCTGCCTTTTTAATAGCTGTTTACTTTTTAACATTATTATAACTTGATATTATAAAGCAGTATCTGACTTCCATATTTGACATCCTCCATGGTCGAGAGGTAAGACTCTCTACTAGCAATCCGGAGATTGTGGGTTCAAATACCGGCGTGTGCAAGTTAATTTTATTTGTGTCATTACACAATTAATTCATTTAAAATAATATATATATTGCATATTTGTGGCACTTCCAGAGTTGAAGATACTCTCAACATCGCCCTGGTGAAATATCACCATTGAAAATTGAAACATTACTTGAAATGGCTTTTTTAAAAAAAAAAAAAAAAAGAAAGACAAACATTCCCGGGTTACGAATAACCCAACAACATTTGAAAATCTCCTACTACTAACACACTAAGCAGAAGATGTTGCTTGTGTTGTGATGGAGGACTTAGTCAGCCGAGGAATCGAACACGGAACGCCTGGATGGGACCCAAACGCGATGCCCACTCAACCACTGACCGGTCAAATACAAATTTAGTGGATCACCAAATACCGCTTTAGTTGGTATTTGGTGACCAGATCTGAATAGCCAGGTAGGTACCCATTTCCCCACCTTCCCCTCGCCGGTACCTTCGGCCTCACAACATACTCTGGGGATGCCATACTTCACTCGCTTTAGCCATGTTTGGTGACCAGATCTGAATAGCTAGGTAGGTACCTACTTCCCCGCCTTCCTCTCCCCACACTACCTTCAGCCTCATAACATACCCTGGGATATAAGTTGGAAGCGGTTAGGACTCTTGTAAGGTATTCACATTAAAGTAAATTTGCCCAGAATGAATGAGGAAGATAAAGATAAATATGTTGTAACTTGTAACCTTTCTATCTGTTACATATACATTGTTATGAGAATAAGGCAGAGTTTGTAACTAAGCCATCAATGGTATATAATGTAAAAGTAATTCAACAAGTAATATCAAGATAAAGTGTTGGAACATGTTGTTAAGATTGTATTTATTTGCAGGTTGCACGAGAAATAAACTCCGCGTTGAATGAATACTTTCCTCCCGATAACGAAGTGGAAATAATAGCGGAACCGGGGCGCTACTTCGTGGCGTCGGCTTTCACGGTCGTCAGCAACGTCCACTCCGCCCGCAGACCTCTCTGCATGCTGGTGGAGGAGGAACAACCAACCAGCCCCGGCCTCCGAGCCCTGAGAGCCAGGAGAGTTAGAGGCAGTAATGTGCCGGGGACAGGAGTGCAGGTCCGCAGGGAAATAGCACAAGGACTGTCCAGTTTACGAGAGGACGCCAGCTCTTTGAGGGAAGTACGACAGAATCTGGCAACACTAGGAGGAGAGTTATTAGAAGAGTTAAAAGGCTCCATGAATTCGGGAACTCTAAAATTATCTCCCAGACTTTTACAAAATATCGAGGCTCAAAGACTAACTGGAAATAATCATGTTTTAGGAGGAAATGCTCAAGTTATCCCTTTAAAACGAGAAGGTAGCATTCCAGTACTAGAAGTTGCTCCCTCATCACGGGAACATACCAGAATTGCAGTAGATACAGAAGTGATTCCTCCAAAAAGAGGAGATATTCCAGCGGAAGTCGGAGAAACTGCTTCCAGTTCTACTGAAGCAGAGGTCATTCCTCCAATAAGAGAATTCATTCAAGAAGATGCAGGAGTCTCTTCAAAGAGCGAAAATACTCTGGTAGAAACGGAAGTTATCCCTTCAAATAGAGAAAATACTCTGGCAGATACAGAAGTTATCTCTGCAAAGAGAGAAAATACTCTTGCAGCAACAGAAGTTATTCCTTCAAAAAGAGACGCTGCTACCAGTTCTTTCTCTGCCGAAGATCATCTGGATATACGAAAGAGTGCTGACATTGTGGAAGGACTGATAGACAGCGTGGAAAATATAAACATCCAACAAGAAAATCCGTCGCAAAGCGAGGAGATAGTACAAGAAAACATTAATGTTCCTAACAACTCCAGAGCTAATGTCACTGTTATTCATTTGGCTGGCCAAACAGATAGTGAAAGGGTAAAGAAGACATTATTCAATGAAGATGGTGCTGCAACCTCAAAGCAGAAAGGCGGGAACGGAGGAGTGAAGGGTGAGAAGAAGCAAACTATCGGTCAACAGACGGAAGCGGAGAAGATGCACTACTATATGGATAACGGAATCTACGGCTCCTTTTCCGGGATCACTTCAGGGAGGATGGTTGTCAACCCACAGCCATTGGAGGTGACTTTCATCATCAAACCTACTATTTTCTGTCTCTGATGTATCTCGGAATTGCTTTCAATTTAAGTGTCATTTTAAAATTTCAACTGATTGTGTCAAGAATTCAAACAAAAGTACCTGTAGTATAATATTTTTTACCAAAAAATTATTTTAATTCTATATTTGAAATGCGAATTTCTATTGTTTCTATGTCTTATACTGAGGCCGTACCTGCGTGTATCGTCACAAAGTAATGCGTGTCGATACTTCGTACGCTTTGACACAAAAAAAAATTTTAAATAACAAATTTGAAATACGTCCTAACGTAATAATGGCAGGTCACATTTGCGCGTATCGTATCATAGCACGAAGCTTCGTGACGATACACGCAGGAGCGGCTCCAGCATTAGGGTTAATCATGACAAGCAAAGTCAGATTTCATAATATTTTAAGAGTCAATTTTTAACCAGTTTTGGTTATGGTTTCATTGTATAATGCGGAAAATGAAATTCTTTAGAAAATTATCGTAAAATATTTAAATATTTGTGCCTGAGCTTCGCAAAATGAAATAACTCACGCTTTTTGGCCATATTTTTTTTGTGAATAAATCAATACAGGCGACTGGTATTAAACGGGAATTTAAACCTTATTGCCATCTAACATCTTACTCCAAACATAAGGAGTGTTATTGTTAGCGGCCTGATCCTGAATTTTACATGACCTGGTGCATCACGTTAATAATTGGAGGTATGATTTTTGTAATAAGCACATCCGAATCGAATACCCAACACCCGGAAATCAATCAATATCAATATCGGTATTTATAGGACATTTGCATATTTCATATTTTACAATAAGAAGGAGAGATGAAACTCTCAGCAATAACTATTTAGTATAATTGAATTGCTACATTTTAGCGGTTCTTTGTTCGTTACAGGAGTTGCCGGGCCTCTACGAGCCCTGTGTGTTGTGGGGCCCCACTAGCGATGGGCGTGACCTGGTGTCGCAGGAGGCCCTCCTCCCCCCGCTGCCCCTCCCCAGCTGGCTGCTATTCCGCAGTGCCGGGGCCTATACCTCCGCTACCTCCACCAGCTTCTGTGGACTCGCCAAGCCCAAGGATTATGCTTACGCCACACAGAGCACTTGGTAAATATTTAGACTAACTAACTAGACTAACCAACTAACATTTTCATTTCTACAGTATTCAGTCTACTTTCATCCTTTCTTTGCCAGTTCCATGCTTCACTGCCAAACATTGGATAGGTACCATCACTCCATTGTGAACTGCTAGCTTCACTTTTTGGACAAATATTTAGCAATTACATAAAAATATTTACATCTAGTCTTATGGCGCATCGTATGTATATCAAATCCCAAGTATATCCAACAATTCGATTTGAGAGAATATCAAAATACAAATGTAAAATACTATGTAAAGGAGAGCAGACTGCCTGATTGACAATCAGTTGTTAATCAGATCGATTGTCATATCTCATGCACATGTAGGCCTTGCTAAGTCTTTCTACAGTTATTTCAATGGAGCCTGTTTGAAGGAGGTAGTAGATTGATCTGTGCACCGGTGCACACACCAAAACTCGATGGATGCGAGCGGAACACCTGTTCACAGTTTTTTTAAATTTTTTTTTATTTATATAATACATGTTACATAATTGTGACATTTACATAAAGTTGATATATTAAATCACCATACTAGGCGGCTGCCTGTATCATGGTGACCAATAGAGTATAGTTACATTGTATGAAATATGAAGTCTAGTGTAAACATGGAATTAGTATAAATCATGTTAAATATTGGAAAAATTATAATAAAAAGTAGAAAATAGAAAGGAGAAAAAAAGTACATTAGCATTAGATTATATAAACAGGCTTCTAATTCTATCGCATTCACTCATCAAAAAGTCTCCAAGCGTCTTCCTGAAAGTGTGATATTTGGTTATTGTCTTTATTTCAATTGTTAAGTTATTGAAGATTTTTGGAGCAAGAAAGTTAAACTGTGACTGGGCCATTGAGGTTTTTGTTACTGGAATTATATAGTTGCATTGGTTGGAATATCTTGTATTATATTTTGATTCAAAAACATATTTTTTAATAAATTTAAATTTAAAATAGCAAGAAATGAATTTTACATATAGGGATTGTATATTAAGTATTTTAAAGTCTTTAAATAAGTCCTTTGTGGGATGAATGTAATGTACTTTGTAGATAGTCCGTATTATCAATTTTTGAGCCTTTACTAATGGATCTAATATAGTTTTAGAACACCCTCCCCAGACAACAATACCGTAAGAAATTATTGATTGACATAGAGAAGAGTATACTGTTTTTAATGTCTTTTTATTTAGTATAGTTGATGCTGGCTTCTTGAGAATGGGTCGTTTCTTCGACTTGCTTTTGTGTAAGTCGGCTCGCATGTGAAACGATATACTGGCATCTATTTTTCCTCCTTCATATAATTCGGACCTCTATTCAAGACCTAATAAATACCTACAGCCCCTTAACCCGCCCCAAAATGGCGACATAGTTCCCCTGTTTTTTTTACACTGTGCAGTAAGATGCTCTTGTGAGGTGTGATATTTGGACACAACCTAACCTAACTGAAGCTTAGTTAAAGTAATATATTATTTCTTCTAGGGACATCTTGCATCAGCTGCCGAAGATCCGAGAAAGGCGTCGACTGCAACCAACCTACGCCCCTCTGGAGCTGCCTCCTCCATTTTCCATCTTCAAGCCGACCCTCTCCTGCATACACGCCAAGGACCTCGTTCCCGCTTTCGTCGGCAGCCAGCCCGCCCCTGTCCCCCTGCAGAACTCCCCCATGTACCAGAGAGTGTCACCAACTTCCACCGTGGAGACGCCCACGCACGATCAGATCACCATGAGTCACTTGTCGGAAGCTTTCAGATCGTGTTTGTCTCCTTTCTCCTGTTCACCGTCTTCTGTGGGATCTCCCAATTCGATCCTTAAACTGTTTCCTAACCACAAAATGAAAATGAACTCGGAATTGTTGAAGAAGAACGTCAGATTTGTTCAATCTCCCGACAGTGTTTCTTCGTACTCCGCTGCGGGGCCTTCGAGGGATCCTCCACACTCAAGTACAAGGGTTTTGAACACGCCGTTGCAACACAGCATTCATTTGAACAGTTTTAACAATCTGCTTAACGCTAACATGAGCGGATACAGCACTCCTTTTCCGGATATGTCTGCATTCTTGACTCCTTCAACCTCAAGCAACATTCCTTCCACTTCCAACATGGCGGATGTGTACTCTCCGTTGTCCAGTTCCCCTTCGTCTTCTCCGCCGTACACCATCGATCTGAGAAGCTTCATGACTCCGCCTGAAGAGTTGGCTGATTCGTCGGAACCTCCGCTGGTGGTGCGAGTGCAGCGGGCGCCCAATTCCCCGGTGCGTACAATGAGGATTGCACCAGGTCAAGGTTTGGGAGAGGATGAAGATCCTAACAAGTCTCCCACAAACCCCACCTTTTCTCCGACACGCGGAAGGTTCTCCAGAACTTAATAATACAGGAAAAATAATGGAAATAAAATAAATTTTTATCAGTGGACATTGTTGTTGGTCTATTTTATCTGTTATTTGTGATTCATTGTTTCGCACTCTCTGCAATTTTTAAATGCATTCATTCGTTTTAATCGGAAGCCATATATATAGTTTGTTTTAATATTTTTAAATTTTTGATATTAATTGTAATTTGTTGATCAAATGCATGCATCGTAAGTTATTTTAATAAAGTTTTTATATTTTTATTTAGTGTGCTATTTTCTGTGAATACATATGCCAGTCCCACGATTCCCAACTCTGTACCGACAGCACTGTCATAGATCGCACCCAATGCTATATTTGGTGACTTAGAAGGAGTGCTGCAGTTCACGGGGTGGTGTTTGTCCAGGTATTGGTTATGGATGCGTCCTGCCCATTTGCTGTCACGGGCCAGATCAGTAGAGGCTGGTTGTATGACCTCTCAAGGCGGGGACTGCCTTGCACCGCAGTGGGGGGGGATGAATTCATACTTCTGTTGCTCCTGGACACATTGACCCCCAGATTCCTACCCACCTCTCATACCTCTTCCTTCCCAGACCTCGCTCTCCATAAAAGACCTTCCACACAAGATGACATGGGCCCCGAGGGAAATTATTTTAATAAAAAAGACAGTGGGACCAATCGGGATGTTGTGAGGCTGAAGATGAGTCGGGAGATGGGAAAGGAGAAGGTTGGAAAGTAACTGTCATGTTTTATTAACACAGAGGACAGATGTAATAAAATGCAGCAAATATTGTAAAGTATTTAATCACCATCTTCCACACGGAAAGTACAGACACCGGTCCCCAGTCAGAGACGGAGCGAGACAGCATGACTCTATGTACAATTGTTGCTCACACTTATTATTAATAATATAGTTAATTATACACTGACTGACATTATCTCTTGACAATGTTGTTACAATTATATTAAATTAATTTTGGTTGCCACCATAGAAAATAATAAAAACGTAAAAAAAAAAAAAACAAAGAAATTTTAACAAAGATTTACAGATTCTGGTGAAAAACAACAAATTATGTTGGTGTGGTTCACACTACCAACGCATATGATGACTTCGGTGACCAGAATGTTCAGTGGAAACTTTTTAAGTGCATGAATATTGAGTACAAACTTTTCATTGGATGTTAATTCTTCACATGATAATTCATCATGTCTCATATTGGTTTCAGTTGCCTCGTCAGCGGAGGCACTTCCTCTCTCTCTAAAATTTGAAATTATGGCCTAGAACAACCAGAAAAAATGGAAAAAAAATATTTAAAAGCTGAAAAAATCAAAATAATCATTATTAATATTATTTTGAGGTTTCAACTTAATTTTCTCTCTTCAAAATTGGTTTTTCACTCTCCTGTAAAATATCAATCATCTCACATTGTTTTATTATATTGATATTCAAATATCGTCATATTCAACCTATCGCCGAAAGAATGTTATTACAAATAAAGAATTCTTAAATTTACTCGTATTTGTTTGCAGTTAGTCATTAATCTAAATGAATCTTTAACTTTAGAGACAACTCGTAAGAACTTAAAAGAAAAATTATAAAGTAAAAAAAAAAGTAATAATGACAATTTAAGTGAGGTTAAGTACCCATTGTTTAGTTTAACGTTTGGAATGCCTAGCTCTGAGACCTAATACCTCTGTACTATGCCGAGAGTAAAACTCCCACAAACAAAATGTATTAACGTCAGATTACCGTATGGGCATGCCGACGCTCAACGGATATAATTTTTTTGTATCCAATGGGTAGGTACTTTGGCAAGTTAAAATAATAATTTTACAAAGTGAGGTTAAATGAATTATTTAGGTGGCAACACTAAGCAAGATGGCGGCCTACAGCTAATGATATGAATGATTTCTTCCAAGCGAGTCTTCACAGATTTGGGGTTACCAGACGAAAATATAAAACAATCAAAATATTTGATGTAGTTACCTAGGTGATGTATGGGTGAGGTTTTGCTATGTTGGCCAAGGGTTTAATTCACAATATTGGTTTATTTTACATATTAAAGCAGTTAAATTTAGAAACAGTTTCCATAATTTTAAAACAATTGTCAAATCATTCAACCAACCAAAATTGATAAGAATTTTTTTGTGGAATCCCGAATGAATTAATAATTTTGGCGGTAAAAAGAATAAGAAATCCGTTTTATGTACACACCATACTTCGAAAGTTCTTCAGGCCAGAACTAGAGAGTTCTATGCACTAAACAAAAATGATTAAATCTGGTAACCCGGTGATAAAAAATTAAATAAAATAGTTTGCTGAACCTTACAGAATTTTTTATATGCATGTAATTTTGATAAAAAAAGCTATTGTGTACATTAAAAAGCAATGACAAATTGACACTAAGCGATATAGCACAGTTTATAATAATATATTATGACTATACATAATTTAATACAGATATTTAAAATATAGCCACATTAATAATTAACTAACAAACAAAAAAAACATAATTTTAAAAAGCATGATTTTGTATTTAATTTTCCATCTGGCAAATATTATGATAATATCGCTTATTTAAAATTCAGATCTATGTATATTTTGTGCAATTGACTGAAAAAATTAAATAAAAGTTGACTTTTTTAACCCGTAGGGGCCAGATCACTGCATTTGCAGTGTTGAAGAATCGTGCCCAAGCACGGTAAAAAGCACTGCAATTGCAGTGTCGACCTTGTACATTCGTTTTTAACTTCAGATTAAACCTCTTCTAGTTTATTAAAGACAAAAAATAAAGATGTCACTTATGGTATTGTCTGCTTCTGTTGGCTTTACTGAAAATATATTTTTATTTATCAAAGTTTCTCGTCGGCCCCTACAGGTTAGATGAAATTATGTAAATACTCTTGTTTCTTTTTTTCTGTTAAAGAAAAACATCAAAAAGTTATTCATAATGGGTTACGAATAACCTGACAATATTTTTGGGGTATAAAGGCAAAAACGCTACTCTCCAAAAATGAGAAAATTGAGTTACAAATGCCAATCTATGCGCAATGTCCGTAGCTACAAGATGGTTTTTGAGATGCCTAGAAAAATCGAACTGAAAATAGGGTTTAGATGAAAATCACCACTCTCCACAAAAGCCAATCACAAGTCTGAATTCAAAATAAATTCAACATCACCAATGAACACATTATTATAACATTTTTTTAATTATAATAATTCACTTTGAATTATAGTTTATAAGTTATTACTAATAAAATCACACGAAAAATGCGTAGTATTGTTTGAATCAGTTTTTGTGATTTACCGAAAACAGCACTTTTGGAGAGTGGCGTTTTTGCTTTTCCCCTCATTTAAATTCATCCTACTACCATCATTATAAGCGGAAATTGATGCTCGATCAATATAGGGACTTGGAGGAATGGGAACTGCCCACCTTCCTCTACGTCCTATAAATAAACCAGTCTATTGATTGCAGTTAATTATAAAAGCGTGTATCGTCTGTCTTTGTTGCTTTGAGATTTAGTAAAAAGATTTAGTCTAAATTACAGAGCATTAGTTATCAGAATCCTCGAATTAGAATTATTGGTAAATAATGGAATATTTTTTTAGAAAAGATACATAAATGTTCTGGGATCCAAATTTTGAATATTAATAATAATTTATTAGCCACAAAACAATTTGAAAACGATACATAATTATTATATACATTAATATCAAAGATTTACATGTTACATGTGTGTAAATAGAAAAACACGTCAGTTAGTTTTACACTTTGCTATTATTATTCTTAATACATTTAAATAGATTCTTTATAAAATTTATTCATTTGTGCATTATGGAATATTACAATAATCAATAATTTACTGCTATATTATTAACAATACATAGATGAGAGTACAGTCCCTGCAAAAAATGTGCCTGATTAAATTCACATTGTTTCTTCTGTGGGATTGGTGAATCTTCTAGATGAATTACTTTTGCTCAGGACTGTACTAGAATGTTGGGTTTACTAGGTGTAAATGCTAGAGGTTAATTATAAAAGTGGTAAGTTATAAAAACTACAACCGTCGAGGAAGAATTGTAATTATAAAATCGTCGATGAATAAAAAAAAATAAGCGACTGAAATCAGATAACAGGTGGAACGACGGCATCACTAATTGTATGTTGTGAAGTTGTGGGAAGGGAAAGGAGATTAGGGAGAGGAGGATTGGGAGGCACCTAGCTATTCAGAATTTGTCACTAAATATGGTTAAATCCATTTGAGGGCCTTAGAAGCAAAAACGCCACTCTCCAAAAGTATTGTTTTCTGTAAATGACAAAAAACCAATCAAAGAATGCTTCGCATTTTTCGTGTGATTTTTTAGTAAAATGTTAAAAAGTGTAATTCAAAGTGAAATATTATAATAAAAAATGTTGTAATAATGTGTTCATTGGTCATGTTGAATTTATTTTGAATTCAGGCTTGTGATTGGCTTTTGTGGAGAGTGGTTATTTTGATTGTTAATCGCTGTGGAGAGTGGTGATTTTCATCCAAACCCTATTTTCATTTCGATTTTTCCATGATTTGCAGTTGATTTTTCTAAGAATCTCAAAAACCATCTTGTAGCTACGGACATTGCGCAAATATTGGCAATTATAACTCAATTTCGTCATTTATGGAGAGTGGCGTTTTTGCTTTTAAGCACCACATTTCAACTCTGAATAGTGGTATTTAACAATGATGACAATGCAAGTAACATCACTCTGGCAATTTAATTCCACGCAGGAATTAAATCCAAAGTTAAATGTGTATATTGTTAATAGGTTAATCTAAAGAGCGGAAGAACAGAGAAAGGAGTGAATGGAGAATATAAATTGATGGAAACACCGCTGGAAGACATGGCACAACTAAATTGAAACATCAAGAGACAGAATGACACAGTATAAATGTGAATTGCATTCATTCATGTATAATTTTTGTGTCCCCGTGTATAATTTCCAATTCGGGTGCAAATTTTTTTTATCCATCGACGATTATTCATAACATTTTTAATTTAACTTATATTTTAAAAATAAAACTACATCAATAACATACAAATATTAAACAAATTTATGAAATCACGACATCTAAGTGAATAAAATTTTATTTTGTTGACTAAATACTCGCGCCTTAATAAATTAGTGTAAAATTGAAATTATTAGCTGCGAGTTAAATAATTTAAAATATTAATCTACACATTTTTAAAACTAACTTATTACAATTATAAAATACAAGGTTACATAAGTGTTTTTTTTTTTAAACAATAATATTTTATATAAATACTTAAATTCAAATGGAAATGTGTGAAGATCACTGCCTCTAATGCCTTGTTCTGACTAGGAGATTATTTTAGTCGAGTAGCGAATATATTAGTAACTAAACGTGTCCGAACACCACAATTTTAGTAGAGTAGGCTAGTCAGCTCTTTAGTAGATTGAATCCATTTGGTTCTATTTTTTCAGCGAGTAAAAACCCCCTCAGCGCATCCCTGCGCACTGACATGCGCAGTTCATTCGTAGACGCAGACGCGCGCAATATGTCGTCCCGTTAGAGCAAAAATACTACTCTAAAATTGTTTATTTTGGCGGCTATTTAATCTATTTTCGTGACCATAGTTTATTTATTTTCATCTCATTAATTTATTCTTCTACCTCTTCTAAAATAAGCATTACAATCAGCTTAATTAGCGTATTAACTTTATTGCGTTGCAGCCCGTCATGTCGTGACACGTCGCTTACTAATGAACCCTACTCGACAGCAGTGCGAACACTTTTTGGTGAGTCAAGTAGCGAGTTACTCGCCACTCGACTTACTACTTGTCAGGTCAGAACAAGGCATAAGTGTTGTTATTCAAAAGAGGTATTTTCATAGGTATTACCTAAGAGTATGGATATTAGAGAGACGGCATGTGAAGTGTGCCCGCGCGCTCCAAGTGTGCCTTTTCGAGAATTCTACCCACACGGCTGACATTGGCTGTCACCATGTAAAATGGCTGTTGTCGGAACGTATTAAACGGCCAAAAACCAGCAGCCAATGTAAGCCGTTTGGGTAAAATTCTCGAAAAGGCACACTTGGAGCGCGCGGACACACTTCATATGCCGTCTCTCTAATATCCATACTCTTAGGGTATTACCAATTGCCAATATCTAGCCACAACACCTAAAAGATTACAAATGCCATAATTATAAAAGAGAAGGGGAGGAGGAAAGTTTGGAAGAACCCGGCTAATCAGATACAGTTATTAACCTTTGGAGTGCCGAGCGCCTTTCTCCCTCATTTTAAATACAAAATTATATAAAAATATTAATGATTTTGTTATATTTTGGCTTCCCCAATTGGGGTACGTTAGTGGTAGTAGTAGTAGATAAGTGGAGAGGGAAGGAGATGGGGAAGTTCCTGGCTATTCAGATCTGGTCACCAGACACGGCTAAATCCATTTCAAGCAACGTTTCAATTCTGAATGGTGGTATTACACCAGGTCGACACTGAGAGTATCTTCCACTCTGGAACGTGCCACAAATATCCTACATATTAATTAAATGAATAAAATTGTGAAATAACACTAAATAATCAAATTAAATTTATTTGCGCACGCCGGGATTTGATCCTGCTACTTCCGGATTGCTACTCGAGAGCCTTGCCCCTAGAGATCGGAGGCTATCAAAAGACAAACATTTAAAAGCAAAATATTACTTAGAATGATTTTAGCTGTGATTAGTGACTAAATCAGAAAAGCCAGATGCGTCATTATTTTATTTTCCCTTAAGCTTCAAAAAATTATCTGATTGAATTACATTTAGATTTTTTGAATGTATTTTGGCTTTTACCATCTTTTGGCGAAGTGGTCAAATTTGCTAAATACCTTTAAAAGAATACACAATATAAATTTTACATAATTAATTATAATAAAAAACAAAGATTTAATCAATAAATACTTAAAATTTTGCCTAACAATACAAACAACTTTCATGTAAATAAATTGTGCTTTTTTTCACAAAATTACCCAATATTAGAAAAAAGGTCCAAAAATGATTCGAGAAAGGATTTAATAAAAAAAAAACGTTTATCACTTAAAAAAGAACTTGAATCAATCTTAAGTTTATATAACCTCAAATATTCTCGCAAAGTTAAATGAAGAAATAATTACATCATCCAGTTTATTAGTTAGACATCTCTAAATACTATGTTTTGAGAGCAATATTTGAATTCTCACCATAAATCAAATATTATTTGCAAATGTCTGTGTTTTTTTATATTAAATATGTTATAAAATAATACCGGAAGGCATAATGGTCCAGTACATTAGTATTACATTTTGAAATATCCTACTAATGTACCAGAAAACATCTACATTTTGTTTAACCTCTAATTGGCCGCAGTCCCCCCCGGCAGGTCCGGATTTTTGAAGCGATTTTGCCCCTTATGTATAAAAAATTGTATGAAGAACAAGGTCAGAATCGCTTGGGCCATTCTCGTTCTTGACATAACAAAATACTGGATAGCATTTAGCCACTCCGAATAATTCAAATTAATTGACAATGACGCGCCGAGCACCAAAGATGGCGGACAAAATGGCTGCGGCTTGATAATATGAACGCAATCATATTCGAAGCCTATATTTATTCATTGTTTTTTATATAAATCCATTGTGGAAAACATAGATTTGAGTGATTATTAGGAAGTTCGTTTTATCAACATTATTTTGATGTGATTTTTGTAATATATCACAAAAGAAACGTTATAAAAATTGAATTCGTAAGAAAGCTGAGAACTGTCAAATACTTTACATTGTATTGAAAAAATATATTTTTTCTATGCTGGCCTTCAACAGGTTAATTCACCACAAGTTTTTCTGCATTATAATTGATTTGGTGGTGTTTATGAGTAATCTGAGTATTGTACCAGATAGAGGATATACTTTTACATATAACTGTATACTCAAATCAAATTGCGATTTTTCAGAGATGTCTGACTGGAAGATTGACATTCGACTGATAAAAATATTGTCCTAAAACAAAAATCAAAGAAAATAAAATTTAGAATACGAATTAAAATTAGTCTCAACAAATGAAATATAAAAATATTATTTTTCTGTTTGTTTAAAAGCAGTTGCCTTGTAATAAACGTACCTACATAAATAATTAATAGCAAAAAAAATTAACAAAATAAATATAAACAAATTCTCTCTTAAACTAGAGGTGCATTTTATAACAAGAAATAAATTTTAAGAGGAACGGCTACACGGCCTTTTTCATGCAAAACTTAATTTTGGTTTTGATGCCAAAATTCTAAACAAACCTAAATAATAAAAAAAAATTATAGCAAATAATATATCTTGTAAGTACATGGTTTATTTTAATTATTTGTGTTTTAAATAAATTAAAAAATACAGGCCATTAACCACTCGAGCGCTTTTTGCCACATTATGGCACTATTTCCAAAACCTCGGATTGCTTTGTTGCCAGATTTGCCATGTGGCAAATTAAATTTTTTTTATTTTAATTAAAACGACTATATAATATATTGTACATTCAAAATATAACAAAATAAATATTCTCTAGATTGTTTAAAATGTTTTAAGGTTAAAGATTTTATTATATTTTTTTTTATAAAACCTACAAATATATATAAATATAGATGAAAGATAGGGGAATTCATCGGGTACATAGAACTATAATCAGTTTGTATGTCTCCATGTTCTAAGTCGGAGGTATGATTTTTTTAATGTGGGTGGAAAAATTTCCTTTAGCAATCCGAGAAAAATATTTTAATTGCCTGTCCCTCCAGTGGATAAAGAATTCAATTTTTCATGATTTTAGAGGTAACTTTGGCAATTATATGCGAGTTAATGTAAAAAAAAAAAAATTGTCCTACCTTGCAAGTAATATGATGAAATATAAATGAAAAGAAAAATAATTAAAGGAAACTTAAATTACAAATGACAAATTAACATTGGAAAACAAATTGGTTTCAAAAAATTTTTAATTTCGACACAAAAAAACTTATTTTATTAACTCGCAAAAAAAAAGCCTAATTCACATGTAAAATCAAAAAAAATAAAATTCTCTAATGGTATATAATTTAAAACACAAATAAATGAAGCAGCTTACATCCGCACTAGATATGTGCTATAAATTTAAATTTTTTTTTAAATTACATATTTAATTTTTGGATATTTTAGCCTCAAATCCAAATTTAAGTTTTATATGAAGAAGGCCGAACAACCGTTCCTCTTAAAGTGCCCATTTACTTTACTAGATTATCAATTTAAGTACTACACATATTAATATTAAAATTTAGGGAAATATACCTTTTACACCACCGTACTGAAAATTCATAGAAGTGTGATCTATACTGATTTTGAAATAAAATTGACATTGCCAATTTACATAATATCTGTCAACTTCCAGACCCTAGACAGGCCAATAAAATTGATTATCTGTTAAAAAATTTAAAACGGTTTCACTCAATTTCACCAGAAGTAAGGAAAAATTGAACTTACTTGTAACGGTATATTCGTTCAGTGAGTTATACATAATACTGTAAGAACGAAGATATTTGTAAAAATATGGATCTATTTTATGTTATTTATAAATGCTTGTTCAATGCTTGAATTATCGGTTTTGCAATGGAAGCCATGTTGAATATAGTCTGTCTCAAGTAAAAACTATGAAATTAAATTAAATTTTATACAAATGTTCTTATGACGCCCCGGTGCCACAATTATTATATGATGTTTGACTGGTTAGCTGCCACAAAATTTTTAGGACATTAACGAACTATGTAAACCCAAACGGTCCCAATCAGAACCAACGACAGTAAACAGGTTCATAAAGATTGTAATAATTTAGTGACTACGACTGAAAGTGTGTCCCGATTTAACGATTTCACCAAATAGTTTGTCACAATTTAGAGACTTCAACTAATATTGTGTCACAATTTAAGAACTTCAACTAACATAGAATTACAATTTTGTTAATTCCAACAATAGTGACTTCAACTAATATTGTGTCACAATTTAAGAACTTCAACTAACATAGAATTACAATTTTGTTAATTCCAACAATAGTGACTTCAACTAATATTGTGGTACAATTTAGTGACTTCAAATAACATTCCGTCACAATTTAGTGACTTCAAATAACATTCCGTCACAATTAAGTGATCTCAAATAGCATTGCGTCACAATTTAGTGACCTATAATAACATTGCGTCACAATTTAGTGACTTCAAATAGTATTGTTTCACAATTTAGTGACTTCAACCAATGTTGTGCAGTCATTATTTCAAATAATATTGTGTCACTTCATCCTATATTGTGAAGTCATTATTTCAATAATATTGTCACAATTTAATGACTTCAAATAATATTGTGTCACAATTTAGTGACTTCAACCAATATTGTGAAGTCATTACTTCAAATAATATTGTGTCACAATTAAATGACTTCCAATATATACTGTGTAATCATTACTTCAAGAAATACTGTATCACAATTTAATGACTTATATTGTGACTTCAACTAATAGTGTCACAATTTGATGTAGAGCTATAACTACAACAACTGATGTAGAGCTATAGCTACAACTAATGAGCTATAATTTAGTTACCACTACTGTTATTGTGTCATATTTTAGTAACTTCAACTAACATTGCATTACAATTTAGTGACTTCAACTAATATTGTGTAAAAATTTAACAACTTCAATTAATATTGTGACACAATTTAGTGACTTCAGCTAATATTGTGTAAAAATTTAACCACCTAATATTGTGTCACCGCAGGCGCCATACAAAATAAAATGCGCAGACAGTTAAATCATTGCGTAGATGCTAAAAGTAAGAGTTAGAAATATGACTACTTACATTATAATATGGTAATATCAAGTTCAGATCCTAATTGGTATACATGACATGTACACAATGTGTCGTGTTGTTTGTTTTTTGGGCTGCAGTTTGCGTAACAACTCAGTCAGACAGATATACATGTATATCTACCGGGGTAGGGTGTATTTAACAAGGAGTGAGGAGAAGTGTGACAGGGTAGACAGGGTGGGAGAGCTTGTTAGCGCGCCGCCCAGCGCTGCACCGCCTCCTCCCACTCGGCCGCTTGCGCCGCCAGAGCTGCCAACTCCGCCCCTCCCTAGATTAAATAAATATTACAATTTTGTTAATTCAACTGTTAATTCGTCATATTTTAGTGACTTCAATTAATATTGTGGTACAATTTAGTGGCTTCAACCAACAATGGGTCAGAATTTAGTGACTCCAACTAATTAAATATTGTGCCACAATTTAATGACTTCTAATAAAATGGTGTCACAATTTAATGACTTCAAATAATACTTTGTCACAATTTAATGACTTCAATTGTGTCACAATTTATTGAATTCAAATAATACTATGTCACAATTTAATGACTTCAAATAATATTGTGTCACAATTTATTGAATTCAAATAATACTGTGTCACAATTTAATGACTTCAAATAATATTGTGTCATAATTTAGAGACTTCAATTAATATTGTGAAGTCATTACATCAATTGCTATAACATATATTAAATGTATGTACATCATTAAACTACTAGGACCAGTTGTTTAACCGACTGTCACATTAGACATTGTCACAAATCGTTAATCAGCGACACTTTGGATATTTTACATTTGAACGTCTCCCGTTAACCCTTGATTGATCAATTCAGCCCGAGAGCGCTTTATCAAATTTTACAACGGGTTTTTCAATCAGCCCCTTGATTAATCTGTAATTTTTTGACGATTTTGGCGCTAGATGGCGGTTTATAACCATTTTGACATTTTTGGCGCTAAATGGCAGCCATTCACAGTATTGAGGTTATTTGATGATTTTAACACTAGATGGCAGTTTATAACCATTTTGACATTTTTGGCGCTAAATGGCAGCCATTCACCGTATTGAGGTTATTTGATGATTTTAACACTAGATGGCAGTTTATAACCATTTTGACATTTTTGGCGCTAAATGGCAGCCATTCACCATATTGAGGTTATTTGATGATTTTAGCACTAGATGGCGGCAGTTTATAACCATTATGACGTTTTTGGCGCTAATTGGTATTTTTCGCTTTTAGCCCCTTCAAGTGTCAAATATTCAAAATGGCGATGATTGTGTAAAACGTGACGTTTGGCCCAAAAACTAGTCCATAGTATCTTTTGAATTTTAAATGTTTAGCCATAAAAATTTGTATTTTTCAATAATTTTTGTGGTGGAATCCATTGCAATATTATGATTAAGTAAATGTACATTTGTTCAATTAGGCGATCCGCTCACTGAGGCAACTGAAAACTGTCAACTGGCAACTGTCTTTGTATGACAATGTGATGGCCCGCACACTACACAATCACTCAAAAACCCGTTGTCAATGGTAACGCAAGCGGTGACTCGCGACTCGCACTGCTGATTGCTGTGGCCAGCCATTGCTAGTTGCCAGCTGATTGTTCTTCGTCTATGGTTAAACAAGCTTTTTGACCAAGCAAGACATAGAAACCAGCCGGTTTTAGTTTGGTTTCAGTTGCCTCGTCAGCGGAGCGCCTTAGACTGGTGAAGTTACCGTATTATTTAGTTGTAATATTCGACAGCAATCCACTACAAAATGTTTTTTTTTAAAAATTATTATTCTAAACACATAACATAATTCATATGATAAGCTTCATAATATTAACAGTTAGGTATTATATTGGATAATATAATTGATAATAACGCATTGGATGGTTTTTTCGTATATTAAAATCATTTAGAAAAGTCATGACTAGGAGACCGAAACTTTAACATTATTTTTTATGGAAATTCGCATTATTTTTTGGGAAAAGCGGTATTATTGATTAGCAAAAGTGGAATTTTGCAACAAAGGTGATGACATATTAACATTTTGGAATAATTACAGCAAAAAAACTGGCAATATGGTTGTTTTTCCTTTTTTGTTTTTAAGCGAATGATACACAGTTTGTGATGTGAAATTAGCGAAGATCGATTTATGACTATTCAAGCTTGTAAAAACCATAGACAAAAAGATATTTAGTTGATTAGTCAGACACAGTGGATATCTATCCCTTCGGTAATGGTATGTAATTTTGCAGGCTCCAGTCATGATCAATTTTTTAACAAAAATTCACTGTTTGTTTTTTGTATATGTTGGTGAACATCTATACTGCCGTGGTAAGAAAAAAAAACAGTTTATTCTTTGAGTCTCATGGAAGATTCTGTGTTTTTACTTACAACGGCAGTTTACCTATTGTGGAGAAGACTTGAACTAGTCTTTCAAATTTAAACACTTACATTGTTTACACATGATTTATATTTGTGATGTCTGGTGAAATTAAACATATACAACTATTCCTATAAAGGTGTGCAGGTGTAAACATAAATGAACAAAACAATAAAATAAACAAAAAAACGAAAATATAAAACAAACCTCGATAACAAAATAAACTGTCGATGCGAAGATGGTCTCCTATCGGTTAGGGGTGGCGGACACCTAGAGAGAAAGAGGGCAGGGGGAAATTATAAAAATAATATTATAAAAACATGCCTGGAATTATAAAAATAAACAAATAAAAAACGGTAAAAAGTATGCCGAAAAGGATATAAGAAATATATATGTATTAAAATTGTTGAAAGAGAATAATATTGCTAACTAGGTATCATAAAATGGGGAGACTTTGTCAATTTACAACTTTGAAACTAAATAACTTTTTTATAAAAACATTTATCGTGGATCATTTGGTATTTTTCAATTGCTTTGTATGTAATTGAGGAATTATTATTGTTGAGCATTGTAATTTGATCATACGTATAAGTACAACAAATTTTAATGTACAGTTTAACTGCAAAAAAGGGACAAAATATCAAATATGTGAAACTGGGTAAATCATTAGCCCTTTCCGACCGAAAATGTCCGAAATCCGATGGGCCACACTAGTAAAGCTCAAAATTATGATCCCATAGGGCTAGGCGACTTACTGTTCGAAACATGCACGATTAAAGGTACCCTACATAAGCAGCTCCCGCACATTCAATCGACTCCAGTTCCGTTCCCAAAAACAGATTTATTTTCTGTCAGGATTTTTTTCAAATCAAACTCACGATTGTATGAAGCCGGTCGGAAAGGCTTAGTTGAAATTAAGCGCATTTGTACATAGAGCTATTTACAAGTGACTCGAGCTTCATGCGCATAGCACTCGCTCCGCTCGAGAGTACCTGCCATACGATTTGGCTAGTATTGTACACAATGCTACATGCATCGTGTACAAAATAGTATGGCTGGCACTCACGAGCGGTGCGTGTGCTATGCGCATGAAGCCCGAGTCGCTTGTAAGAAACTCCACGTACGAATGCACTTATTGAGATACATATGTGACTTCAAAAAACCCCAAAGCAACAAGTTACATGGTGTGAAATCACACGATCCAACTGGCAAATTCTAATTCTCATTTCTTGGAATTATTTATCCACTTTGTTTTGAAGAGTTTTCATTTTCAACGTACTATCGTTACTTAAATTTTTTTTTTTTTTTTCTATTAAAATTTAAGTAACGGTAGTACATTGAAAATTAAAACTCTTCAAAACAAAATGTCTAGAAATTGTTACATAGTTAATGCCCAAGAAATACAAAAAATTATTTATCCACATCTACGAAAGAAGAAGATTCTGCAAATTTTTCAAAAAGGAACGAAATGAAGAAAAAAAATTCCACATAGTTTACGAACTGTTTCAGTAAAATTAAAAAAAAGTGTTTTAACAATAATAACGAATTGTTCTTTTATACAGTGTTCCAAATTTACTAATTGCTAGGTTGACAAATTAATGACTCAAAAGAAATTTTTTGAGCTGCCAACTTTATAATTTAAAAAAAATGGTGCAAAATTTAAATCCGGCGCTCTTTTTGGACACTATACAGGATGCTAAAGGACGTAATTGACTTACTTACTTTTAACCAGTGATTCCTGACATTATTTGGAGTAAAAAATGTTAATGAAATTTTGGTCTCCGTTGACTTTTTTTGATGACTTTTTATTTTCCGACAAACCCCTCACCTGCCCCTAACCTACTGATTTCTGATACTTTTAGTTAAAAAAAAAAACATCATGAATGTCACACAAGACCAAAATTTCATTCGGATTTTTTATTCCAAATAATGTTAGGAATCACTGGTTAAAGTGAGTATTACAATGGATAAAAAGTAATTTGTTTGTGGATATCTCCAATGGCCCAACGATCAACGTGGTCTATACTGTCGTCAGTCACATTCTGATGTACTTGTTATTGTAATATGAAAGGTCTCGTTTGACGGAATGTGACTATTGAAAATTTCCAGCTGCCTTTTTGCTCATGATGGCAGTATTGCAGTATATGTAGTGGGGTAGGAGTGAGTCTGACCTGGGGGTCAGGGTCCCTGGAGCGCACCTCGGCCAGGAACCTCTCCCTCTGCAGGCGGCGAGTGAGCTCGTTGGGCCAGCCTTCTTCGCCTCCGTTGTTCCCTTCTTCATCATCTCCGTCTTCTTCAAAATCTAAGTGAACACAATATTATAAAAATAACTAATAATCACTTTGGCAAGGATTATTTTTTTAGGGCATGTCTGTGTCTTCTTTAGTCTGTGGACCCTCTTTACTTAGGGACACCTTTTTTTCAAATAATTTACATATGTATAAAAGACTGCTTCAAAAAGTAAAAGCTCATCTTTTTTATCGGAGCACCCTTGTAAATGCTTTCAATACTCAAGAAAATATACACATATCATTTCATTGAAATAAATTTTAGGGGTCGCTACCATTGGTCAAAGTTTCGAAAATAAGCGACGTTTAGGGCAATGATTGCAACGCTTCAGACTAAACATATCACTGTATGCTACATAAGCCACAGATAGGTTAAACGCAGCCCTCTCCCGACCCCCACAGTATTGTAAACAATAGGAAGCGTGTTACGTATTAGAATCGAAATAAGAGTCTTTGAGTTGCAACATCCTTTTTGTTTTTAGACGAATTTACAATTGTGACATAAAATGGCGCCTACAAGCGTGTGTGTAATATATAATGATTTCATTGATTTTAACCTCTCATTTGTCATAAGGTGACAGTCTAGAGTATGTGTAAAGAGTGTAATCTCTTATGTATAAAGAAACTGTACAGGGCCAAGGTCAGAATCGCTTGCGCCAATATCATTCCAGACTTTGCTTTTTTTACACTACTCTAACCTCCCAGAATGATCTGATATTAATATTCTATGGAATACGGCTTAATTAGAATATTAATATTCGACAGCCGGCGTAGTCCAGCGGTAGTCGCGGGTTCGAACCCGGCGTGCGCAAATAAATTTTATTTAATTGATTTGTGTTATTACACAATTAATTATTTAAAATAATATATAGTATATTTGCGGCACGTTCCAGAGTGGAAGATACTCTTAGTATCACCCTGGTGTAAGACCACCATTCAGAATTGAAACGTTGCTTGAAATGGCTTTAGCCATGTTTAGTGACTAGATCTGAATAGCCAGGTACTTACCCACCTTCCTCCTCCTCGTCTCCTTCCCTTTCCCACTTACCTTCAGCCTGATAACATACCCCAATTGGGGATGCCATAGTCTCACTGGCTCCAGACGGGAGCAGTTGGGACTCTTGTGAGGTATTCACTATAAAAAAAAAATAAGGCCTTAACCTCTTAACTGTCATCCGACATTCAAGAGGTTAATCTACATTATATATAACTTCTTAAATTTTTGGTCAAACTCCTAAATTTTCACAGCTGGTAGCAACCCCTAAAAACCCATTAAAAAAAACTGTGTAATTTTTTAGACATTTGGAAACACATTAAAGGATGCCCAAAAGAAAAATCGAAAAAAAAAATTCATGCGTTTTAAAGCCCCCAAAGTATAATGATACTTATATAATATAATAAGTCAATGTATGGATAATACAATAAGTCAATGTATAAACATACAATAAGTCAATAATTAATCCATGCGACTACAATACATAAACAGACACTAAAATATATCAAAATGCATCATACTTACTACTTGTCAGGTCTGGTGCCAAACATTATAATGAAAATTACAGTTTCTGAAGCCCTAAACAGTTTTGTCACAAAGCGTCAGTATTATTATTATTGTTGCATGATATTTTCCATAGCAATTTAGCGCCATGCCCTTTTCAAAATATGCGCAATCCAAGCCATGATGATTCAATTTTCTGCCAGGAATTCGTGTGTAATTTGTAGATAGTTAATATGAATGTTTTGTTGAGTTTTAATGAAAAAGCTTAACCCTAGAAGACTAATCTAAGTCGTTTCAACTAACACTGCACTTCAATTAACATTTTATGCT
This sequence comes from Limnephilus auricula, assembly GCA_951813805.1. Classification (NCBI taxonomy): domain Eukaryota; kingdom Metazoa; phylum Arthropoda; class Insecta; order Trichoptera; family Limnephilidae; genus Limnephilus; species Limnephilus auricula. The sequence continues at coordinate 7,160,262 of OX638412.1, forward strand.
GTATCTCTCTAAATGCGCTAACCGCGCTAGTTCTCCGTGTCAACTCAGAAGCCGACAAAGGCTTGCAGATAGTGACCGCACTACGGGTGTAGTGCCACCATTTTCTATTTATGATACCCTTTTTAGTCTAGTTTGCAGAGATATAAGGCTTATATGTGTCAATTGTAATTAAGATTAATAATTTTTATGTTTTTTAAGAGAATGAATCTTTTAAAATCAGTTAAAGACAACGAGAAAAAAACTTTAATTCTCGTTAATTTTCTTGACACCGCCAATATTGATCTTGAAAAGTTACAGTTTTAACCCGTCGCAGGCCGTAGTCCCCCCGACGGGTCCGGATTTTTGAAGCGATTTTGTCCCTTATGTATAAAGAAATTGTATGAAGAACAATGTCAGAATCGCTTAGGCCATTCTCGTTCTTGACATAACGAATTACTGGATAGCATTCAGCCACGCCGAATAATTCATATTAATTGCTAAAGACCCGCCGGGCACCAAAGATGGCGGACAAAATGGCTGCCGCTTGATAATATGAACGCTGTCATATTCGAAGTCTATATTTATTCATTGTTTTTGATATAAATCCATTGTGGAAAGCATAGATTTGAGTGAATATTAGGAAGATCGTTATATCTACATTATTTTGATGTAATTTTTGTAATATATCACAAAAGAAATGTTATAAAAATTGAGTTCGTAAGAAAGGAGAGAAATGTAACATTTTTTACATTTTATTGAAAAAAAATATTTTTCCTATGCTGGCTTTCAAAAGGTTATGGTTAATATATTTATATATATTTTTAATAAATACTGTAAACTACAAACATGTGTGTTTTTTTTATCTTATACATAAGGTTTTTATAAATTAAAATTCTTATTTAAAACCACTGTAAAAAAAAGCATTTTTTGAGGGTCAATAGTTTAGGTTAGTCAAATTGACAAATGATTAGTCTTTATGTACAAAAAAATATAATTAGTCTTCTAGGGTTAAAGCTCCATATTGAATTGTTTTTCTGTGTGACATCATTAGATTGTGGATATAATGTAAAATATCATCATATAGATTTCAGTGAGCTTATGATGAGTTATCATGTCAATGAGGTTGTGATAAGATGATTCAATTTTCAATAAGTTTACAAAGAATTTTTATATAATGTTAATAATACAAGTTCAGGTGACACGTCAAATCTATATTTACAGGAGTAAGGGTATTTAATTATTTAAGCTTAAAGGACTTAGTATGTTATGTTAATGTAAACTTGGTAAAATAAAATAAGGTACAAATTTTATTGTAACATGAAAATAAATTTGATGAGATGTTAGGTTTTATACAGTGAGGTGAGGTTATACAATATAATATTTAGTTGAGGTTAGGTTGAACAAGGACAGGTTAGATTGAGACACAAGGGGGCGAGGACACAAGAGGCAGTGGTTGAGTTTAACGAAATTGCGATGTAATGTATGTTAGTTTGATTAGATTGAGTGACATGAGGGGGTGAGGACACAAGCGGCAGTGGCTGAGTTTAACGAAATTGCGATGTAATATATGTTAGTAAGATTAGATTGAGTGACATGAGGAGGTGAAGACACAAGCGGCAGTGGTTGAGTGAAACGAAATAGCGACGTAATGTATGTTAGTGAGATTAGATTGAGTGACATGAGGGGGTGAGGAGGCAAGCGGTATTGGTTGAGTGAAAATGACACAAGGGCTAGTGATGTAATAATGTATGTTAGTTAGATTAGGTTGAGTAACATGAATGGATGAGTAGTTAGATTAGATTGAATGACATGAGGGGTTGATGACACAAGCGGCAGTGATGGAGTTTAACGAAGCGCCAGAGCTAGTGATGTAATGTATGTTAGTTAGGTTAGGTTGAGTGACATGAGGGGGTGAGGACACAAGCAGCAGTGATGGAGTTTAACGAAGCGCCAGGGCTAGTGATGTATGTATGTTAGTAAGAATAGATTGAGTGACATGAGGGGGTGAGGACACAAGCAGCAATCATGGAGTTTAACGAAGCGCCAGGGCTAGTGATGTAATGTATGTTAGTAAGAATAGATTGAGTGACATGAGGGGGTGAGGACACAAGCGGCAGTGGTTGAGTGAGAATGGCGTGAGGGCTAGGGGACTCACCGAGAGGCCGTCTGATGTTACTCAGGGCGGGCGCTTCATCCTCAGAACCCTCTGCGAATATGAAAACAAAAACAGAACTAAAAAAACAAAAAATACAATCACTGGACCAGTCAGGCACATCTACCTAACAGTCAGGGAACCTAGTTATAGTTCTATACCAGAGACACAGATGGACCTTACTCAATCAACTATAACCACTTGAGTGATAGAGATTTCCGGGTGTTCTGTTTTCAATTCGGCCGTGCTAATTACAAAAATCATACCTCCAAATATTAATATTTATAAATGCGGTTTAAAGCCAATTTTTCCACCCAGATTTCACAGTTTATCCCATATTTTCAGGTTTTATAGAAAATATTTTTAAAAAATCGTTAAATTCATATTAAAAATCACCTACCCCATGAACCCGGGCACCCTTGCTAATTCACCAAACGTAGCAAACCACTTGGGGTGACCTATGGCAGAGGAGTTGGTTATTGATTAAATGTTTGGGACTCTTGTGTGGCCATTTTAGGAAGGTTTTGTTTGAAACGAAACACCATTTATATTTATTTACGTTGATGATGTGATCTCATAAGAGTTAATTAGGGAATAACTAACAGATATGGGCGATGAAAGAAGTACGGTTCATCTGCGTAGCTGGTTGTAATTAAAAAGATGACACGCACCGAGCATTCTCATTCCGGAACAACGACCAATAATACACTCACAGAACCATGGAAAGCATAACATATTCCATCCTAAATCCTTTCTTACGTATTCCGGTAAATTACAGTTACATAAACATTTTAAAATAAATATTTCACCTCCAGAACAAGTTTAACATTCTAATCATTTTCAGATGTCATTTCTTTCAAAATAGTAGATGAAAATGCAACTTGCATTGAGTGCTACCAGCACTGTCAGTAGCATGCAACTGACGTCAAACCCGTAGTCGACACTAGCAAAGTTGTGTGACGGATACTCACGAGCGATGAGAATGCTACGCACGCGAAACTCGAGCCACTTGTAAGTATCTCCATGTACGCGTGGCCTTACATCAGTGACCATCATCAGAAGGGTGATTCTGTATCTTTAGCGACAGCGTAACGCGCGTTAAGTCGGCCGTATACGACACATTTTGACAGTTTTCTTAAATGCGGCATTCCGTATCGCGCTAAAGAGAGCGATACGGAATACTGCGTTTTGTTAAGACACAAAAAGTAGTTACCCTAACCCCAGAGATGACGGCACATTTTGCCGCGTAATCTTCGTTAAGTCGTTGCAAAATTTGCAAATCGAATGTCATCAAGTATAAACATCAAAATAATACGACAAAAGGATAGTCTTTTTCGAACGCCTAATAAGCTTATACGTAAGTAGTTTTAATAACTAATAAATAGTAATTTGTGTTTTGAGTTTGGTCTAACCGCCAACTACTTTAACCTGTCCTGTGCCGTAAACGCGCCGGCGCGCGAGGTACTAATTTCCAAAATTTTTTTTTTTCGCTAAAAACATGTAACTATATTATCATGTAATATATATGAACAATAAGATACATTATCTGATAAACAGAAAACAATCACAAAAAAAAACAATTCCTTTGTTTTTATACGGATATTTGACCAAAAGTCAGGAAGGTAATTTCAGCGCGGTTTTTCCACGGTTTGGCATGTGACAGGTTAAATAGTATATTTCATTTTTTAAGATAAAATAATATGCTTTCCATGGTTATAAAAAGATTAAGTATGGTAAATAATTATTAATAAAAACATTGAAGATTATGTTCAATTTAGAGAATATATTAGTTTTGATTTAATATGCAACCCATTATAAACTGAACACCTATTCAAAAGTATACATCATTAACAGTAAAGGAGCACATTAAATAAAACACTAATATAATCTTTTATACATATTATAAATATATATCATATTCTAACAGATGGTCAAAAAATTTTTTATTGAAAAAATCTAATTATTTTTGACAAATCCTGAATTACGTAAGATGCAAATAAAAATAATTAATTGCCTCAAAAACCCCGAGTCAAAACTTTGAATAAAAAAGAATCATTAAGGCCCAGTTGTTTCACAGAAATTCAAATGTAACATTGTCATCAAATAGCCATTCGGCGCCATTTTGTTTTTTTAACATTTGAAAGGTCCTCGTTAAACGCCGATTCTAGGTGCGTTTCAACTTTCTATCAAATTGTAATAAGCTGACAAGCTTAACAACATGATAGTTGTCCTCTTCTGCTGATCACAAATGCTGAAACAGACTTACGCCCATCGTTCACGTAGCTACTCACAAGCGCCGCTACCTGTCATACTATTTTGCTAGTGCAGTACCTAGCAGCGATTTCAAACACTAATAATCGTATGGAAAATACAGACGAGCGGCGATCGCGTCGCTTGAACGTAGCTCCATGGAAGAACGGCGTTAGAATCGCATTTAACGGGAATCTTTCAAATGTCAATAAAAACAAAAAGGCGCTGAATGGCCAATTGACGACTTTGTCTTATGTGAATATCTGCAAAACTACTTGGCCTAACAAAAATTTTGGTTGCAGACAATGTATGTAAAAATCACTTTCTAGAAAAATCAAAAAAAAATCTAACTAACTAAGGGATTTTCTATTTTAAAGATAATATAATATTATTATGTAAGAATAAATTTATCTATGAGAAGTATCTACATATGAAGTAGTTTTGATAAAAAATTGTGCATAGAGAAATAATTTTATTGTTAAATTGTGCTTTTATAAGAAATTCTGATGCAGAGATATTTAAAAATAAAATGTATGTAATGGTTTTTATGTTGCTAAAATGGAACAAAAATTTATTTGTATATTTTGAGTATGTAATTGATTTATGTTTTTATATTTTTAAACAAAATGAAAAGTAGTTAAAAACATTATTTTAGGTCTCAGTTTAAATATATTAACCACTCGAGCAATAGAGATTTCTGGGTGTACAGTTTTTGGTACGGACGCGCTCGTTACAAAAATCATACCTCCAAATGTTAATATGAAACACATTAACTGCTTGCTGCGGTTTAAAGCCAATGAATCCATCGAGATTTCACTGTTTATCACATGTTTTTAAGTTTTATAAAACTCAAATTTGGGAAGCTATCGCTCAAGTGATTAAGATTTTTTTTAAATCAACAGTGGTTACTAACATGAAAAAAACATTTTAAGAATTAAATAAATATAAATAAAATTGAAGCGCCAGGTTCAGTCTCCCAGAAATCTTACCCACAACATAATAACATTGTAATAGAATAGAGCAGGTCAAGTCGGGTCAGGTTAGGTCAGGTCATGTTATGTTGGCAGCAAACACATTGCAATATCATTGTGATACAATAAAATAGGTTGTCAGGTCATTCATATCGCATTAGCATCATACACATTAACATCGTAATGGAATGGAATAGTTTGTTTCAGGTCAGTTGAGTTGAAAAATTACATCATATTGGCAGCATATATGACCCAATAACATTGTAATATAATAGGTTTATGTGGGGTCAGGTGTTAGATATGCCGGGACATGACAATATATATTGCAAAAGAATGGTTTGATTCGGGTCAGATTACATCACATTGGCGGCATTTACAGCACATTGTAACAGAATAGGTAATTGGCAGCATAAACAACACAATAACATTAATCGGAACAAGTAATCGGAACAGGATGGGTCAGGTTAAGTCAGGTCGTGTCACATTGGTAGTACGAACAATGCAATGACATTGTAATAGAATACATACAAGTTATTTTCAGGTCAGATGGGGTCAGGTTACATCACGATGACAGCATATAAAGCACAATAATATTGCAACAGAAGGGATTGTGTCGAGTCAGGTATTAGATATGCAGAGTCAAGCCACATAAGGTCGGGTCAGGTCACACCACACGTTTGTCACATTGGCAGCGTATTAAACCAAATAGATTGTGTTAAGGTTAAATAAGGTTAGGTTGCATTATGTTGGCAGTTGGTTACATTACATAAGGTCACATTGGGTCAGGTCATATCATATGTTAGATGTGACAGGTCCTGTCACGTTGACAGCATATTCAATATAATAGATTGTGTAAGCTTAATTAAGGCCAGGTTAAATCACGTTGGTAGCATAAACAGCACAATAAGTCACGTTGCATAAGGTCAAGTCGAAACAGGTCACATCACATGTTAGATGTGACAGGATCCATACCATCACATTGGTTTCATATTCAACACAATAATATTGTAATACAACGGGTTACTTCGGGTCATGTCACATTAAGTCGAGTCAAGTCAGGTCACATCACATGTTAGATGTGACAGGTCCTGTAACGTTGGCAGCATATTCAATATAATAGATTGTGTAAGCTTAATTAAGGTTAGGTTACATCACATTGGTAGCATAAACAGCACAATAAGTCACGTTGCATAAGGTCAAGTCGAAACAGGTCACATCACATGTAAGATGTGACAGGATCCATACTATCACATTGGTTTCATATTCAACACAATAACATTGTAATACAACGGGTTACTTCGGGTCATGTCACATTAAGTCGAGTCAAGTCAGGTCACATCACGTGTTAGATGTATCAAGTCCTGTCACGTTGGCAGTATATTCAATATAATATGATGTTGGCAGCATTTTAGTACAATAGCATTGTACATAATATAATGGGTTAGGTCGCGTCGGGTCAGGTCACATCACACGGCAGGTCCCGTCACATTGGCAGCAGTGCTAACACTTGAGATGTTAGAACGTGTGGAATCAGGTGATGTCATGTGGGGTCAGATCATGCACACCCACCAGAGTTGAGCTCCCGCACCAGCGTCGACATGGCGTTGGTGACAGAGTCGGCGGCGAAGAGCAGGTCGGTGCGCAGCGAACGGTTGCCGGGCGCCGGCGAGGGCGCGCCGTTCTGCGACGAGCCTGCAACCACACCCACCATCACCCACAGCAAGCGTTAGCCATCACCGCACGCATACCCCATATCACACAACATAACCCACACAGTAAATCAATGTTATTCCCAACCAATATTAATATATTTATGTAATGCTATTTAAAATATGCATAAACATTAACAAAGTGTGTTATCGACAATTGATTAATAGGTCATTAGCGGCTAAATTCTTTTAAAAGCATCTTAAAAACTGTTTTTATATTATTCCATTTAATTCTTCCACTATACTCTAACTTAAATCCACCTCTTGAAAAATATCTAAAGTTTTGGGTATGATTTTAGATTTTCGTAACCAAAAGTAGTATCGTGATTTATTTTTGGGGTGTTATGCCGTGTCGCGCTACCTCCTTCTTTAGCCAACGTTTCGGCCAGCATTACAGTGTCCATTATCAGGGCAAATGTGTAAAGCAGCTTTGTGAAGATTATTTTTCAAACACGAATTTGGGACAGTTAGAAATATTTGGAAGGGGCTCTCGTGGACTTTATCATTAACAATTTAAACTCTAGTTGATCGATTGATCACCGGTGATCACCGGTTTTTGGAAGCGATTTTGTCTCTTATGTATAAAGAAATTGTATGAAGAACAAGGTCAGAATCGCTTGGGCCATTCTCATTCTTGACATAACGAAATACTGGAAAGCGTTTAGCCACTCCGAATAATTCAAATTAATTCCCAATAACGCGCCGGGCATCAAAGATGGCGGACAAAATGGCTGCCGCTTGTTAATATGAACGCTGTCATATTCGATGTCTATATTTATTCATTGTTTTTGATATAAATCCATTGTGGACAGCATAGATTTGAGTGATTATTAGGAAGTTCGTTTTATCTACATTATTTTGATGTAATTTTTGTATTATATCACAAAAGAAATGTTATAAAAATTGAATTCATAAGAAAGGTGAGAACTGTCAAATATTTTCATGTATATTCAGTATGCTGGCTTTCAACAGGTTAATAGAGTTTTTATTTTCTCCTAAAGAAAAAGGTAGCGCAACACGGCATCTAACCCCAAAAAAGAATCATGACAATGTAAAAAAATTTTGTTGAAATTTTTTTTTAATTGTTTAGAATGGAATGGAAGGAGAATCTGTGACTCGAATTTGTATGGTAGAAGAGGTTGGGGACACCCGAGGAAGACATGGCACAATCAACTTATTTGCAATGTGAATAAACAAATAAGTTTTGGATACTTATATGCGTTTGGAAGAAGGACCGTAATCATTTTATTGCAGCAAATTTCCACTCATCTCCCCTTTCATTTTGCACATACAGGGTGTATCGGTATGTACCCGACAAACTTTAACCAGCGATTCCTGAGCGTATTTCGATTAAAAAATATTATGACGACTTTACTGTCCGGTAACATTTAAAAAAAAAAAAATTAATTAAACATATTTTTACCACATGTCTCCACTGTATTAAAATTTGAAAGCGTCCACTGTGCGAACACAAGTTTCAATTAAAACATATTATGTCGCAGCGAACGAAGCCCGTATTACACACTCCAGTACCAGAAAATAAATATTTTATGTAACAGTAATAAATTATGCACATTTTTCGTATGCAAATCGAAACAAAACGTTCAGCTTGACATACTTAACTTTATTACCACTAATTTGTAGGTACAAAGAATGTACAGTTTTAAAAACAATCCTTTTTTAAGGCATAAAACAAAACTGTTCATATAAAACAACTCGGCCGAACACTCACACGCATGAGAACTCCCGAAACAATACTGACCACTAACAGAATGCGTGATAGAGTAAGTCGCGGGGAGAGGGTAGCGCAAAGTTGTAGACAGTGACGGAGTGTGGAATTTTTTATTTTTTTTATTGAAAAAAAAATGTTTCCAGAGAGCAAAGTCATCGTAACATTATTTACTCTAAATATGATCAGGAATCGCTGGTTAACCGCTTGGGCACATAAGCTTGTTTTCACGACAATTTAACGTAGGTAGACATAGGAATGACGTATGCCTCGTACCTGAGTTATTAAAGTTTGTCGGGTACGTACCGATACACCCTGTATAGTTGAAATTAGTAGACATTTTCTCAATTCCCAAGACATAACAAAACATTAATGAAATATGAAACACTTAAAATATGTCCTCCATTCAAAAGCAACCAATTAGTTAGTGATTAAATAAGAATGAATAGAATAATGTAAGTTAGAAGTGTGAGGTGCTCACCATTGCTCCGAGGGGAAGAATTGTAGTTGGACCTCATTTCTGCAGTCAATGGTCCATCTCCACCTAAACATTATATTTTAAATAACATATTTAAAAAAAATAATAGTGTTTAAAGCAATAAACAGCGATCATTGCCCTCTGTGGAGTAAAAACTCTGAAAACCTTTGGTTCGGTACTTAGATGGCACCTAGCTTCGTTTATGTGAACTAATTACTATATGGTAAAACAGATTTCTCCCTTGCTAAGTCTATAATGATATGCATTATTTTTATTTGGTTTAACATACTTTGACAGCTGTGTGTTGTTTCCACTAGTATTGGTTTATTAACCTGTCCTGTGCCGTAAACGCGCCGGCGCGCGCGGTACTAATTTTCAATATTTTTTTTTAAATGCGATTTCTTTGCTTGCGCCAATATCTTTCTTGACGTAACAGATAATTTTATTAATCTAGCCCCTCTGAATATTTTTTAAAGTAATTAATTATCTATGACATTCGGCTGTCATATTTTTTTCCCGCTCTACCAGCTGTCAACTTTTTAAAGAAGTATAAATGTAATTAATTCTTCGAAAACACCTTTGAATTGTTGGTTTTCATGTAGGATGTATATTCAGGTTTATGTAGAAACAATAAAATCAGTTCAAATTCGTTTAAATATATTTTTTTTTTATATTTGTTTGCCGAATGGGAGAATTTTTTTTTTTTTTCGCTAAAGTTAGCTATTCTGGGAAAACTTGTAACGATATTATCATGTAATATATTACTTGAATAATAAGATATATTATCTGATAAACAGAAAACAATCGCAAAAAAACAATTCCTATGTTTTTATACAGATATTTGACAAAAACTCAGGAGGGTAATTTCCGTGCAGTTTTTCCAAATACGCTTGGTACGTGACAGTGTTTATAAATGCAATGGGATTCTTTGAATCCTCCTGCTAGCCATCAAACTAACCAGATCCTACAGAAATGCAGGGGGCCGAGCCGTGTAGTTATTGACAGTGTAGATTTAAAATTTGCAAAGTCATCATGAAAAAGTTATTTGCGAAAATAAGCTAGAATACTTATTTTGACCAGAGTGTTTTTTTACTGATTGTGACTTTTTAAAATTAAACAAATAGGGTTACCAAAATCAACAAAATGCAAATCCAGTAAACGAAAAGAAAAAATAAAATAGGGTAGAGTTAGATTCATTATTACTGTGGTGGTCGAGGGGTGAAGTTTTCAACTATGAATCCGGAGGTTGCGAGTGAAAGATACTCTCAGTGCCCCACTGGTGAAATGTTGCCAGATCTGAATGGCCAGTTACTTTCCCCACCTTTCTCATACCTATCTACATCCCCTCCCCACTACCTTCATCCTCACAACAGACCCCAATTGGAGATATCATGGTCACACTTGCTCCAGAAGGTTGGGACTCTTGTGCGGTATTGAGATTTAAAAAAGTTAATTACCAGCGGCGGCCAAACTCTGCGTCATGCACGACATGTCCATCCTATCTCTGTCCCCACTCAGGGATGCTTGCTGCCCCCCTCCCACTGCCGCCTGTTGATTACCCCTGCAAAAAGACACATCGATATAAATAAAGAGTAAAGTTGACGCCAGTACTGTTTTCATTTTCATTTGCTCCATCCCAGAGTGATTTTTCCTGCTCCACAAATGCTCTCCGCTGGCTGTGGTCTCTCGCCATTCATCTCCAGTCGTCAGTCTTTCCAGTCCTGCTCCAGTCCTCTTCCACACAGTCCATCCACCCCTTCCTCGGTCCAATTCTCTCCACTGCTCACTTCCACTGACGCACCCACACATTGTCTTAACCTCTCGTTTGTCGTAAGCTCGCCGGCGGGCGCAACAAAAGTTTTAGCTATTTTTTTATTTGCGATTTTAACTCAGATGTATAAAGAAACTGTATAAAGGACAAGGTCAGAATCACTTGCACCATCATCTTTCTTGACATAACAGTTGATTTGAATAATCTAGCTACTCTGAATATTTTTTTTAAGTAATTATCTGTCATTCGAGAATCATGCTTTTTGGCGCTTTACCAGCTGTCAACCTTTTAAAGAAGTATCAATGTCATTAATTCGTCAAAAACACATTTGAATTGTTGGTTTTCATGTAGGGTGTATATTCAGGTTTGAGTAGAAACAATAAAATCAGTTAATATTCATATAAATATATTTTTGTGATATTTGTTTGCCGAATGGAAGATTTTTTTTTTTTGCTAAAGTTAGCTATTTTGGAAAAACTTGTAATGATATTATCATGTAATATATATGAATAATTAGATACCTACATTATCAAATCGCAAAAAAAAAACAATTCCTTTGTTTTCATATGGCTATTTGATCAGAAGGAATCAATGTAATTTCTGCACAGTTTTTCGAAATATCATCCGACATTCAAGAGGTTAAATGTCATTTATACATACAAAAAAAAAAACTTTTAAGTGTTCTCATCCAAGGGGGAACCCTGGTGAACTTTATTAAAGGGACTGGGTTGTTATTAAAGGATTGAGGTAAAATGGGAGATAGCACAATGGGCCTATGGCCTAAGTGCTCACGAGAACTGCTAGTAAACCGTCTCCGCCTTTAAAAAAAAAACCCAAGGGAGTTTATTCTTGTTCTTGAAGCTAGTGGAGAGACAAAATTTATATAGATGAACATAGGACCACAAGGGAACTGGAGATCAGGGGCGAAGGGATCCTTTTGAATGTATGTTATGCGTGTAGGCCGTGTAGGGACAGTCGGGGGAGTTTAGAATCATTTAATAGTAGCGTCGTTTTTAAAAAAAAGTGAGAACTGATAGAGGGATCCGTCTGGTCCTTAAAACGGTTCGGGAAAGTGGTGGGTGCCCTCAACTGCCTTAAATGTCTTCAAGTGAGAGGGGATATGGAAGGTGAGAAAAGAAAGAGATGAAGCATCATGCTGACGCAATCAGCATCACATATTTATGATAGCCATTTAACTTATTTATGATTTACCTTTCAGATTGTGCATTGTTGGAGCCCGGAGGCGGGGGACTCTGAGCAGATCTGGGAGAGGAAGTCGGAGTGGAGCGAGGAGAAGCTTGTTGGTTCTGGAATCAATTCAAATATTAAATAACTTTAGTTGTATTACGCTTATTCTTAGCAGCCTGACTAAAAAAAACACCTCTTTCATTTTTTTAGGAATTGTAAGCAACTTCAAAAATTTAATTTATTATAATTAGACATCGGATTATATGCACTAACAAAGTGTCAAAATATGCACTAAAAACTCTTGATATACCCAAAATATGCACAATGCAAAATCAAAAAACCATTTTTATTTTTATGTATTTTAATTAAAGACTGTACAAAAACAGCGAAATATTCTTAACCGCTTGGACACATAAGCTTGTTTTCACGATAATTTAACGTAGGTAGACATAGGAATGACGTATGTCCCGTACCTGAGTTATTAAAATTATGCATAGTTTTTGTGACAATATACAACAATAAGTATTTTTTCCAAATTTTCGATCGCAAATTTGTGACGTTTGAAACTCAGTATTATTTTGGATGCCAAAATCGACCTCTCGATGTCAACTGACGTCATTGGACAAAATTTAAAATTTGGCGCCAGATACCTGTTTAGGAATATGTATCTCGGTATGATCCTGTGCCGTTGATGTAGGCAATGTTCTTCATGTGTTCAAGACACGGGTTTTTAAGCAAAATAACTTTTTACAAATCTTTTTGATATTAAATTAGGAAGGGCGTTGGCAAGTTCGATAATTGTTTCCAGTATCTCTATTGATTTAAATAGAGGAAGTTTTTTGTTTCCAATTATTCTATGGCATCTGGTAACTAGTAAAAATGTGTTGAGATGAGGGCGATATTATGTTTAATGGATGCGTCTTCAAATGCTAGCTTGCTTGACTGAATTGCAATGGCCTCAGAAATGTCAAATTGATCAACGAAATCAACGAAATATGCACGATTGGGAAAAAAGGCTAAAATATGCATTAACTAGTTAACATTAACTAAGTGAGTTTTCTTGCATATTCCTTAAATAAAAGCAAAGTATTTTGTATGTACATTACCAAACTGAATGTGGATGATGTAAAAGTAGATACTACTACCTTGAGCATCTTCATGAGCCCCTCCAGCTGGCCCATGAGGTGTCTGCGCGAGTCCTGCAGCGCCGACAGGTGACCCTCCAGCTCCCCCTTCCTCTGGCGCAGCGCACGCAGCTCCCCCACCAACATCTCCCCCCCACCGCCCCCCTCCAGGTCTTGCTGTCTCCTGGAACCATCACAACCAAATGAAAAACCAATGACAATGGTAATGTAGTCGCAGATGTATTGACTGCGAATCAATGGACTAATCAAAAAATGGTAATCAAAAAATATTATTTTTTGAAAGTAACACAACTATGGGGATAGCTTGGTGAACAATGGACATTGGGAAGGAATCTGACTTACCGACCGCTATGTTAGGAACTGTTGAAAGTTTCGTTGAAAAATGACATTTCGTGTTTTTAAATTTAAAAAATAACCATTAAAATGCACTTTTTTCGAAATTCCGGTAACTGAATTGATTAGTTTAGTTAATATCTAACTACTACAACTTTTTAAATTTATTTTTTTCGTCCACATTAACGTCATAAACTCTCCCACAAGGTATTATACTCTTGCCGGCGTTTTCGCAGGCTTTAATAAAATTCAAACTTGTAGAATTAATTTAATTATGAAAACAAACTTTAAAAAAAATACTGGTATTTAAGTTTGCATGTCATCTACATTAACATATTTTTTATAAGTCAAAATATTTTTCACTCAACTTTCCTATTGGGGTATGTTGTGAGGCTAAATCTAGTGGGTAGGGGAAGGAGATGGGGAGAGGAAGGTGGGGAGGTACCTGGCTAATCAGATTTGGTCACCAAACATGACTAAAGACATTTCAAGCAATGTTTCAATTCTGAATGGTGGTCTTACACCAGGGCGATACTAAGAGTATTTTCCACTTCCAGCTACAGCAACTGTTTAGTTGCGAGTGACGTTATAAATGCATTTTAGTTTTGAAATTTCAAGAATTCAACAATGATTGGTGACGACGAGAGTGTCATGATTTCAAAATGAGTATCAAATACGCGTATCCCCATGTAGAAGGGTTTAACCTGTCACGTGCCAGGCGTATTTGGAAAAACCGCGCGAAAATTACCTTCCTGACTTTTTGTCAAATATTCATGTAAAAACAAAGGAATTGTTTTTTTTTGCGATTGTTTTCTGTTTATCAGATAATGTATCTTATTATTCATATACATAATAATATCGCTTTCCCAGAATAGCTAACTTTAGCGAAAAATCCCATTCGGCAAACAAATATCAAAAATAAATATATTTATACGAATTTGAACTTTTCAAAGAATTAATTACATTTATACTTCTTTAAAAAGTTGACAGCTGGTAAAGCGGGAAAATAATATGACAGCCGAATGTCATAGATAATTACTTTAAAAAATTTTCAGAGAGGCTAGATTTATAAAATTAACTGGTACGTCAAGAAAGATATTGGCGCAAGCGATTCTGACCTTGTTCTTCATCTTCACTGTTTCTTTATACATAAATTGAAAATTAGTACCGCACGCGCCGGCGCGTTTACAGCACAGGACAGGTTAAGGACATGAACAAGGCATTATCATTGATAGATAAGTTACAAGTCTCGTTCTCAATGACCCGTACCCTCTTTTAGAGCACTCTAGTAAAACTATCAGTAATATAAAAGGTAATATTTATTATTATTATATATTTATTTTTTAATTTTTTTTTTTTTCTACTACTATTGAGATAAAGTTCAGGTGTTCCACTAGGGACAGGAATTTAAGAACCACTCTAAAATAAAAATAAAGTATTTGGGAGGAAAATACATTACTTGTTGTAGACACTACAAAAACCATATGCGTAGGTACATAATATTACAGTGAGTGTCAAAAATATTAGTTACATGTGTAAAACATTACATCATCAGTTTGAAGCTATACAACATTTTTAAATAGTTGGAATTTAAACTTTTTTTTGGCTAATTATTAATATTAGGTATTTCTTATATAGGGTCTTTCAATAGGGACGCTCGAAATTTGTTAAGTTATAGCGGCCATGTTGATAAAGTGGTATCTGTCAAATGTGTTAAATCATAGCGGCCATGTTGACAAAGTGATATCTGTCAAATTTGTTAGGTCATAGCGGCCATGTTGATAAAGTGATATCTGTCAAATTTGTTAGGTCATAGCGGCCATGTTGATAAAGTGATATCTGTCGAATTTGTTAGGTCATAGCAGCCATGTTGATAAAGTGGTATCTGTCAAATGTGTTAAATCATAGCGGCCATGTTGACAAAGTGATATCTGTCAAATTTGTTAGGTCATAGCGGCCATGTTGATAAAGTGATATCTGTCAAATTTGTTAGGTCATAGCGGCCATGTTGATAAAGTGATATCTGTCAAATTTGTTAGGTCATAGCGGCCATGATGATAAAGTGATTTCTATCAAATTTGTTAGGTCATAGCGGCCATGTTGACAAAGTAATATCTGTCAAATTTGTTAGGTCATAGCGGCCATGTTGATAAAGTGATATCTGTCAAATTTGTTAGGCCATAGCGGCCATGTTGATAAAGTGATATCTGTCAAATTTGTTAGGTCATAGCGGCCATGTTGATAAAGTGATATCTGTCAAATTTGTTAGGTCATAGCGGCCATGTTGATAAAGTGATATCTGTCAAATTTGTTAGGTTATAGCGGCCATGTTGATAAAGTGATATCTGTCAAATTTGTTAGGTTATAGCGGCCATGTAGATAAAGTGATATCTGTCAAATTTGTTAGGCTATAGCGGCTATGTTGATAAAGTGATATCTGTCAAATTTGTTGTCATAGTGTACGGCAAATCACCATGGAAAGTTAAGGCATTGAACAATGTGTGCAAATCATCAAATTTAAGAATTGATCAAAATGGCATGGCTATTTCGCGCAGACGTGAACTTAACATGATGTGAACGGCGATGCCCACCGAGATTGTACGATTTAAAGCAACTTCTTCCTTTGGGGCAATCTTAATTCACGAATGAATAAACCGCAAACAATTGACGCTAATCAAAGTCTATATAACAAACGCCATCCAGCAAAATCAGCAAGATTTATGCGACAAGGTCATTGAAAATTAGACCGACCGAATACGTGCCACCAAGCAAAGTCACGGCGGACATTTGAACGATGTTATATTCCACATTTATTGCCATAAAATATATTGATTGGATATCTCATACACATCTTGTTTTATTTACATTTTAAAATTGCCCTTCCTTATTGAAATACCATATACAATTAAAATTAGCTTTTACAAGGTTAATATTTTCTACATTTGAATCCATTAGCGGATAAAGGAAAAAACAATGATTAATTTGATGTGCATGCTTGTTGGTTGATAGTCCAGTTAAGTGTCTAGTGACTAGTGACTAGTGTATCTATTATCTATAGGAAGGAAGGGGTGGTTACTGTGGTACCTTAACCTATCGATCTGCTGCATGATGTCCCGGTTCTTGGCTTCCAGACTGGAGATCAGCTCCCGCTGCGCCCGGGCCCCCTCCGCCCCGCCCCACCCCATGCTCTCCGCCATGCCGCGACCCTGCACACACACACACGCATTGTTACAACTTCAATCTTAAACCCTCCTTGTCCCTTACCATCATGGTGAGAAATATGATATAAACAGTGTCAGAAACAGAAAACACCACGCTTTATATTCAAATGTAAAAGTCAACTACAAAATAATCAAAATGTACACCTTTACGCAATTTGAAAAAAAAATTAGGGACCCTTGGTAATTTAAAAATATAGATTATTATGAATTGTTGTAAAGAAATATTGTACTCACAACATCGGGAGTCAGGGACGCAGATCTGCCCGATCTCGGCTGGAAAAGATATTAAAATGACAAATTAGTATAAATTAATCTAATTTAAACATTAATCTCATCTCGTCTTCTTTCCCTTCAACTATTCGCGTTGGGGGCTCATCGCTGCGTCAAGGCACCTCCTGCGGGTCCCTGCTGGATCCATTGCTGGTCCTGCTGGAACTGATATACGAAATTACACCCCACACATGATGAATAAAACTCCCACTAGATCGTTTAAACCTAATTATAACATCCTCACCAATACTACCTCGTACTGGAACTAAACCATTAAACTTACCCGTACCGAACTACCACGCAGGAATATAAAATTCACTATGTTAAATAAAGGGCACCGTTTGTTAGGTCAATCACATATATTATCAAATCCTTTCCTTTTATCATATTACTAGTAAAAACAAAAATAAAAATATTTTTATTTTTAACTTAACGAGTTAAACCTCAAATTATAATATTTTAATTAATGAAGATAATATTAGCGAAAGTCAATCGAAAATCCGAAACAGAAAAATCAGAAAAAGATACGGATACATCTGGGACTCGAACCCAGGACCTCTGGCAATCCGGGCCAAGGTCCTATCTATCCAAGATGTATCCGTATCTTTTTCTGATTTTTCTGTTTTGGATTTTTGATTGACTTTCGCCAATATTATCTTCATTAATTAAAAAACAAAAATGGTTACTATGGTAAAACAGGAATCCATAGATAATTTGGTTCTCTTCATAACCAGTGGAGCAACACAGAGAATTATAAAAAATCATCTTGAGCGCTCGCCAATTTTGAAAATTTCCCACCCACATTAAAAAAATCATTACTCCACATTAGTGTATGTAAACATATACACAAATTATAGTGTTATAACCCTTTAAGAACGCTCTAACACGATTGTGCACATTCAATTAAAAAACTCCCGCGCTTTGCCTAATCAACTTTTCGGAACGAAGACGACGGCAAACGATAGTGCACGAAATTAGCTTCTCACTAGTTTAGATTATTCTCCTCATCGGCCGGCCAGTTGACATTGGTGAGGTGACCAGGATCATTTTCTCCGATGAGAGCGGTAGACGTAAGTGATGTTATTTTGTACATTTTTTAATTGATACATGAAGCAATTGTTATTAGTTTGTATTTTACAAGTATTTACATTAGAAACTTGTGATTTGTAAAAATTATCACACCTTTTGGATCAAGAGTCACGGTCGTGACGGTTAGGCCTGACGTGACTTTAGGTGGTTTTAGTTATTGGCTAATATTTCATTGATTTCATCACTATTATTCACATTTTTGGCAGAGATGGAGCTGAATAGTGATTTGGTACTGCAACTGATGATGGTAACTGGAGATGGCAACGATTCAGAAGTGGATGCATGGATGACGATGCAGAATAATTGCCTTTCCGAATGTCATATAACCATGTTGCTGAAGAAGCTCCCCCTATATCCCTTTATCACAGAAATAAGATTATAGATCGCTATTTTCAAGTCTGAAAAGCTAGAAGAATTTTTATTATTAAGTAAGCTGGGAAAATAATATGTTTGTCTGATCTCAATTCTAGCTACACAAATACATTAATAACTCAGGTATGGGACATACGTCATTCCTATGTCTACCTATGTTGAATTATCGTGAAAACAAGCTTATGTGTCCAAGCAGTTAAAGACATATTCTAACATCTTCATCATCTTGTTACTGTGATTATAAAATGTATAATTTGATTACTTAAATAATTAATGCTATTTTTTATTAATTATAATTAATTAATTAATTAATTAATTATATTATTCTTTTATTTCTGTTAAACAAGCACATACAATCCGTAAGTCTAACCATGTATTATAGTAGAATTATAGCCCAAGCGTCACAATCGTGCAGGGGTAGTATTTGGCCTTGGGGGTAACTAGAATTTTAAATTTTTTTTAACTAAGATCACTGCAAAAAAAATGTGATTTTAGAAAAAAAATATTCAGGCCTGAAAGGGATATAGCTAATGAATTCCCTATATTTAAATAATCATCCTAAATTTGTAGGATTTATAAAAAAATCATAAACATTCCAAAAGGATGTATTTTCTGAATTTTCTAGTTAAAATCGGCCGTGGAAACTTTAATTTTGCGTAATGGTAAAACAGGAATCTACTAATATTGAATATTAAACGGAACCACAGAGACATCTGTTGACAATGTTAGTTTCTGGTATTTTGAGCATAATCTGGATATTATTTTGTTCAGACCTTAAATTAAACACATTTTAAATGTGAATCACTAAGCGCAAGAATAATGTGTAAAACAGTTATGCACTGATTATACGCGTATAAAAATAAATATATCTCACCATTGTGTTGTGTTGTGCGAGTCTGGCGGCATACCTGGCTATCAACCTGTGTTCGTCATCCCCGCCTCCCATGTCTCCTGAACACAAAATTAAATCTACTCAATCAACCATTAACCGACAAACATGATTTTAGATTCTCGCCGTGTTGAGCGTCCTCCTTTAGTTAACGTTTCCAGTGTCCATCACTAGCAGGGCAGATGCAAAGCTGTCTGAAACGCTGGCTAAAGGTGGAGGAACCGCAACACGGCTTCCGAATAATCATCATTATGAATTGAAAAAAAAAACACAACACGCTCAATTATAACACAGTGCAAAACTATATTGATAATAATGCAAATATGCATCCAGCGTCCGGGATTTCTGAGCATTCGATTTAAAAATTCATTTCAATTTAAAAAATCAATTTGTCGGGTTAGTCTTGATAGCATGTATTAGTTCTGCGACTGCTTACAAAAAAGAATGTTTCAAATTTTCTCTTATTTAATAAATCAAAACCAAAATTTCCTCTTTTTAGTATGTATTAACCTCTCATAGGCCGCAGTCCCCCCGGCGGGTCCGGATTTTTGAAGCTATTTTGCCCCTTATGTATAAAGAAATTGTATGAAGAACAAGGTCAGAAGTCAGAATCGCTCGAGTCATTCTCGTTCTTGACATAACGAAATACTGGATAGCATTTAGCCACGCCGAATAATTCATATTAATTGCTAAAGACGCGCCGGGCACCAAAAAAGTCGGACAAAATGGCTGCCGCTTGATAATATGAACGCTGTCATATTCAAAGTCTTTATTCATTGTTTTTTTATATAAATCCATTTTGGAAAGCATAGATTTGAGTGATTATTAGGAAGTTGGTTTTATCTACATTATTTTGATATAATTTTTGTAATATATCACAAAAGAAATGTTATAAAAATTGAATTAGTAAGAAAGGTGAGAACTGTCAAATATTTAACGTCGTATTGAAAAAATATATTTTTTGTATGCTGGCTTTCAACAAGTTAAATGCCTACTTAATTAATAAATTATAATAAACACAGCAGGCATACTTTAAATACCATTTATAAATTTTTAAATAAGGTATTATAAATAATACAACTTGTCCAAAGAAATGTCACCATTTTAATGACAATTATTATTTTTTCAAACTTTCTTTAGGACGGCAGATATTGATTATTCCAATTTGACAACTAGTAGCAGAAACCTCGATCATGACAAATCTAGCAGGATAAAAAGGTAGTATCCAACAAGACCACAATCTTGAACCGAAACCTGGCAATCAAGTTTACAGACAAATGAATTGACAAATGGTAGAGTAAATTAGTATTACCGTGGTGCATGGGTCTGGGGGCCCTGGAGTCCAAGGAGCCCGTGTGACCAGTGTGCCCGGGGTGGGGAGTGTGGCCGCCATACGGATCGGGAAAGCCGTTGTGCATCGCCACGGGAGAAGGCGGCCTAAACAAATAAACAAACAAACATCACATTTTACTAATAATAAAATGTTTCTTCTCATCACTAAAATATCAAATTAAAAAGTCCATTTACCGTAATGAATTTTTATGCCCGCAACTAATAATAACGCAACTGTCTCCGCAACTAAAGACTCTTTTCTGCCGACGCTCTAATAAAAAATAACGACAAGCAAAATAAAGGCGCAATAACAAAGGTTAAAAAATACCACCCAAAGCGAATGTTTTGTGTTCATTGATGTTCAATACTTTTTACCATACTGAGTTGCATGCACTTATTATGCTTCGAAAGCGAGGACTTCTTATCAGAATGCGCCAATAAACACGGCGACTCAACTGCTTAACGATCCTGCACTGACCATTGACATTTTCAATGTCACTAACAGACAGTTCAGCAACCATCTTTTGACACATGGCACAAAATAGTAAAACTGCCCCTATGCACTTTGCAATTTGTTATCTTCTCCATGATATATTGGTGTATAACCGTTTTACGGAGAACATGAAAAATAAATAATAAACAAATAAATATGCACGCTATATGTCTGGCTCGCGCTGCGGGAGTAGTAGCCCATGATCGTAACGCACGAGAGCCTAATCTTCAAAGATCATAAGAAGGATTCTTCATTAGGAGCATTTCTTCCTAATGTTTACAAATCATATTAAGGATTCATTAACGAGAATCAGAAAATAGCCGATTTCGCTTAACTGGTACACCAATTCCAAGGAACAGAAACTAAATAAGACACTAATACTATAGCAATTTATTTTGTGTGATTATTATTATTGCGCTACCTCCCTCTTCAGCCAACATTTCGGACAGCATTACAATTTCCATCATCAGGGCAGATTGTATAATGGGCCACACAGTATAATACTCCAAAAATAAATCACTAAGTATAATATTTTTAGCTGTGAAAATCTAGGCCTGTCTTATAAATTCGGTCAAAAAATTCGGCCCACCTATGGAGTAATTTTATAATTCAATTCAATTCATTGCCGGCAACCCGGGCGTTTATTGAGGTAATGCAGTAATTTTATAACTAGTGAGTTACCCGCCTCACTAGACGTTGTCTGTTCTGAGACGGGAAATAATTAAAACATTAAAAAGATAAAGGTGTACAGGAAAATAATCAGAAAATAAACAGAATAAACAGAAAATAAACAGAAAAAAGGTAATAATTAGAACATTAAAAAAGATAAAAACAGGAAAATAGTCAGAAAATAAACATGAAAATACAAGTTGCAAGAATAATAAATCAATATAGAATATAATCAAACTCCCCATCTGATTCTATCGCCTTGTTTTCGAAAGCACAATATTTTGGGAGACAAATTTGGTCCTTGCAGATCTTTTGACTACGAAATAATGGACATTCTTTTTGATAAATGTTTTCGCAACCCAATTTTTGTAAACCAATAATTTTGGTTTTCTGTGTCATTTTTAAAATCCATTCAAACATCTCTGTCTAGGCTTTGATGGTCGATGATTGTTATTATATATGGATGAGAATTTAGACTCACACTATGTGACTCAGGTTGAGGGTCTTCTCAGGCTGGTCAGGGAAGCGGGGCAGGGCGGGTCTGGCTCTGTCGGGAACGCAGCGGAATGACTTGCGTAATGAATGGCCGATCTGCTTAGAAGGGGATTTCTGCAAACAACAATTAACACAATGTTAATAATATAAAAGCTAAGGTTTAAAACGTGTCTCCACCATGAAGGATCTTGGTGGAATCATGTTTGATAGAAGGCTGACATTTCATGCTCATATTGCGAAGGCTTGTAGCACTTCATTGAGAATGCTGGGCTTTGTTCTAAGGCACTGCAAAGAATTTTAGAGATAACGGAGTTTTCATAATTTCATTCAATTCCTTAATAAGGAGCTGACTTGAAAGTGGGTCAGTAAAGTCCACACCAGGGGTGCTAGCATAGTCCATCGATAAGGATCGGTAGGATAATTGTCGGTAACTTCTCATCGTTCCCTAGAACAACTGCAGATCGCAAACGAATAGGTGACAGTTCACAATGACTAAGTGTCCCTAATATATTCGATATCAACTGTTGTTTGTACGTTAGCGATCTGCAGTTGTCCTAGGGAACGATGAGAAGTTACCGACAATTATCCTACCGATCCTTATCGATGGACTATGCTAGCACCCCAGGTAAAGTATTCCCTCATGTTGGAGAGACTTAGAAGAAATTTGTGAGATTTCTCTACATGAGGGCTTTGTCTTCTATCTTTCTCTTGACTTGACATGCTTAGATTGAACCTTTAACGGTTTAGAAGGGATGTGCACATTGTATCACATTTCTCAGACTGATTCGTGATGGTTTGAAAACTCGGCTATCATGGAGAGCATTAATTTATATGTTCCCGGTGTTGAGTATTGTGTCATCCTATTTGAACTATTTCACCTTTTCATTGTCTACCTGTCATTTTATATTTAAATCATCTTGATTCGTTTCCATCTGTGGACTCTTTTACTTTCAATTTAACATCCATTTTAATACAAAAAAAAAAAATGTATCATTTTGTCTATGCTTTCACGAGCAAAAGTGTCAAATCATGAAGCCTTCTTCTTCTTCTTCGATGGCGCTAAAGCCCATATCGAGCTTTGGCCTCCCGCAACATTCGCCTCCAACTCCTCCTGTCCTCAGCGGCTGACTTCCAAATCATGAAGCCTACTGTCATCAATTATTTGCTAAAATTCAATCATTCCATTTCTAAAAGCCTTACAGCCAGCATCTAATATCATTTCAATTTTATTGCAAGTTTATCTGAACTATTTATACGCAATTAACCAATAAACCAGTAATTTAACACAAGTATTCCGAGTATAACTTCAATCATTACTGTACGATTAACCTTCTTGATTTGTAAGACAAAAGAAGTTATACAAAGAGCTCGATTTACGACCGACTCCAGAACTCCAGACCTTCAAGGGATCGTACAGCCGGTGGCTATCTCTGTCACCGACAGCATAGCCTGTTTTATCTCCTAGTCTTCAGGATTAACTTGCCAATGGGTTGGCGACAGCATGTCTCTTGAAGTCAGCGAAGTTGAGGAAATTTCTAAGATCGCTGACGCAGCAGCAGAGTCTAACAGAGGGCGATTTCACTAGCTGCAGAAGAAGGGACAATGATTTACACTATATAAGGCATCATCACACTGTTGACGCAACTATGCACATCTCTTTTCTCCCACCCAACCTACTACCCATGTACCCATTGACCAACCCAGTGATTCCTCGGTGCCATAATATCAAATCTCACAAGAACGTGCTGTGTAAAAAATAAGGTACGTCAGATTCCATCCCAACGTCCACTGTTCACCGAGCTATTCCCAGTTGTGTCACTTTAAAAAATCATATTTTTTATTAAGTCCATAGATTCGCAGTCAATGTATCTGTGACTATGACCCCATTTGTAAAAGTCGAATAGTTGGACAAGAGAAGACTCATCTGATATTTGATGGCAGCAAACTAAACTAGTCGGATAATATGAATTTGGGGACTCACATAAGTGGTGTACTCCTTGACCTCGTGCTGGTTGGTGTGTCCGTCGGTGGTGTGCCCCCTCCAGAAACAGTCCTGGCAGAGGGTGTAGTGACTGCAGCGCGAGCAGCGGTACCGGAAACCCGACAGCCGCTCCCGTCCGCACACGGAGCACGCTAGCGGGTGGACCACTGAACAAACAAACAGACATTGTAATACAAACATTTCAATAAAGTCGGTGACTTGTGGGGCGAGGTTTGTCCAGGTCTTGATGGAGGATGCTTCTGCCAACCAACTGCTTTTAGGAAGGAGGGGACGGGTCCGCCGTCTCGATAACCATTTATTGGATAACCAACACTTCTGCCATAGGTCATTCAAAGTGTTTCACTATGTTTGGAGATATATTGGTAGCAGAGGTGTCCAGGCTCATCAGGTGAAGCATGTTCATGTCTTTGCGGCGGATGCCTGCCCACCCGCTGCAAGGCGGGATGGATCGGGAGAGGCTGGTTTGGGGAGACTTTTTGACCTCTCCAGCAGATCTCTCTCGACCCAATGCCTTGCACTGCAGTGAGAGGGATAGATTCAAATTTTGTCACTCCTGGAAACACTGATCCCTAGATTCTACCACCATATTCCATTCCACCCCTCATACCTTTTTTCTTCCCAGAACTTCCTCTCCTTCCTTTCCTTAAAAAGACCCTCCACACAGCATCCCCAAAGATGACGTGGACCATGGAAATGATGTTAAGTGTGACAAGGTCCCAAGTGAACTAAGCGTAATACCTTGTTCTGACTAGGCGAGTATTTTAGTTGAGTAGCTAATATATTAGTAACTCAACGTGTCCGAACACCACAATTTTAGTAGAGTATCAGCACTTTAGTAGATTGAATCCATTTGGTTCTATTTTTTCGGCGAGTACAATCCCCCTCCACAGTTCATTCGTAGACGCAGACGCGCGCAATATGTCGTCCCGTTAGAGCGAAAATACTACTCTAAAATTCTTTATTTTTGCGGATATTAATCTATTTTCGTGGCAATAGTTTATTTATTTTCATCTCACTAATTTATTCATCCACCTCTCCTAAAATAAGCATTACAATCAGCTTAATTAGCGTATTTACTTTATTGCGTTGCAGCCCATCATGTCGCGACCCTTTGCTTACTAATGAACTCTACTTGACAGCAGTGCAAACACTTTTTGGTGAGTCACGTAGCGAGTTACTCGCCACTCAACTTACTACTTGTCAGGTCAGAACAAGGCATAAGAGCCATAGGCAACAATCTGTTCAGAATGCTGCAAACCGAGATCAATGAGAGAATACAAAATCTATTTCTAATGTTATAAGTGTGCAAAATTACAAGGTGGCAATCAAAGCAGAAAAAACAAATTAAGCGCTTTATTTATGGTTAACTTACCCAAGTTTATAATTGTTGAAATGAGATTTGATAGTGAAATAACAATTACCATTTTCAACGGAAGCCAGTCTGTGTAGCAAGGGCAGCCAGACTAAGCAAGGAGGTCCGGGATCCGACATCATGGTGTCCATGAAGTCATTCACTGTCACTTTACCATGCTGGAAACATTAAAAAAACTCAATTAGATTACAGAAGTACACAGAAGAACACAGTTACACCAAGAAACAAATGTATGTGAATCTCTCCTCAAGTCAGTTGCATCAATCAGATGGGAATCTATTCATCGGTGGGAAGGGCAGTCCGTTTGATAGATTCTCCTATCTTAAGATCGATAGGCTTCCCTGACGACGATTTATGTATTTCAATTTCCCGAGCACATTGCTATCAAAAGACGTGTTGATAGCCAAACTGATATTGACAACGAAATCATCCTACGAAAGGTATGGTATATGGATCAACATGTGTACGGATCAATGATTCTGAATGTCAAACTGCTACATAAAAATATGAACAAATTGACAATATCAAATTAAAATACGCACTCTAATATACATTGGCAGTTCACATATTCTTTTTGACACTAAAAAGGGAATTGGTGAATGAAGACTTTAGTCGAACTCATGATATTTTAAACAACTTTCTGATTGCGTACATGTCAACTTTCAATTCTATGAGCTTCGTTAGTCTGCCTCACATTTAAAGTCAGTAATTTTGCTAAACAAATGACATTATTAAAAAGTCTAGTGTCTCGACTGTTAAATAAATTCTGTTAATTAAATAATTTTATTCAATTACTTCATTTTATAATAATATAAACAATAGGGCACTTCAGTCACAACCTGTCGCATGAGGAATCAAATTTGAAGAGAGAACTTTAGTCTTGAAATAAAAGAAATATGGCGGAGATGATAAAACAGAAATCTATTGAAAATGGCTCTATTGTAAGGCGCTCCGCCCACTGAGGCAACTGAAAACCAACTAAAACCGGCTATTTTCTCTGTCTTGATTGGTCAAATAGCTTGGTTAACCATAGATGACGAACAATCAGCTGACAGTTAGCAACTATCAATGGCCGCCCAGGGAAATCAGCAGTGACAGTCGCAAGTCACCGCTTGCGTTACCATTGACAACGGGGTTTTGTGTGATTGTGTAGTGCGCCGGCCATCACATTGTCATACAAAGACAGTTGGCAGTTGAGAGTTTTCAGTTGCCTGAGTGGGCGGAGGCGCTAAGAAGAAAAATGGTTACTATGGTTACGGTTATAATGATTATGGTAAACAGGAATCTACTAATATTGAAAATTAAATGGAATCATAGAAACATCTGTTGACATCTTCAATTAAACATTGACAGTTAACTGAAGATCAGTGACAGCAAAGATGCTACGCTTAATTAGGCAGCTTATGTCTATCAGCTGTCGGAATCAATTGCTGACCGTCCTCAGAAATAGCGCCTAACGCCGCCTAATAAACAGAGATGATAGATTTAGTCAATATAGAGAAGAAATTATTGGTATATACCCCGGGGAAGAGCATGTCGGTGAGGTTCTCGGAGTAGGGGAAGGAGGGGCTCTCGTAGACGGCGGCGGGGAGTGCCAGGGCCTCTCGCAGGTACTCCGCTAGTCGGCGCCTGATCAGCTGCCCCGACCCGTCCGACACTTGCGAGAATACGTCTGCAACACAACATACATTATCACATTATTCAAGGAGGTCTCACACCAAACATGTATATCATTTAAATGGTCAGCATAATATTGAGGTTTCGGTCAGTTATAAAATGTTATCTGCCGGCAAATGTAATCAGTTGAGCAGCCACTTTCTGTCAGCAAGTAGTAACTACTATGTGGTGATACTTAATAACTCAGGTACGGGGCATACGTCATTCCTATGTCTACCTACGTTAAATTGTCATGAAAACTTATTATCATTCGAATAACGAAACCTTTCCGCAACCTTAAGACTCTATATTCCCTTTACACAGTGTTCATCCGTCCCCACTTAGAACACTGCACACCGATTTGGACTCCTTTTTACCAAGCTCACATTGAAAGAATCGAAAGAATTCAAAAAAAAAAATTTTAACACATAAATTATAAAAAAAACATAAACTTCTCAAATTACACCGAATCTATTAATTACCATAACTTCGACTCCCTTCATACACGACGTTTAATTTTTGACCAAATCTTATTATTTAAAATTCTTAATAATGGCCTGGACTCGCCAGAACTAACCAACTTAATAAATATTAATATTCCGACAAGATCAACACGGCAATCCCATTTGTTTCATTTGCCTACACATAGAACTAACTTCAGAAAAAGTTCACCAATTCCCCGTATATGTGCACAATATAACACTAAATTTCAAAATATTGACATATTTAACAATACGACAATCGTACGATCGAAAATTAATACAAGAGTGTGGAATGTATTCGGAGCATCTCCTATCCTCATCCTATATTCCTCTTCCTCTCCTTCTCACCCAAAACTAATTGTATGTAATAAAACTCCATCTCCATTCAAGTTTAACATAGGAGACTTTTTTGGCTTGACTTCATTTAACAATGTATATATTTAACTTTATATTTTATGTATAAGCTGTTTGTCTCTTACCAATAAATAAATAAAAAACAAGCTTATGTGCCCAAGCGGTTAATCAATCGAATCTATTGCCTTTGTGTAGGTTTTTGGTCCTAACCACTCGAGTGATTGGTGTTCAGTGTTTGATTTGGCCATTCGATTTAATTAATATGATTCCTCAAAATATTAATACGGAAACATATAAACTGTTTACTGCGGTTTAAAGATAATGAATCTGTCTAGATTTCACCGTTTATCCCATATTTGTAGGTTCGTTAAATGTGGTCCAATTTGGGACCGATATCAATCGCAGAAAAATAAAAGCGGTCCAAATACTCATTTTATCATACAAATCTTACTAATATAATAAATGCGAAAGTTTGTATTTTTTTTTTTTTTTTTTTTTTTTCTTCTTGTTTATTCCAGATCTCGGGGAGGGTGGTGCAATCCCACGAGCTCCATATTATACATATAACATATCAAATTAATATAACAAATATATATATTGTGAGATACTGCATCCATAGTGAAAGAAAACAGAATGAAAGTATGGATGTATGTATGTATGGATATGTATGGATGTATGTATGTTTGTTACTCTTTCACGCAAAAACCACTGAATGGATTTTAATGAAACTTTACAATAATATAGCTCATACATCAGAAAAACATATAGGCTTATAGGCTATAATTTATAAAGCTAGCTATTTTTCATATATTACACATAATAATATTATTGTTTAAAATTTGAGAATGACATTTTGAAAATCAATTTTTGTTAAATCAAAATTCTATTTTAAAAAATATTTAAATTAGTGAATTAATTTGAAGTACTCGCCCAATACTTTGAATCGAATCAAGAATTATAGATATTTTATATAAATAGGTTAAAAATTTTGCTATAAACATAGATGGAAACTAGGAAAAGAAAATAGGCTACTTGAAGTACTAATTCTGCGCAGACGAAGTCGTGGGCAGAAGCTAGTGTATAATAAACAATTTTCTATCATTTTATACAAAAATATTTAATAAAAAAATAACTAAGTTCAATAAAAAGTCATGCGATTTGACGGGTGAAACTGTATTTACAAAATAAGTATTTTTTATCTATTTCTATGGACAACTTTGAACAGAAATGTGAAGCGTGGTTTATTGGAAATGTTCTCTTTTGGTTTTAAGGTTGTAACTAGAACCACAACGGAGTTATAATGATTTCTGTGGGAACACACGCGTAAGCTTGAAAACAAGCTTATTGAACTTGACTGCTATCGTTATATTGTCGTGAAAACAAGCTTAGAGGCCTGAGTGGTTAAAGTAACAACCTGGATGGTCAATATGTAAGGAGTCCACATAAATGAAGTAACGAATGGTACTTACATCTCAATTTATCCATCAGCTTCCCGGCGCACATTGTGGCTAAGGCCACCTTTATTGAAAACACTCGAATTTTTCCCACATTTTCCCTAGAAGAAAAAAAAACACAATTATTAACATTGTTGACTCCAGATTGTATTTTTGGCTTCTGTAAGCACTCAGTTTGATGAACGTAGGTTTAAATAAATAATAACAATAGCATAGTAACGGGTAGATTTGTCTCTGACTCTGTCTCTTGTCTTACGGCTTTCTAGAAGCAAGTCTTTTGTAAAGCTCTGACAAATAAACTACACGGAGAAAAATGTTATTCTAAAATACGATCATTTTATTCCTAAAAACGGTTAGAAACGGGACTGAAGTTCTTATGAACAAATTAACAGGTTTTCAATGTTTATTGGCGGGAACATGTAAGAATAATTCGTTGGTATATGTAATTTCGTACGTATACCTACAAATTATTCTTACATTTTCCCGCCAATAAACATTGAAATTATGTTAATTTGTTTGTAAGAGCTTCAGTCCCGTTTTTAACCATTTTTACGAATAAAATTATCATATTTTAGAATAACATTTTTCTCCGTGTAAGATTATAAAATGACATTGTATTATTGTATCCACTAATGTATTATCGTATTATTAACATTGTATTATTGTATGACAATACCAATTTAAAACTAAGGCAGAGAATGTTAAAATGCTATGTGTGGTCGGTCTTGCTGTACGGATGTGAGACATTGACTTTGAAAGTAAATACCATGAACAGGTTAAAGGCTTTTGAAATGTGTCTTCACCGGAGAATGCTCAAAGTCCCATGAACCGACATGATCACCAACACATACAACACATAGAGAACTGCTCACATTAGTAAAAGTCAGGAAAATTTAATATCTTTGTCACATACTTTGAGGGGAGAAACATCCTTTTCTCCAATTAATATTAAAATGCAAGATAAAGAAGGGTCGCCGAGGGCCGGTTGGAGACAAATGTCTTGGCTGCTAAATGAGAGTGGACCGGTATTAGAAGTGTGGAGGAGCTATTCCAGGCAGCGCAAGATAGAGATATATTCATCAGAGTGATCGCCACCGTTGGGGGGACCTGATAGGGCATACAAAGAAGATTCATCTAATAAGAAATTCAGAGAGAGATCATAAGTGACAACATCGTTTTAGTATCTTGTTTTTTTTTTCGTTTGCGGCGGATGCGTTTGCTCACCAACTGCGTAGCAGACCGGAATTTGATGAGGGAGATCTTTTGATCTCTCCGGCAGGACTCTCTTTGTTGCCTTACTATAAACACTGCATTACAGTGGGAGGGATGAATTCATACGTCCGTTACTCCTGAACACACTGACCCTAGTTTCTACACCTCATACTTGTTTCTTCCCAGCGCTTCCTCGCCATCCTTTTTTAAAAAAAACTTCCACATCGCATCCCCAAAGATGACATAGACCCTGAGGGAAATTATTTTCCTCAGAGCCTCCTTTGTGAAGTTAGTGAAAAAAAATTAATAAAAATTCTGGCGATGATGTCCACAAGGCGACTCCTGAGACCTGATATATAGACTAAGGTGCTCCGCTGACGAGGCAACTGAAAACCAACTAAAACCGGCTGTTTTCTCTGTCTTGATTGGTCAAAAAGCTTGTTTAACCATAGACGAAGAACAATCAGCTGACAGCTGGCAACTAGCAACGGCCGGCCAGGGCAATCGGCAGTGCAAGTCG
Source organism: Limnephilus auricula (assembly GCA_951813805.1). Taxonomy (NCBI): domain Eukaryota; kingdom Metazoa; phylum Arthropoda; class Insecta; order Trichoptera; family Limnephilidae; genus Limnephilus; species Limnephilus auricula. Next base: position 7,191,849 of record OX638412.1, read on the forward strand.
CAAGTCACTGCTTGCGTTACCATTGACAACGGGTTTTTGAGTGATTGTGTAGTGTGCGGGCCATCACATTGTCATACAAAGACAGTTGGCAGTTGAGAGTTTTCAGTTGCCTCAGTGGGCGGAGGCGCTAACTCGCAGACTTAAATGTTCCCCTCTGACCACAGGAAAGAATAAGTCTATACTCACGTGGGCGGGCAGTATGCAGCCAGCAGCCAGTTGAGCAGGAGGGCGCAGCAGTGGGCGGCGCGGACCTGGTTAGCCGGGGGCAGCCGCTTGTTGAGACTGTGGTACAGGGAGGACAGCAGCGTCTCCAGCCGGGCCACGCTCACCTCGGCCTGCGGCTCCAGCGTGTTCAGCCCGTTCTCTCGGAACGCCTCGATCACGTTCCAGATGTCCACAGCGTGCACTGGAACCAAACCAACAACAACACATGTCATTTACAGTCATTTAGTCGCAGAACAATTAAAATCTAATTAAAAACCATTGTTAGATTGTATGGTACCAAAGTCCGCAATGGAAGTTTCAGATGAATTTCCCAAAAGACGATAGTTATAATTTTAGGATATTAATATATCTTTTGGCTCAAATTAGACTGTACCCTACAATTGAAAAAGATTCCAGAGGCATCACATAGTCGGACGGAAATAGGGTTTGCAAATCCCACACCATTTTCAAATCCCGCACCATTTTCAAATCCCGCACCATTTTCAAATCCCGGACCATTTTCAAATCCCGCACCATTTTCAAATCCCGCACCATTTTCAAATCCCACGGGATTGCAGGATAAAATTTAGAAATCCTGTACGATTTGGGGGATAGATTTAGAGATCCTGCGGGATTTACGGCTCTTTTTTAACTTGTTGAAAGCCAGCATACAAAAAATATTTTTTTTCAATGCGACGTACAAAATTTGACATTTCTCACCTTTCTTACGAACTCAATTTTTATAACATTTCTTTTGTGTTATATTACAAAAATTACATGTAAATAATGTAGATAAAACGATCTTCCTAATGATCACTCAAATCTATGCTTTCCACAATGGATTTATATAAAAAACAATGAATAAATATAGACTTCGAATATGACAGCGTTCATATTATCAAGCGGCAGCCATTTTGTCCGCCATCTTTGGTGCCCGGTGCGCCATTGGCAATTAATTTGAATTTTTCGGAGTGGCTAAATGCTATCCAGTATTTTGTTATGTCTAGAACGAGAATGGCCCAAGCGATTCTGACCTTGTTCTTCATACAATTTCTTTATACATAAGGGACAAAATCGCTTCAAAAATCCGGAACCGCCGGGGGGACTGCGGCCTGCAAGAGGTTAAGGGGTATTAAATTGAAATATTGCCAACACTTATAACACGTAAAACTTTTTTCATCACTTGGTATTAGTTATATTTGATACTAGTATATGCATTATAAAAAATACATTGAAAAGATTGTCACATCAATCATCTTAGTAATATTATTTTAAGAAGACTTAAAATACTTATTTAACCACTGATCACACTCCCACCGTCGCGACAGGATCACGTGATACGTATGCTGTTTCATAGGTTACCGTGCTGCTGGAACGATATGGAGTGTAATCACATGCCACATCCGACTGCTCAGTTATTTTTAAATTTTTTTTTTTTTTTTTTTAAATTTTTTTTTTTAAATTTTATTTATTTGCGTTATAAACAGTCTATACATTTATATATGACAGTGAATAATATGTTTATGTCATTGACCAATAAAATAACGACATTTAAATATAGGACCATAATAAAAAAAATATATGCAACAATATACCTAATACAAACAATTCTGATTAAGTGCATCTTCAATTTACAAAGTGATACATAAAATATATACACATTTCTAAGGTTTACACTTAAATTTTAAAGGATATCAATAATATCTTTGAGGAAAAGATTTCATTATGTGATGGAAAAATATTTTTTATTGAAAAAATTCATCAACAGCAAAATGACATTTATTCCAAACATGCTCAGGAAACGCTGGTTAAAATACTTCAGGTTCGTATTGTTACGCCTTGTATTTGTATTTTTTGACAAAGTTTGATTTTTGAAACACATTCTACGAATATAATTATTAAAATTGATAAAAAAACTCGCTCTTTTGAACATTTTCTTTCCCTTAAAAAAATCACTCTCTTATGCCTTGTTCTGACCTGACAAGTAGTAAGTCGAGTGACGAGTAACTCGCTACTTGACTCACCAAAAAGTGTTTGCACTGCTGTCAAGTAGAGTTCATTAGTAAGCGACATGTAGCGACATGACTGGCTACAATGCAATAAAGTAAATATGCTAATAAAGCTGATTGTAATAGTTATTTTAGAAGAAGTGGAAGAATAAATTAGTGAGATGAAAATAAATAAACTATGGTCACGAAAATAGATTAATAGCTGCAAAAATAAAGAATTTTAGAGTAGCATTTTCGCTCTAACGGGACGACATTGCGCGCGTCTGCGTCTACGAATGAACTGCGCATGTCAGTGCGCAGGGACGCGTGGAGGGGGACTCTACTCGCCGAAAAAATAGAGTCAAATGGATTGAATCTACTAAAGAGCTGACTAGCCTACTCTACTAAAATTGTGGTGTTCGGACACATTTAGTTACTAATATATTAGCTACTCGACTAAAACACTCTCCCAGTCAGAACAAGGCATTAGAGGTTAATAGACTAAAAAAAAAAAATGTCAAAACTGTCAAATAAACAAAGATTGACAGCTGGCAATTGATTGACACCAGCCCAACATACTAGCGCCAACGGCTGGTTCAAGCATTCCAAATTACCTGCTGTTGGGGTGGTCGATAGCACGATGGGTAGGACGCGCTGTTAGCGGTCTGGGCTATGAATGGGTGAGAGCCGCCATGGATCAGAAGATCCGAACAAATTGGAGCGAGGCCGATTTCCAAGATTGAAGGCTTAAGAAGAAGAAGAAGAAGAAATAGGGAACTGGAAATTGACTACAGAAGGAGACCAGTAGGGTTGGAGGCATATCCTAGAGGAAGCCAAGTCATATGCGTATGCCCACAATGCTGGTTATAATAGAGTATGTAGTGGAACTCACGGTTGACCTTCTTCTGCACGAAGCGCAGCTTGCAGGCGGTGCGGTAGCTGGCAAAGCGGATGAGGTCGTAGTTCTGCGCGCGCATCTCCTGCAGGAGCGCCGTGCGCGGGTCCCCCGGTCCCCCCTCCTCGCTCATTTCCGCACTGGAACACACAACAGACTGTTATATTCATAGATAATACAAAGGGAGATATGCACCGCAGCCTTGAACAACCTTGTAACCACGACTTGTTCAAGATACCACACAGTAGCAGAGATATTCTAGTACAGCACAGTTTAGTGTTGTTGAATAAAATTTCCAAAACAGTACAAATACTTTTTTTTTTAAATGTTATATATAGGACAAAAAATTCTTTCCGGGCCTATGACATCTTTAGGAATGTCGTGTGGAGGGTCTTTTTAGGGAAAGGAAGGAGAGGAAGTTCTGGGAGGGTAGGAATTTGGGGTCAATGTGTCCAGGATTGACGGACATATGAATCTATCCCTCCCACTGCGGCGCAAGGTAATGGTTCGAGAGAGTCCGGCTGGAGAGGTCTAGGTAAGGTCTCCTTCAACCAGTCTCTCCCGATCCGACCCGCCACGCAGTAGGTGGGCAAAAGCATTCGCCACCAAGACCCAGACAGCTACTTTAATTACCCTTTAAATAACCTCGAAACTTTTTTTATATACCTATAATTCCAAATATTAAGAATGTTCAAATAAGAAATCTTGTACTGTAAATGAATGATCAATCTGTCGTACAATTTTTTATTTTTTTATTCAAATGCCCAATACGAGAATAAAAAGAATACCGCACGTATTTTCTCCCAACTATCTGGAGCCAGTGAAACGGGAAGGAGACAGGAAGAGGAATTCCGGGAAGTACCTGACTATTCAGATCTGGTCACCAATCAAACACGGTTAAAAAGCCATTCGGGCCCATGAACCCGCCTTCAATACATTTTCTATTGTGTTAGCTGATCAGTGCGTGTATAGAATCGGAACACAAAAATGCTGCTTGAATTATTGTATTTTTTTGTTCACACATTTTTCTCTTAAATGTTGTACTTTTTTATTTGAACACAGTTGGCATCAATCCAAATAATGTACCATTTCAAAGATAAACTTGAAAATAACACAATGGTTTGTTTATGAAGAGATTAATGACCGTTTCGCCCTTCGTTCACGCAGCTACTTACAAGCGACTAAATTGCCGCTACCCGCTACCTGATATACTATTTTGCTAGTGCAGTGCGTAGCGGTGTTTACAAACACTAATGTATGGAAGGTACAGACGAGCGGCGATCGCGTCGCTTGAAAGTAGCTCCTTTGAAGAACGGCGTATGTGTTTGAGACCTTTTTCTTTACATTAGCTCCACACAGGAGGCCCTGAGGACAGGAAAATAACTCTCCTTCAGGGCCTATGTCATCTTTGGGAATGCTATGTTGAGGGTCTTTTTTTAAGGGGAAGGGAGGAGTAAGTTCTGGGAAGGAAAAGGTATGAGGGGAGGGTACGAATCTGGGGGTCAATGTGTCCAGAAATGACGGATGTATGAATCCATCCTTCCCACTGCGCTGCAAGGCGATGGGTTAAGAGAGTACGGCTGGAGAGATCTAGAGTTCGGGTCTCCCTCAACCAGTCTCTTCCGATCCGTCCCGCCACTCACCAGGTGGTCAAACGCGTTCGCCGCCAAGACCTAGACAAACCTTACCCAATGAAACCGGCTAAGTCACCAAACGTACCAGTGGCAAGGGTGTCGATTACCGGTGAATGGTTCCAGGGGCGGTGGTATCCGTACCCGCCTCTCAAATTGAAGGCGATAGTCGTGTTTAGTGACCAGATCTCAATAGCCAGAAAATTCCGGACCTTTCTCCTCCCCATCTCATTCCCCTCCCTACATCCTTCGGCCTCACAACATATCCCAATTGGGAACCGCAACTATTGTACAGTATTCACTTAAAAAAAAAAAAAAATTTAAATCCAATATCTTAAGTAACAACTTCAAGAATAAAAATAAAATAAAGAAAAAATTAACACGTACCATCATATTAATAATTTAGTTACGCATTTAAAAACACTTCTGATATATTAGGTGACACACAAAGTAAGAACTTGATTTATTTCGTCGCGAGAGGCGACAGGCTTAATTTTCTCGCATTTAAACACCATTTAAATAAATAGAACATTAATAAAAAAAATACGAAATAGAACACACCTGGCGCCGAAACTTCAAACTAAAATAGAAGTGTCAAATAATTGGCGCGAATTCTATATCTGTTTTTTTATAAGAAAATAATAATGACAAAACAACCCAACAGAGAATCCGTAAAAATATATTAATGTTTTTTAAAAAACTATGTCTCCAATTTAAATAAGAATCTCTACAAAGAATTTTAATATCACGATCACAAAATCAATTAAACTTATCGTCATCTACACACACGATTAAATTTGGAATTAACTCCTTACAATACATCGCATACACGCAATACAACGCATTATAAGCGCCAAACTTTGATAAAACCAAGTGATTTTTTTTTATATTGATTTAAATCAATACTTTTTTACTGCAACCAAATCACCCGCCTGAAGCGCCAAGGGACTTCCCGGCCTAAAATGCCAAGGAACTTCCCCTGGCACGCACACACGTGCAATGCTAAAACTACTGTTTGTACAATTTGGGGATTCCCTGAAATATAAATTCGCGACTGAATGAGTTTTCGCCTGGTCATTCGGTATTGATTAGTAAAAGTGTGAAGTGAAGACAAGATGTCAGGAAGAAAAAAAGATGTTGTATGGGTTCTTTATATATTTCAACCAATTTACACACAACCTTGACAAATTATATCTCTAAACCTTCCTCATGAATCTTGCATGAAAATCCCTTCAGTAATTTTGAGTTTATCGCGAACAGACAGACAGACACGGCGGAACTTTAATTTATAATATGTAGAGATAATTAAAATTAACAACAAAAACTGTGGTTTTCTTTTCACATAGACCGACTTCCAAGTTAAAATAGGCGAAATATAAAAAAAAAATTATTTAAATCAAATTAATCCGATTTAAATCAAATTAATCCAATTTTTTGATTTTTATCAATCCTGCCTGACGTTGATACAGAAGTCGCAACAGGCGAGTTTAAGACCCGAAAAGCGGTGTGCCTACCCGCCCACGCCTTTCTCTGACGCACGTTTGTTTTACGCATCTTTCTCTTTCGCTTTCGGTCATTGTAAAGTCAGTAAAGTGACTATCTGCGCGAGAATGGAACGTATCAAGTTCAGGTAGGCATTTAAGTTTGGCGCGTATTGTACATAGTAACCTAAAGCTTCCAGCAACAAACAAAAAAACATTGGCAACTTACAGCTCCCACGTTGTGTAAAATTCAGGAACATGCCGCTAACAATAACAATCCTTATGTGGATGGCGATAAGGTTTAAATTCGCAGCAAAAAGCCGCCGGTTTTGATTTTTTGCAAAAAGAACAGCAAAAAAGCGTGTTTAATTTTGATTTGATGTTTATTTTACGAGCAAAACGGCGTCGATAAAAACCACAGGGCGCTTTGTTATTTAACCGCAAAGGGTAGGCGTTTCGCGCCGTTTGCGGTTGCTTCATTCCTTTCCCATAATTCGAGGCTCAGCTCGCGGTAATACCTACCTGCTTATACGCAACCCCGGGAAACATTTATTGGATAACCAACACCCCTGCCATAGGTCACCCCAAGTGGTTCGCTACGTTTGGTGACCTAGCAGGGGTGCCCGGGTTCATGGGGTTCATTGTCTAGGTCTTGGCGGCGGATGATCTAGACACATTGAACCCTAGATTCCTACCCAACCCTCATACCTTTTTCCTTCCCAGAACTTCCTCTCCTTCCTTTCCTTAAATACCCTCCACACAGCATCCCGAAAGGTGACATAGGCCATGAGGGAAATTATTTTCCTCAGGGCCTCCTGTGTGGACCTTATGAAAAAAAAATAGGGAAAATACGGTATAGGTACCTACTAACACAAAATATAACTAATTATTCCCGAAGGGGTGTGCAGAGAAAATGTACTGCCGAAAAACAAAAATATAAAACATATTTTCATCATACGCATCAAGGAATACCAGCGTATTTAATACTTGGTATTTTTATATGATGTAATTGATGGTCCAGAATTGCTTGCATTGATTAGCTTTCGGATTGCACTACGTAATACTAGAAGTCGGGATTTATTTTAGTGTAGCAATTATGGGACTAACTACCATATGTATTCCTCTTTGCCCAGAATTCTAATGGAGGGAAATAATTATACCAATTCAGTGGATATCTTCAATTTGTCACTAAACAAATACATACAAAATTTTGTTAGTAAAGCAGTCCAGTTATGTACAATAAATACTGTATATTTTACTACCTATATGTAAAAGCCCCTAAAAATTGCGTTAATAATAATAAATAAATAAATATGTACAAAAATTCGACATTGTGGATAAATTCGTTAGATGTCCATACTAACTTATTATTAGGTATTTTTTAAGTCAATTTTAGGTTTGAAACTCGTAAATATTGTACAAAAATTACAGTTTTATAATAAATATCATTTCTAGGGGGCAAAGTTCGGGGATCAACTGTCGGGTCACCAATTATTGTGATATGATGAAATTTTGTTTGTAGTTCACGTTCAAAATAAAATGAAAAATACTGTCTACATCTTATTTCGAAAAACTCTGCAAGAAGCCCGAGAAACTCTAGTTAACGGGATACCCGGCAGTGATTTTATCCATACAAACGTATTCCCATTTATCTCTCTAGATTTTAACCCTAGAGAAAATATTTTTTTACATAAAATAGATATCAACCACTAGCGTGTCGGTACTTTTTGTTTTTTTTGATAAGTTACTTTTTATAGAAGTTATGACCTTCCAAAAATCAATAAAATTGACTTGGTTTAAACGCCGTCAAAAGACGTTCAGTATACAAACTAGACAATGTTTTTTTTAAAAAAGCAAAACGTATAGACATAAAATAGTTTCTTTTTATGTAGTTGGTAAAAAAAAAATTGAAAATCGGTCCACTTTTAGAGAAGAAAAGTGGGGAATACAAAATCTCGATTTTGACGATTTTAGTTAGGTATTAGTAGCCCGAGGTGCATTTGTCCCTTTCGCTCAATATCCGGTGTAGTAAGAGCAACAGTGACAGCAACAATTTAGTAAAAATCTATTATTAAAATTTCTCGACCACCGGGTTTCATCTTAATAGACATATTACAGATCACACTTATGGGCTCTACACACGGTGCTGCGAACAGCCGGCTGTTAGCAGCTGGTTATTGTCTCCTGTCTCCCTTTTCCTCGTGCGAACCCGTAACATTCTGTTTCACGTTGTCTTCTGTCTCTTTTATTAACACAACAAATTCAATATCACCATCTCATTTCCTCGGTTGGTACTAACGGCAGACGGTTTCTTACAATTTGCAGTCAACGTGAAACAGAGTGTTACGGGTTCGCATGGGAAAAAAAGAGACGGGAGACATTCTCCAACCTTCGATTTTTAGCCAGCTGCCAAAAGCTGCTGTTCGCAGCATGGTGTGTAGATAGTATAACGTGTTTCAAACTATCGGTTAGTGTTCTGTGTTGTTGGCAAAGTTCGGAATATAACTGGATACATTACACAACATGAGGTTTCTACCATAAACACGATTTTATACACATATCAATGCAGTAAGATCAATAAAATGTCTAAATCAGAATTTGAGAGAATTCTTTTATTTACTTTTCGAAAGAAAAAATAATAATATGGCAGCGCGCCATTAGGCTTGTTGAAAAAGTATCGATACATCGATATTTTTAATGAAATATATCGATATTTTATGACATTATTCTTTGAACCGATATATCGATACAAAATATCCAATATCGAAAATTGTATTAAAAACAATATTTTTTCAATTTCGGGGGGGGAGGCGCCTGATTAAAATAATTACATTGTGTATATATATATACACTTTTATTTTAAAAACGTACAATCTGAACATTTGATCGATATATCGATATTTTTTCCTCGATATATCGACGTCGTAATTGATATTTTAATAAATATCTATATTTTTTCCTCGATATATCGACGTCGTAATTGATATTTTAATAAATATCGATACATCGATATATCGATATTTTTTCCACTTTCGACATCCCTCCGCGCCATCCGCCGCAGATATGCTGAAACGCCAATCAATTATCAGAAAATTGATGGATTGCAAATTTGGGACGCGTAAGTAACGTCTGGACTTTTTTATTTTTATTATTATACTATTTTTAAAGACGTCTAAAACTTACGAGGGTTGTCCAAGAATTAAAGACCTTTACTCATTTTCGGCGACGCGGACATTATTTCTTAAATTATTGCAGCAGTAGCTCAGATTTTCCCCTCCAAAACGAACGGTGGTCCGGTTCGGTAGCTGCTTCCGTGCGACCTTTGCGTCAGTGAGAACGCAAATTTGATCCAAGATGTCAGTAAGTCTACCATACAAACGTTTCTAAGGGAGGGAAATTGGCGTATGCAAAGTGTGTGCCCGTTGGATGCCCAAAATGCTGACGGAAGCTCACTAGCAAAGTCGTGTGGAAAGCGAACGGGTCTCTTTGAACCGTTTTTCTAACCAAGGCGAGGCTTCTTGGGTTGAAACATGGGTTCACCACCTAATCCGAAATCAAAAAGGCAATCAAATGACATGATGTTCATATTTTCTTCACTTGAAGCAACATTTGGCCGGAGGTGGAAATGAAATCGAGGTAATCAGGGTAATCGAGGACCTAGTGCCACGGTTCATTTACCAAGTGCATCGATCATACCAGAGATTATGTCGAAAAAGAGTGGAGATTTGTAACTAAAATGCCAAAAGCTTTTTTTGTAAAACTAAAATTTTCGTGATTGCGTATGATTAACCGATTGGACACATAAGCTTGTTTTCACGATAATTTAACGTAGGTAGACATAGGAATGACGTATGTCCCGTACCTGAGTTATGAATAAAGGTATTTTATTCTTGGACAACCCTTACACTAGAACTCTCTTTGACAATGTTCCAAGTGCTCGCGATACTAGATCCAAAGGGCATAATATATTATCCCTTTCGCTAAAATCGTAAATTTGATTTCATTTCTTTCCATATACCTCGCAATCCAACATCGAGGCAATATCTTCCGTTTTATTGTGAAAACTCCAACACGGAATCACAATTGTGTACTCCAATTCGCCGAATTCAGAATTTGGGAAATGAATATAAGGACATTGCGGATATGTTTGACACATCATTTATTAAGTATAAACACCTCGTAGTAAGATTTTTATCGGAAAAAAGATCAATAATATTCCATTGAATATACCACATAGTTCTCCTTGACTCAATCTACGAATTGTACTTATCCCATTCTGTTTTTTCTCTACCTTGCATGGTAGGGTATCCTGCTTTTATCTAACTCGTATTTGATTTTGTTTTTGATTATGTTGTTGATTTTGATTTTTTTTTATTTTGTTTATGATTTTGTTTCGGATTTTGCTTTAGATTCAGTATTATAATTTTATTTTTTTGCTTTTGTTTGAATTGTTTCTAAAGCTTATTTAGATGTACTTTGCTTTTTAATTTTATTTTTTGCTTTTGTGTGAAAAAGAGCCAACTAATTTTGTGTGAATTGAATGTAATGTTGATTTAGATGTACTTTGATAATAAAAAAATAACATGTAAAAGCCCAGCAGGGCGTGAAATACAAATAAATAAAACAACTTTCGGCCAAAAAATTTTTAGATACTTTGCAAAATATTCATTCCTCGAAAATGCACTACAACTGGTTATTAGACAGAACACAAATTACACTTGAAATAAATTGGAATCCAAGTCTTGGATCACCAGCCAAGACAGATCAAACATCGACGATTGGTTTAAATCTCAAACTCATGTGTTTTTTTTATTATTTTTTTTTTACATTAGCTCCATACTGGAGATTGTTATCTTTGGGCATGCCGTGTGCAGGATATTTTTAGGGAAAAGGAAGAAGAGGAAATTCTGTGAAGGAAAGCGGTATGGGGAGAATCCAGATAATAAATGTCAGAGAATCCAGGAGTGGCAGACATATGAATTCATTTATCCACTGCGGTGCAGGGCGATGGGTCGAGAGTCCGGCTGGAGAGGTCAAATTGTTTTCCTCAACCAGTCTCTCCCGATCCAGAGCTTTGCAAGATTTTGAAGATCGCAAACCTACAACTAACCCATATACCTAATTATTCACGTGTGAACAAACTCTGTGACCATTTGTAATTGAAAAATTCACGATAACCTAATCTACATTCTTCAAATAATACTCTAATAAAATGTAGCGCAAATAGATTTAACGGCGATCAAATTCACGGCGATTAAATTAATTTATGATTAAATCGAAAATGTAAATAATAATAAACCTCAATAAAATCAAAAACGCACCTCTGCTAATCTAAATAAATACATCTACTTGTATTTCACTTTTGTTTTCTTGATTGAATGAAGTGGAATCTTGGAAGTGGTAATTAACCCACTTCCCAAAAAGTAAGAAAAACATTGATTATAAGGAGCGTTTTCTAGTGTAATTGAAGATGCCATATTATAATAAAAATAAGACAGGATAAAACATTCATTAACATTGTTAATAAATCGAAACGACCAGAACAAGAAAACAGAAAATAAAAGGATCTAAAAACCACCCACCCCGTTTTCCAGCCGATCCAAAAAATCTACTTTCATTTTGTTATCTAAAAATCTTCCTATACATGTGGAGAATACATTCCCAAAGTTATGGCATCAAATTCAACCTTGAAATATAGTTAGGAGCGGTGCATGCCAAACAGGAAGACGGATAACGAAGCGATCCGGTTACAAGAGAAAACTTTAAACGCGTTTTTCCCAAAACCACCTGTTTCAAGTTGGTTGGAATCCTGGCTCATTGAATTTTCACCCGATTCGCCTCATTCAAAGTATAAATAAATAGTACAGTCATTTGGTACGAAAAAGGAGGTTACCTGGAAAGTTTTCCGGTAGTTTTGAAAAGTGGTAATATTATAGATTTCGATGTGCTCTTTCCGAATTTCAACTTTGCCAATTCGTATCTTCGATTTTGGAAAAATGGCGCCTAATAGCAGTTTTATGAAAATATCTCATTTCCCACTCATTTTACGATAAAAATATTTAAACTAAAACGAAGAGGCTTGTGATGAGTCTGATAATCCCATCGCAGATGATGCGGGTGAAATTTCGGTCTGTGACGTCTCGATCGATACCGAAGACGGACTCACAACGCCTGGTCCATCGGGAACAGCAAAGCGAAGAAGATTGCGCTAAATTTAGAAATTGTGCCTTACATGTGGATTAGGCCTACAGGGGACAGACACCACGATAAAAAAAACGCGCCGCTTACTCTACCTCAAGATGGTGCGGAAATGATTTTTTTTAGCCAAATCGCATACTGAAGTATAATTTGCGGCGTTCGTACGCCAAAACTATTGATGTGAATACATAAATTGGAGAAAATTTTCTCTAGTTTATTTTGTATAATTTTTTTTTTTTATCGTAAAATGAGTAGGAAAGGAGATATTGTCAAAAAACTGCTATTAGGCGCCATCTTTCTAAAATTAAAAAATTCGGAAAGAGCACATCCAAATTTATAATATTACCATTTTCAAAACTCACGGAAAACTTTCCAGGTTAACTACCAAATGATTGTACTAAAAGAAAATTAAATTGTGTTATGCGAATAAACTTCGAATTACGAAAAATTATGATTTTAGGAAAAAGTTGTTGCAAAATTATATTTTTCTTCAATTTTCATTTTATGTCATTTATAAAAATAATAAAAAATTAATGTCTATCTGATTACGAAAACTTCTGTGTAAAGTCCGGGCAATATCTCGGATTGGCTCTGATTCGCTCTGCTTTACTCTGCTTTGCTCTGCTTCGCTCTGACTCGCTCTGATTCGCTCTGATTTGCTCTAATTCGCTCTGATTCGCTCTGCTCAGCTTTGTTTCTATATAAACGCACCCTTAGATAACTTAGACACTTACAACAATTTTCTATTAAACAATAATTATTATTTGTAATACATAGAAAATAGCAAGCTTAGGGTATAAATTATAGCCTATATGTTATTCTGATGTATGAGAAATATTATTGTAAAGTTTCATTAAAGTCCATTCGGTGGTTTTTGCGTGAAAGAGTAACAAACATACATACATCCATACAAACTTTCGCGTTTATAATATTATATAGTAAGATTTCGTTATTTAAATACATGAGAAAAAGTATTTTGTAATCTGTATTTCAATTAAAGCAAAGCATGTATTTTACCCAGCCCTGTGAACAGGGCGGCCGACATCCGATTTTTTATAATTTTTTTTAAACGGAGGTGTGAACATCCGGTTTTTTGTCGTCCGATTTTTAAATGCAAGTAGAACGGGCCGTTTCCCGTTCGTCTCGCAGTGTACGAAGTTATCAATTAAGTTCTAATTACTGCGAGGAATGTCGGCGCAATTTTCAACAACGGCACTTCGAATTTATCAATCTCCCGATGTTGCATTCCGTGCCCAAACACACAGAATATTATTTTTCTAACTAAACTTAAATAACATCTATTTCTTCCTACAACCTACATGAGTTTAAAAATAAGAGAAAGGGGCCTTTTTGGCCCGGAGCTCTGTGTGCCAATATTTCAAAAGTCAAAAAAAGAACTCCCGACAGATAAACCGCAGAAACGTGTTATGTGCATAAAAGGGGTGTGTCCGTGTAACCGAAGTAAGCTCAATTTTACCTTACTTAGGGGGCATGCATTAATTACGTGAGCATAAAATAGGGGGGGTCTAGTAAAATCTTACAAAATCTCATTATACCGAGGGGGGGGGGGGATCAATAAAAATCTCACAAAAACTTTAAAAGAGTATTTATTATTATAGAGATAATTTAAAAAAAAAATTGTTTCACTTCCTTTGAAGTGTAACATTAATATAAATGGCTATCATAAAAAACATTTATTTCGAGAGTAAGAAAAAACAACTCACGTGAGGGGGGGGGGTCCCACTAAATCTCACTTAATCTCACCAAAGGGGGGGGGGTCTAAATTTTTTTTAATTAAGTTCACGTAATTAATGTATGTCCCCTAATGGTAAAATTGATTAACATTTTTTTTTAACAGACTAAGACAGGAGGACCGGGGGAAAACAATTTTCCACGGGACCTATATCAACTTTGCACTGCCATACAGTTCATCCGATTGGGATGGCGTTATGAAATTATTTCCTGTACTATTTACTTGACTGCGATGAAAATTTGGTGAGTTGTTGTTAACATGCTCACGAATGTTTCTATATAGCGATATTTTTTAATAATGCTGAGCTCTGGCAATATGAAATTTGTAAAAAAAAAACTGCAATAGGTCACACGCGAATTTTTTGAAATAGGTGGTTTTTATGGAGTTTCAGGAAAAATAGGCGTCAGGGGCGAAGGGGAATTGGGGAGGACGAGGGAGGGGGAAGGCGGAGAAGGTGGAAGGGGAATGCGTGAGGGGGCTGTTCGCGAGAAGGGAGACAACGGGAGAGGGGAGGGGGAACGTAAGAAAGGTTAAGGGGGAAGGCAGGAGGTATTTAATTTAATATTTAATTTTGATTGTATTAACAATAACATTATTTGCTACGGTATGTGGGTATGCATATTACTTATACACATATATACAGGTACCTACTTCTTAACCCTCCTCTTTCCCATCTCATTGCCTTCAACCTCACGACTTATCCAAATTGGAGTTGCCGTATGCTCCGGATACTTGGGACTAGTTGGGACTCTTGTGCAGTAGTTTAAAAAATGTGTCTCTTTTTAAAGGGATGAAAATGGATATTGAAGATTTAAAACCGATTATATCCCCAGAGATACACGATAATCTGACATAAGAGGACAGTATGGGGCTAATTTATAAAATTAAGTATTTATAATTTTATTTATACAATATACGGGAGGGGGAAGAGGTGGCGGAAGGAGAACGGGGACGAATGGGAAAGGACACGCAGGGGGAAACAATTTCTTTATTTAAGCGGCATTAAACGCATGCCGGGTATTAGCTAATATTAAATAAAAAATAACAGACATATTGTGCCTGAGATATAGTAATTTGGACGGGTGTACTTGCAGTGCGAAGTTTGTGCAATGAATGGATCTCGAGTTACAATAATCACAACAATTAACTTCCATTCGTAACTTATCTTTATCACGCAACGTTTGGACAAATTGATTTATGTCATGCGACCCAAATACTATTACAGCCACACTCGAGACTTCTCATTTCAAGTCAACAAAAAGAAAAGACCTGAAAAATTCGCATTTCCGATAACGCGAATTTTGCCTTCTTCATCTCAAGAATTTAACAGTTTTTTTTTCTGATGAGGCTAAAATAATTATTTTTATTTAGTGCAGAAAGAGGTTCCAATTGTTCCCAGCAGTCTGGAGCCAGTGAGACTATGGCAACCCCAAATGGGGTACGTTGTGAGATTTCTGAGACTAAGAAGAAGAGAAGATAATGAGGGAAGAAAATGGGAAAGACAAAGGTGGGGAAGTATATAGCTATTCAGATCTGGTCACCAAACAAGGCTAAAACCATTTCAAGTACGTTTAAATTCTAAATAGTGGTCTTACACCAGGGCGATACTAAGAGTAGCATCCACTCAGGAACGTTTTTTTTTTTAAATTAGCTCACGAACTTTTTACAAAGAAAATGAAGCCCTGAGAAAAGAAATTCCTGCAGGGCCTATGTCATCTTTAGAGATGCTGCGTGGAGGGCATTTTTAGGAAAAGGAAGGAAGGGAGTTATAAAAAGTCATAAACTTCTTGGGGTAGTCTATGGCAGTGGTGTTGGTTATCCAATAAATGGTTCCCGGGGCGGTGGTACCCATGCCCGTCTCCTAAATTATATGCCGCAAATATACGATATTTTATTTTTTAAATTAATACATTGTGAAATAATTAAATAACACAAGTTAATCAAATAAAATTTTCGTCGAAAAATCGGTAAAAAAAAATTCTACTAAAAAAAAATTTATGTGTCATCGAACAAAAATTCTAAATGTCCGGAGCCAGTGGAACTATGGCATCCCCATTTGGAGAATATTTTAAGACTGAAAGTAGTGAGATGAAGGAGAGGAGGAAAGTTAATAAAGAAATGAAACACCTGGCTGTGCAGATCTGGTCACTACATATAGCTAAAGCCATTTCAAGCAATGTTTTGATTTTTAATGGTTACCCGTGTTGTATTTTCACTGTGCATACTCCGGGCACAAGAGGCAAGGAGTGTTCCACTCTGTTCCAGAGGTCGTTGATCTTTAAATAGTCAATCATTAAGAAATGGGTAACTTGAACTATGGTTGAACTGTCCACTGTAAATCAGAATATGCTCTACTTATGAGAAACTATATTGCTTCTATCAATAGGATATATCACTATGTTAAATGTGTTCCTAATTTTTGATTATTTGTTTATTTAGACTTAGCTGTTGAAAAACTCAGAAAGTACGTCAACAAGTTCCGAACCATTCGAGATTGAAAATCGGCTATTAGTCGCCATATACGACGTTTTTCTGTGAAAATCCACGAGAGGGCACCTGTAGTACCAAAACAACAGACTATCTCAAAAATTACCATGGAAGAAATCATGAACGCACTTCGTAAGATCCAGAGCGAACTCGATGCACAGAAAAGTACAATCCTAAAATGCGGAGAAAAAGTAACAGAAACAGTTACTCAAAATATAAATAACATACTGGAAGAAAAGTTTAAAATTTGGGATGAAAAATACGAAAACCTCAAAGAAAAGTTGGAAAACCAAGAAAAACTACTTTATTTCATGGAAAAACAGGCAAGAAAAAATAATATCGTCTTTTTTGGCATTGAGGAAACCGAAACCTCATACCAAATATTGGAAAACATTATTATCAACTTTGTAAAGGAATATTTCTCTCTAGACCTAGATCACAGAGATATCCAAGAAGTTCAGGAAAAGGAAAAAAACCTCGACCAATAATTGCTACATTTACCACACTTGGCACCAAAATAAAAATATTTAAACAGAGAAGAGAGGCACTAAGAGAAACCACACATTACATTACAGAAGACTATCCGAAACAAATACTAGAAAAAAGAAAAGAGCTACAAGTGCAGGCAAAACTCGAGAGAGAGAAAGGGAATATAGCAAAAATTAAGTATGACAAACTTGTAATACAAGCCAAAGACAATACCACGGACAGTAATAAGAGAAGACTTATATTATCTCCTGAAACACCTACAGACGACGGAACAAAAGAACAGGCCAACAAGAAAAATAAACAGCATTCACAAAAAAAGAAGAACTTCTAGCCTGTCTGAAGGAATTGTGAAACCATGCATGCTTAACTTCTTCGTAAATAAAAATCAAAACAACATGCCCAGAGCCGACATCTACCGCCCATCTTTGACACAGGTAACATGCAAACAACAACAGTAAACAACAACAAAAACAAGAATAAAAACAATAAATTAAAAATTAAAAAATTGAAAAAATTAAAAACAACAACAATAAAAAACATCAATAAAAATAATAATAATAAAAAATAAATAAAAAATAAAAAAAATAAAAAAATAAAAAAACAAAAACAAAAAATAAATAAATTAAATAAAAATAACTATAAAAACCAAAACTCATCTTCCAACCCGGCTGGTCACCGTGGAAGATCAAGACCAAAACCCTCTGAAGAAGAAATTCTAAACTTGCTCAAAAATACAAGAAGTGACACAAACACAAAAAAAAATGCTTAACCCTACGAACAAAACAAGAGATAAATGAAATTTTTTGGAGGAGGCCTTCGCCTTCGGCTGAGAGAAGGGTTCTTGCTTATGAAAAACTTGAGATATCTATATTACATTTTTCGCAAATAGCATTAATTATATTTTTCTTAATTTTTACAACTACTCTGTAACATACTTAATTGCAAGAAATAAAAGGCTTTTTTATTTTTATTTTTTTATTTATTTTATTTATAAACTAAAAAAGATCATAGCACGCCAAATATTGCTCTCCATACAATCCCTTCAGACCGTTCACACCTAAGCGCTTTATGCGCAGATCAACCATAGACAATGCACATCTTACGCCGTAACCGCTCCTGAGGCCCTAGCACGCTCGCTCTATAACTATCGATAGGATAACTATCGGTAACTTCTCATCGTTCCCTAGCATGACTACAGATCGCCAACGAATAAGTGACAGTTCACAATGACTAAGTGTCCTTAACATATTCGACATCAACTGTTGTTTGTACGTTAGCGATGTGCAGTTGTCTTAGGGAACAATGAGAAGTTACCGATAGTTATCCTATCGATCGTTATAGAGCGAGCGTGCTAGGGCCTCTGAGGCGATATACGAACAGATAAGTGCCCCCCTCTCCCGCCGAAAATAGGAGAGGGGGTCATTTTTATTAAAACCCGCGAATGTCAGCTGCCAAATTCTCAGATCTAGTACAAAATCTACAAAGAAATGGTATCTCATATCGAGCTATCTAAATTCATCTGATCCCTTCTCCTACCGTAGGAAGAAATATTTGATAGCGCCGTGTGAACGGTACAAAATATAAGCGCTTGCGGTTCAACAGATATCTGCACGCGGTTTATAGCTGTGTCTGAACAGGGCTTAAAAACCAATACATTGAAAAAGCGGCAAACAAAATTACAATCAAATATTGACAAAATAAATTCATTTTAATTAGGACAGAAATTTTATACATAAGTTTACAGTTAAAACATATATAATATTTCACGCTTAAAATCTTTATATGACGTGTGGAAAATATCCAAGTTATCTGCGAGCGAGTTAATAAACCTAGTGAGTCTTCCCAAGGGCATCACTATTGATAAGCTAGTTCTGCACCTGGGAAGAATAAAAAGCCTGTGTTGGCGGCCTCGCGTGAAGTTATCCGGTACATAAAGTCCTATTTTAGCCAGAATGTTTGGTATTGATAGCAAACCATTCAAAAGCTTATAAGCCATCGGCAGTAATGCGACGTCCCGCCTGGAACTAAGGCTGCGGATACTCAGCATTCCCGAGATAAATGATGTTGGAAACAGCCATGGGTAAAAACCAAACTCTCTCATATAGAGGTAACGTTAAATTTTCTTATGTATTTTCTCGACCATTAGTACATAGACAGTGTCCTCTGGCCCCCATACCTCTATATACCATATATATCATACCCCCCATACTATATATCATACCCCCTATATATCATATCCCCCTATATATATACCTCTATATATATACCTCTATATATCATACCCCCCATACTATATATCATACCCCGTATATATCACATATATCATACCCCCCTATATATATATACCTCTATATATATACCTCTATATATCATACCCCCTATATATCATATATCATACCCCCCTATATATATACCTCTATATATATACCTCTATATATATACCTCTATATATATACCTCTATATATCATACCCCCCATACTATATATCATACCCCCTATATATCATATATCATACCCCCCTATATATATACCTCTATATATATACCTCTATATATCATACCCCCTATATATAATATATTATACCCCCCTATATATATACCTCTATATATCATACCCCCCATACTATATATCATACCCCCCTATATATCATATATCATACCCCCCTATATATATATACCTCTATATATATACCTCTATATATCATACCCCCCATACTATCATACCCCCTATATATACCCCCTATATATCATATATCATACCCCCCTATATATATACCTCTATATATATACCTCTATATATCATACCCCCCATACTCTCGAGAATACTACGCACTAAGCTAAGGTAAAGCAGTCGTATAACTGTAAGGTTGGACAATTCTTTTGAGTTGTGTATGACAAAACCCAACATTTTAGCTGACTTACATATTTAGACATATTGACTTCGCTTTTCGGCCCATACAAAAAGGACGCCTGGGAAAAAAACACTTTTCTACATCGAAAATTGCACAAAATGAATATATTTTTTTTATACTGCCTTCTAGAGGGTGAAAACTATGTCGGTATGTTTTCGAATTTTCGATGCGTTTCGTATTAACGTAAACATTCACTGTCAAACATGTACGATTTATCAAAAAATATTTTTCAAGGAAAAAGTGCTGCTAACTCAACTCTCATACAGAATTATAAAATTATAAAAAGCTACCGACGTAGCTTCTTCTTTCTAAAAAATATATTTTTTTTTAATTTCAATTTCGTGAAAGTTTCGGTGTAGAAAAGTGTATTCTCCATAAACCCCTTTTCGAGCGATTTCTGTAGGTAAATTTGAGCGTTGTCTCATTCGCACATTTCGCATTCGCATGTATTGTAAGTGTGTGCGAGCTTATTGTGAGCGGGACAGAATGACAGACGCGGGTGTTCCGCGTGTCGTTCAAAGTCTAGTCTCTGAAGACAGAAGCGATGAGGTGTACAGCCTCCGTGGTCGAGGGGTAAGGCTCTCGACTAGCAATCTGAAGGCTGCGGGTTCAAATCCCGGCGGGCGCAAATAATAAATTTTATTTGATTCATTTAAAGAATCAATCAATTTATTAATTTAAAATAGTATGTGGTAATTTTTCGGCACATTCCAAGATAATCTCAGTATCGCCCAGGTGTAAGACCACCATTCAGAACTGAAATCTTGTTTGAAATGTTGGCTTTAGCCGCGTTTGGTGACCATATCTGAACAGCCAGGTACTTTCTCACCTTTCTCTGCCCGTTATCCTTACCTTCCTCACCACCTTCAGCCTCGTAACATACTACAATTTGGGATGCCATAGTATCACCGGCTCCAGATAAAAGCAGTTGGGACTATCGTGCGTTATTCAGATATAAAAAATTATACATGGTTAAAGAACCATTACGTATGTCCCTAAAATATCTTAGTAATTTCGTCTAGGATGAGAATGGATCATCTGAGTTATAATAAAAAAGGAAGAAAGTGTGTGGAGAGATAAATATAATAAATAAAAAGGAAGAAAATGTGTGGAGAGATAAATATCGTTAATATAAAAATTAATGTTTATTTGTTTGTTTGTGTGTACGAAGGTACGAACCTTATGCGGGGCCATACTGTTCATCCGATTGTGATGAAACTTTGGGAATATGATGTGCCCATACCCAGGATGGTTATAGTGAGCTCTGGCGTTATGAAATTATTTCCTATACTATTCATACGATTGCGATTAACATTTCATCCGATTGCTGTTAAATTTTTTTTGAATTGTTGTGAACATGCCCGTGAATATTTCTATATATACCCTGGTGAGCTCTGGCATTATGAAGAGTTGTCGGAAAAATTGGTGTATTTCATAGAGTTAAGCGGCAGGGAAAAAATGCTATATGCGGGAGGGTCGTATGGGGAATTACCGAGGGGGGCTTGGCGGGACAGGGGACAAGGGAGAGTTGGGGGGGGTTTAACCCAACGCGAACCCTGAACGCGGGGAAAGTGAAAAAGGATTGCGGGAAGGGAAGGGGACGCGGGAAGGGAAGAGAAGGCGGAGGGGTTACGGGGACGAATGGGAAATGAACGAAGGGAGAAACAATTTATTTATTTAATTGGCATTGCAAAGCATGCCGGGTATCAGCTAGTATTAAATAAAAAAGAAGAAAGTATGTGGAGAGACAATAAATAAAAATAAAAAAATGTGTGAAGAGATAAAGAAGATAGTAAATAAAAAGAAAGAAAGAGTTTTATTTAATATAGGGTGTTAAGGTACGTACTTGAGTTACTTTAACCAGTAATTCCTGACATTATTTGGAGTAAAAAATGTAAACGAAATTTTTGTCTCCGGTGACTTGACAATTTTTTTTTTTTTTTCAAAATCAAACAACAAAAAAAATTCTTTCACACAACCTTATTGGTCACTCAGCAGAGTTACCGCCCCACCACTTACCCCGCCCCCAACTACCCAACACTTACTATTTTTTTAGGTTATTGTAGAAAAAAAAAAAAAAAAACATCAAAAATGTCACCGGAGACTAAAATTTTATTTACATTTTTTACTCCAAATAATGTCAGGAATCACTGGTTAAAGTAACTCAAGTACGTACCTTAACACCCTGTACTATATTAACTAGTGCAGTTGGAATAAACCGAATCAGACTGAAAATACACCTGCACAATATCACACCTTTTAATAATAATAATTGTTTAATATTATCTTTAGCGGCGGCATTTTGGTGATAAAATCACCTCAAGGGACCTGATAAGTCGATGTTCCCACGTGCCAATAGCGCCACCTATTTACCTTTCTTATCTTTATAATGTTGACACTCCACACATCAGTTATTTATATTTTAATCTTTTATCTGCATTCCCAATGTAGACAGAATGTAACATACTGAAATATCTATCAGCCTGGTGAATGACCACAAATTGGAATTGAAAAATTGCTTGCACATACTGTCCAACCTTCTCTACCCCATCTCCTTCCCCACCTCACACCTTTCTGCCTCACAATTTGCCCAATTTTGGGACTAACCACCATAAATAAAAAAAATTAAAAAAACTGCAATCACTATCTACAACTCAATTATTGCTCAACATTTTAACTACTGCTCAACTATTCTCTTCCTATGTAACGAACAAGAACAAAATAAGTTTCAAATTCTCCAAAATAGGGCAATGAGAATAATACTTCACAGAAATAGATATTCAAAAATAAATAAAATGTTAAAAGAACTAAATTGGCTAACCTTGAAACAGATACTGACCTTGAACACGATGAATTTTTTTTTTTTTTTGATGTTTGTTTTTGGGGTGTTATGCCGTATTGCGCTACCTCCTTCTTCACACATCGTCGGATCCGCCCTGATGATGGACACTGCAACGCTGTCTGAAACGTCGGCTAAAGAAGGACGTAGCGCAACACGGCATAACACCCCAAAAACAAACAACGAAAATGCTTTTGGTCGTGAAAATCTAAAAACGTACGATGATATTTATTCATAAAATAGTTAACAACCTATTACCAAAATATTTCGCAAATAAAATTATATACAACAAGGACATTCACAGACATAACACAGAGGGAGGTTAAGGAATGTTAACCTAATAGAATAATAGATTACTTAACATTACATTGTTAACGGTCCTCAATATTCATTATATACATATTATAAGCATATTAATACGTTAATACCCGTACAGTTCAAATTAAGGAACCCGACTCCGAGTAAATCTCCAACGCCACACTGTATGGAAACCGTTCTGAACCGTCTGTGAACGTGCCTTTTTCCACGGAGCTGCTGCCGTAATATGCACACTTATCACTCGCTCACATGCGATTTGCAAACGGAAGTGGCGCCATATATAATACTATATTTAAGGAAAAAAGTATGAAGAAGAAGAAACATTTTTCACTTTCATTCAATAATAAGAAGATTTATGTTGGGGTGAAGAGTGTTCCTCTCATTATTCACGGTCTTATTGTAAGAATGTCTACTATTATATATCTACCTATTAAATATAAGTATTCTGTAGTTTAATGTTAATAGTGGTTAGTTTTTCAAAAGGGTGGTGCCTTATAAATAGTCACCAACACTTAAACTGGGCGAAGCAGAACGAAAAGCCGCCCGCAGGGCCTAGCAGCAAAAACCCGCGGAGTATTTGTAGTATCTGTATACTATACAGATGACATATTCTGTCTATACCAGTGTTTCCCAAAGTGGTCTAGGTGGACCCCCAGAGGTCCACGGAAGACTCGATGGGGGTCTACGTTGGCGTGATACAAAAATGGGGGTCCACAAGGATGTGCAAGGAAATCAGGCTACAAAAAAGGGATAAAGCGAACACACAGAATAGTCTGCTGTACAAAGGGATGAAGTGTTATAACACGCTGCCAGAAACTATAAAGACCGCACCAATTGGAAAATTCAAGATGTATTGCAGGAGCTTCATTAAACTGAAGACAATTTAATATACAATACAACATGTAAATAATTAGCAATTTGTAAACTAACTAACCATCACGGCTTTTCCCCTCAGGGGTAGGCAGAGAGGACGGACCGCCAAAAAACTCGGTCTTGGCACACACTATTCGCCTCATTCACATTCATACATCTTATCATACATGCTCTTCTATTATTCTGACTCTTGACATGGCCCGACTCAAGTATCTGATTCACTTGATCGTGCCATGTCTTCCTCGGGCGTCCTCGACTTCTTCTACCATTCACATTCGCGTCATATATTCTCTTGACACTCCTTTCTTCATTCATTCGCTCTACATGTCCAAACCATCTAAGCGTCTCTTTCTTAATCTTACTTATGACGCTCACATCGGCCTTGCATTCTTTTCGGATCTCCACATTCCTCACACGATCATACATGGTTTTACCACACATACGCCCCAGGGATCTCATTTCTACAGCATTCAGTCTACTATCATCCTTTCTCTGCCAGTTCCATGCTTCACTGTCATACATCAGGGTAGGTACCAGCACTCCATTGTGAACTGCTAGCTTCGCTTCTTTGGACAGCTTTTTGTTGGCAACAGCATTCAGTCCGCCATTAATGGAGTTACCTGCATTTACCCTTCTTTCAATATCCCCATCAGCCTTCCCATCTCTCGTAATTAGCAATTTGTAAACTTAAATGTACTAATTACTAAAAAAAAAAAAAATGCGTTTAAAAATATAATACTAACGGAGAGAAATAATTATGCCGAGTCAGTAGACATCTTCAATTCAGCATCAAGCAAATACAAAATAACAATGCAGTTTAGTTCATTTTATAACTGTATAATTTTTACTATTCCTATGTAAAAGCCCCTACAAAGGGCATTAACCCCTCACTCCTCGACCATATTTTGTTGGACGGTCAAAATATTTCTGCCTTGCAATAAAATCCAAATAAATTGAATATGTCCGAAAACTAAAAACTGTTAAAGTTGATAACTGATAGGTGATAAAATTAGCTTTCAAATTTTATTATTCGAAATAAACATATAATTTTTGAAATACAAATTTTTTTAAAGCAAACATAAAAAAGTTTTAAAAGTGACTCATCTTAAATTTTTTATAACTAAAATTACTGACATATTTTATTAGGCAAATGTATTATAAAATTATTCATCAACTCACTTTTTTGTCTTTTCATGTAAAAATAATTAATTAAAAATTCTCATGGTTTCAAATTTTTTTTAAATTGTGTTTGGAAATTTTGGTTTTACAAATATGTACATTTTAATTATTTTGTAATTTTATATTTAAATATAAAGCGTGGTGCTTTCTCTTTCTGACACCATTTAGATATATTTCTAAGCATGATAGAAAGGGAGCCACAACAATTTCTATATAAAAAAAAAAAAATCATTTTTGTTATATCTGTGGATTATATAATTATTTATTTATAATGTGCATGTATGTTTACGTCATTATGTTTTGTATAAATTGTATAATTTGTACATTTACATGTCCGTTATATTACATGTACAATATTTCAATAACTGAGAAAAATAAGTTTTATTTTTATTTTCAAAGTTAAAAGCACCCATTGACAAACTACTTAAAAGTAGTTTATTGGGACTTTTACCTCTTTTTGTGTTATTTTTTTTTAGTTTGATATTATATTATTTTGTCTGTATCTTTAAATAAATAATAAAAAAATTTAAAAAAACTAACTAATCAGCCTGAGGGTTTGATAAATAATAAAGAATGTATTTAGATGTTTACGTAAACATATCCATTTTATTATAAGCAATAATTATTAGCCTGAAAAACTCATCCATATTGAAAAAATCTCCCGAGAAAAGATACATGTAGCTGACGGGACTCGAACCCGCACCCCTCTGATTGCCGGTCAGGAGCTCTACCATTAAGTTACGGCGGGTTACCTCCTACCCGCCAAATGATTCAATATATACCTAGTGTTTCATTATGGATTAGTGTTTTAGGCTAATAATTATTGCTTATAATAATTGTTACCCTTTGTGCTGTGCATAAAAAAATCTTGTCTTAAACATTAGTTTACCAATTTTAAAAAATATCCATTTTGTTCTGAGCATTACGGCAATACTTACCATAGATTAAAAAAATTGCAAAATAGTCTCCACGCCTGCTGCGGTATTAATAAATCTATTAATTACAACAGAAGCCACTTCGACCAGTTAATAAAGGTGACACAGATTCAGGATGAGCCATAATGGAATGTGATTAGCATTCCCAGATACCTATTATATGGACTGTGACGTCATGGCATGGCCATATACACTGCGAAAAATGCTAATTGATTCTACAAACTGTTGTGAAATTACATAACTGTGCCCACTACCTTATTTATAAATAAACATTACAGATACAAGTGAATCAACAAACTTTAAAAAAATAGGCGCTCATTGGAAAAATTGATTTTCACAATGCTAAATCATCAACATCTTAATATATAAAACAAAGTCGGGTTAGCTACACCATTTATAACTCAAGAACGGCTGAACCGATTTTTATGATCTTTGATTTGTTGGATTTGTCTCCGTCCCGAATGACAGAATAACTATTAAAAGATCAGAAAACATCACGGGAAAAATTATTTTGAGAAAATTATTTTTTTCATATATTTTGTACGGAACGGCTTTTCAAATAATGTGCGTTGGTCGAAATAATTTGAATCAACTCGAACTGTCAATGGTGTAGTGTGCCGAACATTTCGTGCTTAGTCAACAGCTCAATTTCATTTTTTGAACATAGAGTATTTATTTTAACTCAATAAAATTTTTATTTATTTCAGACAACATTTATTGATTCCGTCACAAAGTTTGCCGGGTCAGCTAGTATATTATAAAATTAATTAACTATTAATAAGTGTACAATGTGTGTGCTGCTAAAACTTAGGAACGAGTCCCGGTACGATCGAGGGAGTTATATGGTGTGGTAGCCTTCTATCCCCCATCCATGAAGAAGGTTTCTGTTTTTACCTGAAGAGCGTACTTTTGAAGATATAAGGGCTGGAAGTTTCGCCCTCTAAAAATTTCTAGAATAATAGAACATTCAAGAGTATTCGAGAGCATTCCACAATATTCTAGAACATACTGGAATATTTGAGAATAGTCTGGAACATTCCAGATCATTCAGCAATGAATGCTCATTTTACAGTAAATAAATTATATTATATCAAAAATATTGATAACAAAAAAGGAAAACAGAACGAAAAAATTAGGTTACAGATAATATATTATGCATATTGGGGGTTTCTCACCATCCCCCCAATAGCTTATCTACACTAATAACGAATATTTTCAATTTACAATTTACGGTTTATTTATGTTTTAAGTTGGGAGTTTATAATTCGGTACTCGAACCTTTGAATAGTGGCTATATATTGGATAAGTTGGCTGAGTTTTCTAACCACTGCGAGTATTTTATTTTTATTTTTAATAATATTCGTATTAGGGTAGATAAGCTATTGGGAGGATGGTGAAAAACCCCCATATTATATTATACTAGTGTAGACCTATGAAAAATCATGGATTATTTTGTTAGTAAATCTAGTTAGTCAGTAAATAATGCTTTCTTGAAAATAGAAAAAGCACCAGACCCATAAAAAAAACGAAAAATCTAACTTTACTTGTCAAGATTAACCCAAAGAAATTTAAACAAAAGTAACTATATATTATAAAGTACTAATTCCATGTTTATACTAGACTTCATATTTCATACAATGTAACTATACTATATTGGTCACCATGATACAGGCAGCCGCCTAGTATGGTGATTTAATATATCAACTTTATGTAAATGTCAAATTATGTAACATGTATTAAATAAATAAATAAATTATACTAGCTTTTGCCCGCGACTTCGTCTGCGAAGGATTTGTACTTCGAGTAATCTATTTTCTTTTACTTAGTCCCATCTACGTTTATACCAAAATTCTTAACCTATTTATTTAAAATATCTATAATTATTGATTTGATTCAAAGTATTGGCGAGTACTTCAAATAAATTCACTAATTTAAATATTTTCTAAAATAGAATTTTGATTTAACAATCATTGATTTGCAAAATGTCATTCTCAAATTCTGACATTTTCTATTAAACAATAATTATTATTTTTAATATATTGAAAATTAATAGCTTGCTTTATAAATTATAGCCTATATGTTCTTCTGATGTATGAGCTATATTATTGTAAAGTTTCATTAAAATCCATTCAGTAGTTTTAGCGTGAAAGAGTAACAAACACACATACATCCATTCAAACTTTTGCATTTATGATAATACAATACAATAATTGTCTGTTAAAAATATAGGTATGTACTTTATCTCTTGTCTGATTTCTCGACATATTCAGTTTCAATTTCTCGACAAATCGAATTCATTGAATCAGAGATTCAATCACTCACAGACGGACCCACAACCGAAATTATGTTACCAATAAATTTGTTCACAAATACTGAAAAATTGCTATAGGTAGATGTTTCCTGGTGCATTTACATAAAGCCAAGTACTTATAATGTGGCTGTATTACAAATGTGGTGATTTGGAAAAGTATAAGACTGATGTAATTGTAATGAACAAGATTATGTGACGCTTAGAAACTTTGGGTATATATAGAGCGAATGAACAAATAAAGGAGTGTAAGAAGAAAATATGACGTGAAAGTGAATGGTTGAAGAAATCTGGGAGGCCCGAGGAAGACACGGCACGATCAAGCGAATCAAACACTTCACGATAACAGAAGAGTATTCATGAAACAATGTAGGAATGTAAATGAAGCCAGAAGTGTGTGACAAGATTGAATTGTGTGGAGTTCTATTATCTCCATTATCTTAGTTAGAATTTTTTTTTTAAATCTATTTATTTGGTGTAGGTACAAAAATCTTAAATAAGAAGAAAAATTCAAAACATTTATATCATGTCAATAACCCTTATAATTTCATCTGAGGTCATAAAATGAAAAAATAAGGAGAGATAAATAAAGGAAATAAAAAAAATCTGTGTAAAACCGCACAAACGTCCCGAAAAACAATACAATCTGCTGAATATTACGGATATTTTGGGCATTATTATTTTAACGTTCATATACCACGAAATGTTTACTTTTCAACAAATAATGACTTATTATGACAATACTAATGCATTGTCATCTGTGGTGATATTTTACGCAGGTAAAAATAAATTTTTGACCAATTTAAAAGTGTGACCAAAAAATTACGAAAATATTTGCTGTAATATTGATAAACACAAATGAATCGAGGTTTATTTATCAATAAAGGGGTAGACGACTGACCCTTGATAACCTTTAGATGTCAATAAAATTGTAAAATAACACAATTACTGCATAAGATCACAATAATTAATCGCGTTATTATCGGAGCAACACCTTTCATCTGTCAAAATTGTACATCGGAAATGTATAATATTTTTCAATGATTTTCGCGGCATATCGAGAGATCTCTTGAATTAAAATAAATAAAGCTTACATTATTATTCTCGTGTGATGCAAGGGAATACACTTTAATTCACAACTGATCGGTAAAAATCAAGAAAACATCACACAACTTTGTACAAACGACTTGACATTTCGGCGACCATCTTTCTTTGTTCTTTGACTGGCTGAAATCAAATACTAAGATGACAATACGAGAAGCTCACCCAAGATTCAATACGTTAGACAATTCGACAATTTATTTTCACACCATCTAGCGAATAAAACTATAAGTAATAACTTACCTATATATTTGTTTTTAGCTCGACTTGGATTCTTATTGGCGATTCTTGTAGTAATGGTTTCTGTTTAAAGGTTCGCAGTTGAATATAATCATTTTGTACTCGGGTGGAGCTTCTGCATATATTATCCGTAGTATTCTGCCGAATTTTTGGCTGCGTTTGCTCAAGACGGTCGTCTTGAGTAGGTGACGCGTTTATTCTCAATGGCGGCGCTTTTCAAAATATATTTTTTAATTCCTTTTTTTCGTTGTTCATTGTTTACATCTGGTTTATGACATCTGGAATACTGGTTCATTTATGTGGAATACCATTTAGGACCAGTTGTTTCGGAAAATTTGACGTTAGATTTTCCTTCAAATCGTCAATCACCGCAAAATTGGGTTGTTTCAACCTCCGTCAGACGAAATTTCAACGAAAATTCCATACAAATGTGATTGGACATCACCTTAATGTGATCAGCCGAGTTCGAACCATTAAGCTTGAATGGCGCATGCGCAGACGTCAATATTGTGATCTGACAGGTCGTGGCGGGAATGTCAGTAATATTTTTAACTAAATATGGCTGGACAATTTTTGTACATAACGTAAAGAATGCACAATGGTTAAAACTTCAGAAGTTAGATATCCTCTCAAAGTAATTCTGTATAAGAAGTTAGATATCCTCTCAAAGTATATAGTTGTCGATAATCGTCAGTTTCAGAGATTGAAAATGATGTAAAAACTGGCGAAAACATTGAACAAAATAAAAGTTTTCTCTTATTGACCGATGGTATCACAATAATTGTCAACTGTAATACTTACATTATGAATCTACAATATATAAGAAACCTCTTTTTTTTGATTGACATATCCCCGTCAAATTATTTTACTGATTATTTACCTTGAAACCACGGAGCTGCATGGAGCTATAGGTTCATGTACATGGATACAACTGAGGAACTCCCGATTTCGTACAAGATACGAAATTAATAGTATTTTATAATAAAAATCCTTTTGTGCTCAATATATATCTTTATTCAAATGTTTATTTATACACGTAAAACTTCCTCGTCATAAAAGTATGTGGGTAAAAAAAAACTGTTTATTCATTTCACTTGTATGTTTAATTGGCGACTTAAGAACAATGTTAAAATTATCTGTTCGTGATTATTGCTCCTTTGTACCCATATCTTTCGCATGAGATAAGTTGGTTTCTGTTTGGAGATAGCCTTTATCCAAAACACAGACTTGTCATAATTTCAGTTGCAATCCTCCATTATATATTTCTTTCCCATACTGCAATGCTGCTAAAACAAGTATCAATATTATAACATATTTTACTTCATCCGTTGGTACCTGATAAGTAAAACAGACAAACTTAATATTATATCAAATAATAACAATAAATGAGATGTCCGTCATTCATTGTTAATAATGTTAGTTGCAAATATAGTTATACGATTGTAGGATACCAAATAAACTTTAGTAGATACGTAATTATCGGAATTCGGACTTAAAAAATACTCATTATTAATAATACAAGTAACCTCTTATGTACGACGTTTTATGTTGTTAAACGTAGCTTGTAAATATGGGCACGTTGAATTCATTTTCCATATATTTTTATGTTTTCTTTAGCACTTTTCCCACCTTGCTTTCAGGTTACATCTCTGAAGTGGTCACATTCCGGAAAATCGGTCTAAAATTAAATAATATACAAATAATACGATTGAAAGTTACCATATTAACTTTACTATGTATGTAATTGACTGAATACGAATAAAAACAACACTCATTCTCAATCATTTACGTTTTATATCGTAGAAAAATATTCCAACCGCAACGAATCAAAATAGCGGTAAAATTCTGACGGCCGTGGTCGGCGTGCGCATGCGCATCCATAGAAATTTTATAAGTGTTGCCATCATAAAAATATCTCGGTCTTCGAAATAAATAATTCTGCGGAATAAATGCAGGATTCGGCGGGGAACACTCAGTGAAATTTTCAACGTGGATTGGAGTGTGATCGGAGTTGAAACAACCCATTTGGTATTTGAAATGATGGAAGACGTGATTGCCAATCTAGTTTGAAGTGAATTAAAAGAATATTTTCATTATTTGAAACAACTGCTCCTTAATGTAAAAATATATTGATGGTTGTTTCACTGAACACAATTTTATTTCTTCAATCTTTGCAAATTCACTTTCTGGCATCATTTTATTCAAATGAAACAAATTACTTTTGTGTAAACGACTTTAATCAATTTTATAATATCTACAGTTTCAAAATCGATGGTTTCTTCGTCGGGATATTCATGTTATTATCCTGACGATGAAAACAATCGAATTTGAAACATGTAGATATTATAACATTGATTACAGTGGTTTACAGAAAAGTAATTTGTTTCATTTGAACAATTTTATTTTATTTTATGTATGTATGAGGTTTTAATAAAATTTGGAAAATGGTTTCTTAAATGGGAGGCAGACACCATGATAATAAAATTATAGATTACTTGCTACTTGTATACTGCGATAACATAATTATGATTTTAAAAATCAATACAAACCGAATATTATAAACAGAAAACCAATTTACTTATAATGAATTAATTCAATTACAGAAACAGATTGTAACTATCCACATACAAAATTTCGAAGCTATGAATCATAAATAAACCAATAACCTATGAATATGAACCATAAATAAATCAATACCCCATGGACCTAGTAAGTGATTTTTCACAAAAATGCCACCATGAGTATTATCCATAATATTATAATAAAAATGTACTTTGAATTCTGTAAATAAAAACACAACCATCAAGAATACCAACAACATTTATTTAATTATTAAATAAAATAATGTGAATTACAGTTTTCTTTTCTTGGCTTCTGATGCCGCCTCTTCCTCTTCTATTTTAGTAGCTTCGGATTCCTGAAATATCGGCTTGGGTTGGGTTTTGGCATAAGCCGGAGAAATCCAGAAAGGATTCTCTGCGGCATCCTTAGCAAACTTCAAGATGGCTTCCCTTGGATCCTGTTCATCGTTAACCCTTTTACTTAAACCAAGATTCCTGATAACGTACGAGCTGAGCGTACCGCCGGATGAAGCAACCCTTCCTCCTTGACCGGATGTAATGGGAAGATCAGGACGCTTGGATTTAACAGGGTCCAATCTGTCTTTTTCCATTCTCTTCTTGTTGGTTTTTATCCTATCTTGTCTGAACAACGGAAGAGCGTGCGGTGTTATTACTTGGGTAGCGCTGATTACTTCTGTTGAACCTCTCTTTCTATGTGTCTTGACTACGCAAAGCTTAGCGCCTCTGATGCTGCGCTTTTGATCGTAGAAACAGTTGACGGTACCATTTCCACAACCCACAAATATCTGATTCAATTTGGGATGCCAGACAGTCTTAATGACATGCGAATCTGTCACTTCAATTTCTGATACCAACTTGAATGTTGCAGTCTCGTAGAAAAGAATTCTTCCCGCTTTTTGTCCTCGCTTTAAAGATTCTCCGGTTATTATCATTGAATCGTCTGGACTAAACATGCAATCTGTCGTGTCGTATCTTGAAAACAGGTCTCCCATAACGTGGACTGGTTTTTTAAACGAGCGGAGGTCCCAGAGTTTTAGAGTATCATCGCAGGCTCTGGTGCAAATGTTGTTACCGAGGTAAGAGTAGTTTAGTGAGGATATTGCTGTTGATTTTTCGTGAGCTCCCCTCAATAACATGCAGGTGTTGACGTAGTTCTTGCGATGATCCCACATCTGTATAGATCCGTCAAAGCATGCTCCAGCCACCGTATTACCATCACGTGAATAAGCGCAAGCGTAGGGGTTAGTTTTGACCCCACCTTGAGCTCTCGGTTTGATAACAGACTTCTGCGATCGTGGATTTTCAACGTCCCACAATCTCAACGTTCCGTCGTTGGCTGTCGTCATAAATTCTTCTCTGGTGTAAGGATGCCAACATCCGCTGTTTAAGGCTGCGGTGTGTCCGCTCGTCTTGGCCATGTCTGCAATGTACTGGTCGCCTTTAACGCATTCAATCTTTTCAAAACCGTCCCGATCCAAGACTTTAGCTTGTGCGGCCCCGCTCACCACGAGAATGGTATCGCCGGTTGCAGAGTATTGTAAACATTTGATGGGGTGGTTCTCGCAAGGGCGTAGAGTCCTGAAGGATCTCATGGACATATCCATGCCGGCGAAATCCCAGAAACAAACTTCGTAATCCACGGAACCCGTTGACAACCTGGCTCCCGATGGGTCTGCCGCTACGGCCACTACAGCTTTAGAACCGTGCTCCATTTTAACTTCATGACTGGAAGGAATTCTGTTGACCAACTGGGTGCTGTCTTCTTCGTCAGAATCACTTAATTCATTGTAACTATCGTCGTCATCTGTTACTGGTTTTTTAGCTGTCTTGGTGGAATCTTCCGGGGCATCGTCAGATTTAAGCATATCGGGAGGTAAGGGTGGACCTATTGCATCTTCGTCATCGCTGTCCTCTTCATCAGATTCTTCTTGTGCTTTCTCCACGATCTTGGGAGTTATATCTCTCGCAGTTTTTCTAACTTGCTCCAGCATCTTTTCAACGTCGTAAGTCTTGGCCTTTTTGCCGAAGCCTTGCATCCCCATGACAGTCTCCATATGCTGATTTTCCAAATTCTGAGCCATAGTTTGGACCTCTTCTTCTGCATCTATTAAATTTTCGACTTGGTTTGAATTTACCGTTTTTTCGACTTGAGTTTTGCCGAATGTACCGAATCCTTGTACGTCGTCATTTTCTTTTGAAGTGCTCGCCGGGGCGGCTGGAAGCGCTATTTTCCCGAAGGAAATTGTCTTTTTCTTATTCATTTTATAAGTGTGTAGATCCGATCAAATACTCGTAGAATTATTGATTCATTGCATCTAGTTTGACGTATAGGTGTCAGTTGTTTATAAACAACATAACCTCAAAAGGTTGTTGAAATTGATAGTATATCAAAAACGATGATTTTTAAGTAACATCAAATACAAACACACATTACACGTCCTTTTTTGTGAAGTAAAAAGACTTTTGTGCCATAAAACAGAATTAAATTTAATTATGTTTGCAAATTAACAAAAAAATATCTCGGTTTTGACTTTTGACTGCTTTGACAATTCTGCTCATAAATGAACCAATCTGCTTGGCTATGGAGATGTTGATGTCGATCGACATTCCTGTCCCGGTTACTTTATTCCGGTGACTTGGCAGTCGCTGCGACTTAAGCAAGTAGGGGAGGTTGGAGCACAGAGGTCCAGCGCGATAAATATGTAACTACAATAATATACTACCGTCACCTGTCTTATTATTATGTTTATTAAGTGCATGTATAGTGCATACGCGAGTGTCAGTTGAGTAACAACGAGTATCAAAAAGTGGTTTTCAAGGTAATTTGGTAAACACCTAAAAAAAGAAAATTCATTTTAATGATGTTGATTATTATTACGTTAGAGATATATATTAATTTTACTTGATTTGTAATGCGTGTTTTGTGCAGTTTCATTATGGTTTTAGTTTGAAATCACTTTGTCTCTAGATATGATAAAATATTGTTGTTTTTTTTTCAAGGGAACCGGTTATTTTTAGAACCCATCATTTGGGGATGCCATCAGTTCACTGGATCAGTACAGTTTGGACTCCTGTGCGGTCTTCACAAAAAGAAACATTTAAAAAGCTGTTGGCGCCAACATTCATCAACAGATTTATTTATTTTTTATGCGATGCCTACGAATTTTTAGAATTGGGTAACTTAGCCTTATCACGCTTTCTTCTCCACCAGTCAATGTTTTAAATATTATTTCCGTCAACAGAGCACATTTGCCCTAATGATGGGTTAAAGGAGGAGGAAGCGAAAAATCCCAAAAACACCCCAAAAATCACACTCAATATTTTTCCGAGAATTACCAATATTGAATCAAAGTATTGAGGAAGACATGGCACGATCAAGTGAATCAGATACTTGAGTCGGGCCATGTCAAGAGTCAGAATAATAGAAGAGCATGTATGATAAGATGTATGAATGTGAATGAGGCGAGGAGTGTATGCCAAGACCGAGTTGTTTGGCGGTCCGTCCTCTCTGCCTACCCCTGCGGGGAAACGGCGTGATGGTTAGTTAGTTAGTTAGTTTAGAATCAAAGTAGGTACGAACTCAATGCGTTTCATTCGAAATAACTTTTGAAGCTTCAAATGAAGCGCATTTTTTTGACGTTTTAAAATGTGCGTCTTTGGCGCCAGATGTCGCCCTGTGAAATGTCAGATTTGTGTCGATCGCCTTCGCTGTGACTGAAAATTAAGTATTTCTGAAAAAGAAATTAGTTTCCCCGTGATGACAAGAGTTTTATGAAAGTTCCAAAATGTGCACACGAAGTTTAACGGACGTGTTTATTTTGATGCGCAACAATGCCGTCCAGAGCAGGCATATTTACGCGGAACAGGTAAACAAATTAACAAAAACAATGAAAAACCCGTATTTATTTATTTATATTATTATAAATAATCATTGTTTACGAATGCGACGTGTTGTAAGCGTTTTTTTATTGTAATATTTATTTTGGTAGTCATGTAACATTTCAGATAAATATGTATTTAGGTTACCATATTTTAGACATTTCACCCACTCATCTCGATTACTGATTAGCTTTTTATAGCTAATGTGTTACTTGTAGAATAAAAGATACAGTAAGAATCACCCTGGTGAAAGACTACACTTTGGACTCGAAGTGTTGCTTGAAATTGCTAAAACCGTGTTTGGTGACCAATCTAAATAGCTAGGTACTTCCCAGCCTTCCTCTTTTCCTTCCCCTCACCACTCCCTTCAGCCTCATAGTATACACTATTTTCCCACTGGTTCTTGTAGCAGTTGGGACTCTTGTGCAATATTCTCATTTATTCCATCGGACTTTTATTAGGCACAGATTTTTCGAAAAGTGTGGCGGTTAGTGGAATAATTACCAAAACGATACCTTTACCGCCATTTTAATATTTTTTTGTATGGATTGACATATTTGTAAATTACAAATTACTTCTATTTTCAAAATATAAGCTATTTTATTTTGGAGTCTGTTGGACCCATACACATATCCACTTGAGCGATTTAAAAATAATTAATTCATAAAAGCTAAAAATGTGGAATAAATGGTGAAATTTAGGTGGATTCACTGACTTTCAACCAGAGTAAGCAGTTCATATGTTTCCATATTAAATCTAGTGATTTCAATAATGTCAATACTGTAAAAACATTATATGTCACAAGTAATAATAATAATAATAATATTTGGATGACTTGTGAAAAATCACCTCAGGGGCGCTGTACAAATTTCAATTAATTTCTACAATGTTACTTCTAACTACACACTAGACCAGTGTTCCGCAAACTTTTTATGTTCACGGTACACCTAACTAATCAAGAAATTTTAACGGTACACCAAAGAAAAAAAAACAAGGTAAATTTTGGATAGGATTGGCTAGGCTTATTACGAATAACGGCGAAATTTGAGGTAAAACTACGAAAGCTGCATGTCATCATAATTTAAAAAAACATCCCAGGTTTTGAATGGTTTGTTTGGCAAAGCAGGGTTTGTCTAGCCGGGTTTGTGTAATTATGATTGATATTTATCACATAACAGTAACAGAATGACCGCGAACTGTCACCGAATCGGTTCGAGAAGTGAATTTGCGA
This sequence comes from Limnephilus auricula, assembly GCA_951813805.1. Lineage (NCBI taxonomy): Eukaryota > Metazoa > Arthropoda > Insecta > Trichoptera > Limnephilidae > Limnephilus > Limnephilus auricula. The sequence continues at coordinate 7,229,371 of OX638412.1, forward strand.
CGACACAACCAAACACTAGCATTAACGAATGACTACTAAACAAGCGGGCGCAACGTCGCCGTCGTAATTCGTAATGTTATGTTGTCACGCGCATGCACCCCGATAGCTCGTGCGCAATCACGTGATAATGTAGCAATAGCACCCCACTTATGTAGTGTAGCACACGTGATAATGTAGCGTAGCGGCGTAGCACACGGCCACTTCGCAGCGATCGAGTCCCAACCACGCCACCTCCGGCCGCCGCGCCGCACAGAAAAATAAAGACCGATTTACAGAGCACTTTGTGAGAAGTGACGCGGGACTCGCGGCACACTTACAAATGGCCACGGCACACCAGTGTGCCGCGGAGCACACTTTGCGGAACACTGCACTAGACAAACATAAAAACCTATGGCTAAAAAATTGCATCCACCGGTTCTTCGATCAGCGATACAAAACTATATGTACAATGCATCTGACCAATTAACGCTGCCTAAAAATGTACATGTACATGTATTAGTAAGGAGTCATATAGAATACAATTCCACGGTTTGGTCCCCAAATTATGAGATTCATTCACAAGCGATTGAAAGAATCCAAATAAATTTTAAGATATGTAAATTTAAAAATGGGCATCCCTAGAGAATGCCTAAATTACGATAACATACTTTGTTCATTAAATTTAATAAAATTATCTCATCGTAGAATCATTTCCGATTTAACCTGTTTGTATAAAATCATTAATTCAATGTTTGATACCCCTGATTTATTATATGTAATCTCTTTTCATACTCCAGGCAGGTCAGTTACAAGACAGTACCTACCATATTATTGTAGCAATTCTACATCAACGTCCCAATAACTCCTATGCGACAGATTCAACAGTTAGGAAGCAAATACTCCGATGTTGTTGATATATTTAGTACATCAATTTTAATATATAAGCATACCTTATTGAAGTTTTTTTCATCAAATAGGGGAATAATTTGTTAAAGCTATTTAAATTGACTAACATATTAACAGTATTTTGTCGGCTGAAAGAAAAAAAATACTTTGAATTTTTTATATTTTGCACCTACATACTGTGTGTATGTAGGTTCAAAAAGTGTACTGTGTGTATATAGGTACAGGTAAAATTTTGATACGTTTTTTAGATTCTCACGGCCAAAAGCATTTTCGTTGTTTGTTTTTGGGGTGTTATGCCGTGTTGTGCTACCTCCTTCTTTAGCCGACGTTTCGGACAGCGTTGCAGTGTCCATCATCAGGGCAGAACATCGACGGATCTGCCCTGATGATGGACACTGCAACGCTGTCCGAAACGTCGGCTAAAGAAGGAGGTAGCACAACACGGCATAACACCCCAAAAACAAACAACGAAAAGGTAAAATTTTGCTTATTTGGTCACATTCTTCATCACCTCCCAAAAAGACGGTTTTTAGTGCATTGACAAGCAACTAAAAAATAATTTAAAGAAAATATGTTGGACGCCCATATCCCCACCATAACAAAATTGGAACACCTCCCCCCTCCCATAATATCAAATTAATATTTTCATGGTAAAAACTAAATATAAAATTATTAAAAGAACATAAAAATATTTCCGGGTATCTGGGTTAACCAGGTAGTTTAGAATAATTAATGTTTTAACTATAATTTACTCTTTCTAATCTTTCTATCTCTCTCTTTCTAATTCATATTATCTGAATATAATTAATATCCTGATTTAAAAACGTTTGTGAACTATTCCAGACCATGACGGACCATGTGCGGCTGCTGTACGATGAAAGCTCCCCGTCTGGACGGCTGCGCGGGGGCTCCGTGGACCTGGAGGGGGCGCGCGGGGGCCGAGGTGCCGTGCCCCCGCAGTGGGCAGACTCCCTCGAGGAGGCGCAGTACATCATGACCAGGTGAGATATTCGTATATGTAAAATAATACATCATGGGGGTTCCATGGGATCTGGAGGGTACCTGCGATGTGCCCCAGCAGTGGCAAGGCTCGCTTGAAGAGCCACAGTACATCATGACGTTTGGTGATTTAACAGGGGTGGCCGGGTTCATGGGGTGTGGTTTGTCCAGGTCTTGGCGGTGGATGCATCTGCTCACCGGCTGTGTGGGAGGCTGAATTGGGAGAGAGTGGTTGAGGGAGACCTTTTGATTTCTTTCGGAACATCACCTTGCACCGCAGTGGGAGGCATGGATTCAAATGTCCGTCACTCCTGGAGACATTGACCCCATAGATTCATAGACTCATACCTTTTTCCTCCCAGAACTTCAACTCCTTCCTTTCCTCGAAAGACCCTCCACACAGCATCCCCAAAGATGACATTGTCCCCGAGGGAAATTATTTTCCTCAAGGCCTCCTGTGTGGAGCTAATAAAAAAAACCTCTAAATTAAACATGAATCTGTCAGGTCTTTTGAAGTGACTTAATGAAAAAATTTCAAAGTACTTGAACGGTTAACTTGAAATAGTTAATTAAAGTAGAACACAAAATGAATGAATGAACATGAATTGCTAATGACTATTATTTTGTTTAGGTTACGCACCAAGATCTCGGAGCTGAAGGAGGTGCACCGTCGCCACGTGCAGAGGCCCACGCTGGACGACAGCTGCTCCGAGGAGGTGGCGGCCGGTAAACTCACCACCGAGATCTCCCGACACTTCACCACCGCACATCGCCTGGTGCAGATCATCAAGGGACAGTGTCGCCAGGGTGAGGAAATCTTTATATTTTTTGCACACGTTTCTCACAACTCTCAATCTACCCTGATGCTGTAATTGGATAATTAAATAAAATGCACAATTTTAACAGTAAACACAATTAGTCTTAGATATGAAATTAAACAAATTTTTCACTTTGTTCCACTTGTTTATTTAAACCAGGACCGGTTTCGTCCTACTACGGACATTTTCAGACTGGTAGTTGAAATTCTTATGCTACAGAATTTATACAAACTTAGGCAGGGGCGCACAACATTGTCTCTATATGATGAATGTTTCTATTTTGTTAATTTAAGGTATTATCAGTTATTTTGTTAAGTTAAGGTACATATAGATAATTGTAAAGTTTATTATTAAAATTATGAATGATGATACATAGTAAAAGGTTATATTTAATTGAGATGAATCTATATGAATTTATATAATTGAAAAGGTTTGTGATCACTGATATTTTATTTTGGTAATGTTGGGATATTCCCTCCTTGTTGCTTAGGGCTTAATTAACAAATATTGATAGCACTATGGTAATTATTGTTATTAGGGTTCTCCATATATTCGGGTTATTACATTTTTAATTTCATACTTAAATTACACCACTGCTCTCTGAAGTAAAATTATTCTAAGTGAATTATAGGACCAAACTCAGTGCAACATACTCGCTAATGGGACTCAGCTGAACCAGGTGGACAGGTTCAAATACCTTGGGGTCGAATTCTCCAGCGACGGTCGGCAAGACGGAGAGATTGATCGAAGAATTAGTGCGGCAAGCAGTGTGCTACGTCCTCTCTACAGCTCAGTGATAAGAAAAGCCGAGCTCAGCATCAAGACAAAGATGGCAGTGTTTAAAACGGTATACCGCCCGACGCTCACTTACGGCCACCAGATATGGATGCTAAACGAACAAACACGCTCTAGAGTCCAAGCTGCCGAAATGAGGTACTTGAGAGGAGTGGCAGGGGTTACGAAATGGGATCATATAAGAAATTCTACGATCCGAGATGATCTAAACATTGAACCACTGCTACTCTTCGTAGAAAAATCGCAACTGAGGTGGCTTGGACATGTACTAAGAATGTCTGATGACCGAATTCCGAAGAAAATACTGAGTGCCATTCCAGAAGGTAGACGTCCAGTAGGCCGCCCCAGACACAGTTGGGCGAGGCAAATCCAAAAACTGTGCGAGGAGAGGATGGATCTGCCATGGACGGAGGCCGATCAATCGGCGCAAGACAGGGACGTATGGAGGAGCCTTGTCGATGCAGTGGGTCCCCGACCCGAATAGGACAAGGGGAAGAAGAAGAAGAAGAAGAATTATAGGAACAAAGTGAAAAAATTGTTTAATTTCATATTTAATACAATGGAATTCCACCATGAATTAACAGTTAAAAAACTAGATTCACAATTAGTCTTTATTTTGGATACAATCAATTTGCAAGTATGATGCGGTTCCATAATATCAAGATAGTATAATAAACTTTATGGGCTCACTCCCAAAGGAAACTTAATTGTTCTCTCAACCACTCGCTTAACCTTTTACCAAAAGGGTTACAACGAGTATATCCACTCTGGGTTAGCTGAAATTCGAAGCCTTTTACGGTTTGCAATGCTTCTCTTTGATTCAGACCTGTCAGAAAATTTTGTGAAGATGCGCATTAAGAACCGGGAAGCAACATAACTTTCTAGAGTTAACACGCTACATTATATCGGTCATCCCGGCTGTGACATCGCTTCCAGGGATCACATCTGAGCAGCGTGGTGAAAATCAACCATTAGCATTCCTCGCTATAATTAGTAAGAGACGAAGCGATGCGGGAAAGAGAAGTATTCGAGATTGAAGAACTAATCTTTATACGCTCGGAAATATGCGTTACGATTAGATGGTTTGTTACAATGCTTTTAATTTTGCCACCAATATTATTCACATGAACACATAATGAGTATCTTCAGCTAAATTCTAGGGTTAATTTGTTCTCCACTGGCCGTGGTCTCTCGCCATTTGCCTACAGTCGTCAGTTTTCCCATCCCGTTCCAATCCACTTCATACTCGGCCTTCTCTGGATTGCTTCCACTGGACACATAACGATAATCAAACATTATTAACAAACCGATTACCATCTCTAGTGTCCTGGGAGAGTAGTTTAGTCGAGTAGCGAGTATATTAGTAACTTAACGTGTCCGAACACTGCAATTTTAGTACAGTAGGTAAGTCAGCACTTTAGTAGATTGAATCTATTTTTTCGACGCGAGTCCCATGCGCAAAATGTCGTCCCGTTGGAGCAAAAATGCTACTCTAGAATTCTTTATTTTTGCGGCTATTAAACTATTTTCGTGTCCATAGTTTATTTATTTTCATCTCACTAATTTATTCTTCCACTTCTTCTAAAGTAAGTATTAAAATCAGCTTAATTAGCGTATTTACTTTATTGCGCTGAAGCCCGCTCATCTTGCGACGCGCTGCTTACTAATGAACTCTACTTGACAGTAGTGCGAACACTTTTTGGTGAATCAAGAAGCGAGTTACTCGCCACTCGACTTACTACTTGCCAAGGTGCGAACAAGCCATAATGCACAGTAGGCAAGCTGAGTTTTTTCTATGGGTATTTTAATTGAGCTTATTCGAAGGAGCCAGCAGCATTGATTCTCTGTGCTCCGGTGCATGTAGAAAAAACTCGACGGACACAAGCGTAACACCCGTTCACAGTTGATGTTAGTTTTATGAGAACGGGTCTTTTTTTCAACTCGTTATCATGTAAGTTGACTTGCATTTGGAAGAGCTACCTGAATCTGTTTCTTCTTCTTCATATAATCCAGGCCTATAGCCCCAACCTTATCACGCTTCACAATGCTGCCCAACCAGGTGGTGATTGGTAAACAGTTCCCTTAGGTTTACACCATGCGGACAGGAGGGCTCTTGTGAGGTTTTACATAAAAATATTTAAAAAAAACTAATTTTGATTATATAATCATTCCAGGTTCATCACTGGAGCAGAGACTAACATTCAACGTGCTGTCGTCCCTAGTCACAACCCTCCAAGAACTTAGCTTAACGTTCCGCACGGCGCAGAGCCACTACCTCAAGTCTCTCACGTCGCGAGAAGAACGATCCAACGCCTTCTTCGAGATACCAAACTTTGACGACATCAACATAGACGACGGAACCAACTTCTTGGACATGACTAGCGCAACACTCCACAAGCAGAACACCTCAAACACGTACGGCGAGGGATCTTCAAATTCGCAGCTCAAAAACAGTAAAAACTCCAGCGTTTTCTTCGAAGAAGAAGACCAGGATATCGACAAAGTGTTTCAACAACCGGCAAACTCTAGAATGTCACAACAGCAGATGCTGCTATACGAAGAAGACAACACCAAGTTAGCGATGCATCGCGAACAAGAAGTCAATAAGATCGTTAAATCTATCGTTGATTTGAACGACGTGTTTAAAGATCTCTCGCAAATGGTCCAAGATCAAGGGACGGTTTTGGATCGGATCGACTATAACATTGAGCAAACTCAAGTCAGTGTGTTTGAAGGGTACAAGCAGCTGAAGAAAGCGGATGCGTATCATAGAAAAAATAGAAAAATGCATTGTATCTTTTTCTTAGGGTCTACAATCATCGTTTTGCTTTTGCTTCTGGTAATTGTGAAATCGTAAGCACACTTGTAGTTAGATGCTAATAATGGTATGTCAAATGTAATTGTCGCTTGATTTTTGAGTCCTTATTGTATTATTATAAGCCTCTTTTACGGAACAGAGGAGAATCATAAATTATTGCAATGAACATTTTAAAATTGTAATATTGCAATGAACATTGTAATATTGCAATAAAAATTGTAATATTGAAATGAACATTGTAATATTGCGATGAAAATCACAATATTGCAAAAACATTGTTATATTCCAATGAACTATGTAACATTGTAGTAAACATTGTAATATTGTAATGGACATTATTGCAATTAACATTGTAATATTGCAATAAACATTGTAACATTGCAATGAAACTTGTTAAATTGCAATGAACATTGTAATAATGTAATGAACATCGTTGAACATGACCACCACAACACAGGCATGTGCCTAGCGTGGTGGTCGTAAAATTCTCAAAACATGTAACTCGCAGTTTAATTAAAAACAATTTTAAAAATATATAATGCAATAAACATCATAACATTGGAATGAACATCACAATATTGCAATGGTAATCATAATATTGCAATGAACATTGTAACATTGCAATGAACACTGTAATATTGCAATGAACATTGTAATATTGCAATGAAAATCATAATATTACAATGAACATTGTAACATTGAAATGAATCCTGTAATATTGCAATGAAAATCACAAAATTGCCGTGAACATTGTAATATTGCATCTAGTAAAACCAAGACATTAATGTTTCTCTTTTTAAAGAATAACCTGACTATATTCGAATTCCTCCCTCAGGCACCTCGGAGACAAACAATATCAATTATGAAGCAATTGACAATTGCTAATTGATTGTTTACTGAGACAATTGAAGCAATTGACAATTGAGACTTTTCATTGACGAGGGAACAATGTGTTTTTTGATTGAGCACAAAGACGCGACAAACAAGTGCCATTGACAGCGGAATGATCAATTATTCTCTGTGAGATTGACAATCATCCGTTCAATTGCTATCTATAGAGCCCTTTGGAATTCAGTTTCATTTCGGAAAGAGATTTATTTTACTTATAATTGCATTTTGTCATGATTTTCCAGTGTTATGGAAAGTAAAATCGAAAGATTATCACTTTATTGGCACACATTAGACACTGTTTCAGGAAATGTCAAAAAAGCAACTGATTGATTGAAGCTCTATCAATCACACTTCAATGTACATTATTATTGACATAAGCAGATTGACAATTGACATTAACCGTCTCGATTATAGTAAAAAAATGTCGTTTTTGCATTGTTGGAGAACTTGGGTAGCAAAGGATTGAACTTGTGACGCCACAGTGTGACTCGTAGCTTTCAACCTAACCTAACCGCATTTATAGATGTTTCTATGTTCCGTGGCCAGTGCGGTGAATTTTTCTCAAAAATAATTATAATATCCAAAAAATTGTAGCGTTTTATAAATGCTTTAGTTTGGTTTGACATGCCTGCAGCACTTGTACCATAAGAAATTTCATGTTTTTTGTATATTTTGTTGACCAAATTGCTTACTAACCTTTCTGTGTTTAAACGAATGGGTGATTTTGGCACCACATGGCACATTTTTTAATCTCTTCTTCCGGACCAATATTACTTTTTAAAACTGTAATTAAATATATTTCACATTATTATTCTTTATGTAAACCTTGCTTACTTGTTGAAAGCCAACGTACAAAAAATATATTTTTTCAATACGATGTAAAATATTTGACAGTTCTCACCTTTCTTACGAATTCAATTTTTATAACATTTCTTTTGTGATATAATACAAAAATTACATCAAGATAATGTAGATAAAACGAACTTCCTAATAATCACTCAAATCTATGCTTTCCACAATGGATTTATATAAAAAAAACAATAAATAAAAATATAGACTTTGAATATGACAGCGTTCATATTATCAAGCGGAGCCATTTTGTCCGCCATCTTTGGGGCCCCGCGTGTCATTAGTAATTAATATGAATTATTCGGAGTGGCTAAATGCTATCCAGTAATTCGTAATGTCGAGAACGAGAATTCTGACAGGCCCAAGCGATTCTGACCTTGTTCTTCATACAATTTCTTTATACATAAGGGGCAAAATCGCTTAAAAAATCCGAACCCCTGGTGGGACTGCGGCCTACAAGAAGTTAAAACGCATCCATATCTTAACTGATCGTAAATAACTCAAAATAATTGGTTTTGGGCGATGTTTAGATAAAAAAAAATGAAATATTACCGAGCAGATAAAACTTTATTGAATATATATATCAGCCGGGCCGTACCGAATGGTACAAACGTCTGTTTGCGTTTGAATTTTTATATCCCATTATTTGATCTGCCGATAGTCTGAGAGTTTATGATAAATAAGGATTTGTTTATGAACTTATTTAGGCAGTTTACAATCTTACAAATATTAATTAATTTAAAATTCAGTCTTCTGGGCACTATGTTAGTTAAAATATTATATTTAAATTGATAAAAATAAAACACATTGTGATCCAACACATAATTTAAAAAAAAATTCCAAAACACGATGCTGCCTAACAAACTGGATGATAATCTCAAAAGAGAAATCACACATCCCATAGAAAAGTGTCATAAGTCAAAAAACGTTAATTTTACGGGGTTCACGTTAATTTAAACGATTTTTAAATTTTACGTTAATTTAAACGGGGAGCGGAAACAAATGAATGAATGATGAATAAGCAGTCCCGCCGAAAAGATATACTAGCGGCATCTTGCGGAGATGGAGTGATCTAACTTAAATATGGTTTTCGTAGGGCATAGATAATCACAATCACTTTATTTTTCAGAGATAAAATGTAAAATGGAAATTTTTTACTTACGACATTTTTCTGTGGGATGTGCGAAATGTATTTTTTTAGGTTTAACAGCTATTTATTTTTATCCAGCGAAATGAGATTGTCAAATGTAATTGCTAAAAAAACCGTTGCAAAATAAGCCTATATTGAAAAGACCGCACGATCCTACTGATATCAAACTAATCGTCTATTGCGCCTATGCGCCGAACAAGACCGTTTGAACAGACGGCTAAAATTTGAAACGAGCTGAAGGAGAAACTAGTCTCGGGCGCTTGAAATCCTTATCCAAGATATAAAAAATGAATTTATTGAACATATTTCTAGAAATGTCGGTAAGATTATGAATGGGGATTGTTTAAAAATGAATTTCGGTTCTGTATTATGCTTGTATAATATAGCGAGGACTCAAACCTAGAAATGACTTAAGACGGCTCCTGCGTGAGAGGCAAGCGCGATGAAATGACTTTAGACGCTTCTCGTCATGAGTGTTAATGAATACCTGATCATAGTATTCAAGCGACGATTTAAAATAAATTAATAGTTGAATAATTCATTTCTCAATACATAACATTATCATTTATTTATTTTCATTAATTTTAGTTTGACTTCAGAAATCATTTTGTGGTAAATGACGTTGCTATCGAGTCATTCAACTATTGTCTTGCCAAAATGTAGATTATTTGTAAATATATTTTAATGTTTATTCTAATTTATTTTTGTGAATTTAAAAAATGATTGTTATGCACATTATTATTTAAATAAGTTATTATATTATTATAAATAAAAATAAAGCATATTGTAGGCCTAAATTATATAGTTAAAGTCAAGCATCAATTAAAATATGATAATGTTGATAGTTCTTAGTCGAAGTACGATACAGTTAAATATGATCGAAGGGGATAGGGTCCCATTAGCTCAGTGGTAGAGCAGCGCCCCGGCAAATGATGTGACCGTATCTTTTTCTGATTTTCTGTTTCAAATTTTCGATTAAGAGTCGATAATATTGTCTTTCCATCTTTTCGTCATATCACATTTCCAAAGGTTTTTCTATCGACTCGTTAAATTGCTTGAATTGTTAAATTGTACATTTTACTGCAAAATAATTACGTTACTAATAAATTTACATATGTGTATGCATTGTACTAATTGCTAACATACATATAAACAATAACAGTACATATTAACCTCTTGCACGTTGGATGACATTTGGCCACATGATAGCCATTCTCAATAGAAAATTAATTTTAAAGCATTCCGAGAAGCTACATTACTGAAATCAAAAGCAACTTCTGGAATGATATTGGCTCAAGCGATTCTAACCTTGTCATTGTACAGTTACAGTTGCTTTATTCATAAGGGTTAAAATCGCATTTAAAAAAATAATAATTTATGACAAATAATAATTTTTTTTTGTTAAAAATATGTATAAATTATTAAAAAATTATAAATTTTTAAAATTTGACGAAATGTTATTGTTTATATTATCATTTTTGCACACGGTATCTGGAAATTCGTGGTACAAGCGGTAAGCTGGTGAATCTACATAACAATTGGAGTCGATTTTGCATAACTTTTTTTATTTGAGCTTTCGTTTTCAAGGAAATTAAGTCTGAAGTTGGAATTTTTTTGTTAAGTTTTATTAATTTAATGTACTGTAAAATGCTTAAATTCGTAGACCTGGTTCCAATTGCGATCTAGATTCACCAGTTTCCGGCTTGTACTGCGAGTTTCTAGACACCTTGTATACAGAGTGTTATGCATCGTACTTGACTTACATTAACCAGTGATTCCTGACATTATTTGGAGTAAAAAATTTAAATGAAATTTTGGTCTCCGGTGACTTTTTAGATGTCTTTTTTTTTTCAAAAACTTTTTCTTCAAATCAAAGAAAAAAAAATTCTTCCACATGTCGTCACTGGTCTCTAAGCCAAGTAACCAACAAACCCCTCACCCCGCCCCTAACTTCCCAATACCTACTGATTTTTATGTTTTTGTAGAAAAAAAAAAAAAATTCAAAAATGTCACCGGAGACCAAAATTTTATTTACATTTTTTACTTAAAATAATGTCAGGAATCACTGGTTTAAAGTAAGTCAAGAACGATGCTTAACACCCAATTTATATTTTACAAAAATTAAAAATTGGGCACATGACTGTTATGCAGATACAAAATATAATTGAATAGCACACAATCATTGTACATGCCCCCTCTTAATCTAACTTAACTTATATCATGGTTATAATAACACAATGGTCATACAGGCATGCATATCAAGACAAAAAGTTTGAGAATCCCTGACAAAATGCAATACGCAGTTATTCTCAAAATTTGATCCTAGTTATGTGCTATTTATAACGTATTCTAAATAATGTATTCTTTATTAAACGACTGACCGTTATTTTATATTTGAGAATTGCAAATAATTAACAATCAAAATTCCAATTATTATTACATTGTCAATCAATTATTGATAAATTAATTTTTATTAAAATTTTGTTATTATTCTTAAAAAAATATTATTATTAATTTATTATAATTATTGCACTTGTTTAGATTTAAAGCAAGCTGATTTTATTTTAAAAATTTAATTTCTAGTCAATGTCTTAATTTAGTATTAGTATTGTATTATAATTTAAAACTATACAATCAAAATTATAATATAAAATTTGTAAAAATACTAAATATTTTAAAAGCTTAAAATTGCATTACCAATTTTAATTGATTCTTTATTTATATTTAAGGGAACGTACTCATACTACGTGACCCGTTCAGGATCCAGGGGAGGGGGATCTTCAAAATACCACGCTTGGTCACAATGAGGGGCGGGGGGCTTAGGTTTTACCACATAGTCAATATCCTTTAGGGAAATCTTGTGTTTTTTTTCGAGCTACATTCAAATATGGAGCACAGTGTTTGGCGCTTTTTAAACTCGCAGGTTGCAACACTGACGTACATATGCCGAGACGTCAGCTGATTGAAAACTGACAATAATAAAGATATAAGCCAAATATATTTTTTTAAACTTTTTGTTAGCAAGAAATGATTCAAAACCGTATTTATGAATTACTACGCGAAAACTGTAGGGGGAGTGGGGGGGGGTCTTGGAATATACTACACTTGGTCACCGAGGGGGGAGGGGGGTTAAGAATTGCAAAAAGTGGGTCTGGGTACGTTCCCTTATTTTAATTTAATCAAATCGAATATGAAATTATGTGTTATCTTGTAAAATAATATTGAAAATCAAATGGTTGAGTGTAATTTTTATTGTTTGTGAATAATAAATAAATAAATAATATTGTTGCTTATAATTTAGTGTGTAAAATATATTTTGTAATAAACATTCCAGAAACAATATATAGATCAATTGGAATTGATAAACATGGCTTTTAATTTTTACCTCAAATTATATTAATAGTCTTTGGGGATGCTATGTGGAGGATTTTAAGAAAAGGAAGGTCTGTGAAGGAAAAGGTACAAGGAGTGGATAGGAATCTGGGGTCATTGTGACCAGGAGTTACAGTTGTATGAATCCATCCGCTCAACTGCAATGCGAGGCGATGAGTCGAGAGAGTTCGATTGGAGAGCAGTGGCGGCTCATGACCTTTGGATGTGCTAGAGTGCTCTAATATTAAAAAAAGTAATAACATTAACGGAAATTATTAAAATATTTCATCATATTAATGTCGTCGTAGGTATGGCAACAATGAGTCCAAAGCCGATCAACGAATAACAAAACGTCAAAGCAAACACAAACGTCACCTGTTTATTTTTGTTTACTAATTTATAAGATAAGTTTAACAGGTTTTTGTTGATTATTATTATTATATGATTTAACTGAAGATTTCAGTTGAACCTTTTGATTTGTATTATTTTTTACGATGAATATTAACCCTTTTCTCTTTCTGATTCTTGTGAATTAGCTATTGAAGTAAAAAGTGTCAAAAGTGACAATAAAAATAGTTTTGTTTAGAATTCAAATGGCTGAATCGCAGGAAAATTTTATCCCATAAATGAAAAATCAACAACGTAATCATGTTCCCCTACCTAAATAATGTAAGTTTTTAGTTAAAGAAGTTTTACTTCAACGCATAAAGGTTAGTCGGACTCAATTTTTCTGGTTACATCAATAATGCCATTTTTTTTAAAATATTAGCACTCTAGCACACCCAAAAGTCACGAGCCGCCACTGCTGCAGAGGTCAAAGGGCCTCTCCCGATCCGCCTGCCACACAGCAGGTAGGCAGATGCATCCGAAACCAAGACCTATCTCTCACAACAAATCTAACCCCATGAACCCGAACACTCCTTCTAAGATCACCAAACGTGACGAACCACTTGGGGTGAATTACGGCAGAGGTGATGGTTATCCACAGTATATACTCACAGACGATATTGCTATGCTTGCTGAAAGCGAAGAAGAACTGCAAGAGGCCTTAACAATCATGCAAAGCATTCTTCAAAACAAATACAACATGAAGATAAATAAAGACAAAACAAAACTGCTGACTGTAGGCCGAACGCAACATCAGATGAGAGTAGAGATGTCAGGAGTTCCACTAAAGAACACCAAGGAGTTTGTCTACCTCGGGAGCAAAATAACATGGGACGGTCGGTCTAAGAGCGAGGTCGACAGCCGTATACACCAGGCTAGGCTTGCATTCAATAAAAGGTCGAAAATAATAGAATCGAATAATATAGACCTAAAACTGAGAATACTCCTCATCAAGACCTATGTATGGAGTATCTTGACGTACGGCTGCGAAACATGGTGCCTATCCGAAAGAGATAAACGGAGACTAGAGGCTTTTGAGATGTGGTCCTATAGAAGACTATTAGGAATTTCCTGGAGAGACCACATTACAAATGAGGAGGTTCTCCAAAGAATCGAAGGAGGAAGGCACCTGCTCAAGACCTTGTCCGAAAGGCGTGCAAGATGGATCGGCCATATAATACGACAAGAAGGCCTCTTGCATGCCATAATGGAGGGTATGACCGAGGGGACAAACTCCAGGGGACGCCCACGCCGAGAGTACCTGGAGGACCTGCTGGTGGACATGCGCTGCTCTTCATATGCAGAATTCAAAAGAGCCGCACAAGATAGGGAAGAATGGAAGAAGAAACTAAAGGAAATTGCTGCAAACCAATCCCAGGATTGAAACCAGAGAGATACTCACAGAATATATTCATAATTAAATATTTGTTTATCCAATTTTTTCTCAGATTTTTAAATAAGATCTAAAGGAAATTTTTCCGCCCACATTAAAAAAAAAACATACCTCCAAATTTGAATATGGAGACATACAAACTTATTATAGTTCTATGTGGCCAAAGAATTCACCCCTCGTTTTTCTATTATCACATATTCGTAGGATTTATAAAAAAAAATATTTGCCATATTTTGGCAGCAAAGCAATCCGTGGTTTTGGAAATAGTGCCATATTGTGGCAAAAAGCGTTCGAGTGGTTAACTAGATAACATTTAAAGGGCAAGACAAGGCAAGTAGGTCGGCGATCACGTAATGACTAGTGTCCGCAGGCGCGGCCTTCAGAACTGACAAGCACTTCAATGACTCAGCTGAGGCTACTGACGCTATGGACGGAACGTAACCTTTAAGATACAGATCTTGTGGGCACGTCTGAAGTAACTTCAATTTATCCTAGTGAAATCGGCAAATCATTTCATTGGTCTCTCTGAAGCCTAGCAGTTCAAAGTTCTTATGTAAGTTGGTGATGCCTTTTTTTTCAAATTGATTATTGACGCAACTACAACATCTACCTTCCTTCCATACCTATCCTATCTGACAATATAACCCACATAAGACATGTCGGAACAATAACTCCAAGGAGCAGTCAGTTTATTTAAGTAATCCGTGCAGATATCACCTCCTATGATATCTCGGTCAAAATAACAGGATAACTTGTAGAGCGCCATTTTGTGAGAAATCACCTCAAGGGCGGTGTACAATTTATTATGAATTCTTAGGTTCTATCTAAATTTATTATTTACAAATAGATACGGAAATAATACCAACACTTACCTGGCCCGTCACTTCCGATACACACACTTTAAATAGAAAGTTTATGCTTAGAGAATAGACCAATTTGCTTGCGGAGGACACTATATTGATAACACTGAACATTGCATGATTTTACATTTGCTACCCCCATCACCGTTGTTATTCATTTATAAGAATACTAACTGACCCGCCGACGCGTTGCTGTGGCTAACGAAACACAACACCATCTACTGAATGGTTACCTAACCTAGATAACCAAGTGTTGTGTCAATAACTTAACCCACATCCGTCAGAAACTTATGGAAGTTAGACATAATTTCTATAACAAACATTTAATTCGCAATAATAAATATTGAGCTCAATAATTGAGATAAAAACTATCATATCTTTAAGTTACACGCAGTAAGCCAAATTTCATCAAAATCGGTTAAGTAGTTTTGGAGTTTATCCTGGACGAACATCGTGACGCGAGATTTTTATATATAAAGATAAAGATTAATGCCAAAGTTGATGTACCAGACGTATTTTGTATATAATAAATTAATATTTAATAAATTGAATCACGGGGTCAAGCAGTCCGTACAGAGACAAAAAAGAAGGCTTGACCCCCCCCCCCTTTTTGTATGTACCTACAAAACCCCCTTTTCAACTTTGCATAAGGTTTGAATTTGCGCAAAGTAGTCTCTTACAAAACTCACCTTTGCGCAAATCCCGAATTATGCAAAGCCATTTTGTAACCGACGTGTGCACACCCTCGAATTCTTTATTATCATATTTTTATCGTCGGCTGCATCCTCCAACCGATCGCATTTTTTGCATCATTTTTTATGGCGTTTCTGAGAAATTCACCCAGAATTTCTGGCCTATCGATACTTCAGTACCGTGCCGCCGACGATAAATCATTTTCCCATAGGAATCTATAATTTTAATCATTGTTTCTCATTTTAATCTAATTAGATTTATATCTACATGTAAATTGTAAACTATTATTTGTGTGTAAAATGTACATCTTCCCAGTACAGCAAAAATAAAAGCTATTTTGCATACGCTGTTACTGGGAAGTTAAAATAACTGCTATTTACGTAATTATGTGTTTTCAATAATATTTTTATGTTTTTCCGATTTTAAAAATCCAGAGACCTCGTAGGGTAATAAACTAAACAGATTTTATTACGCTATCCTACGGGGGACCTTGGAAAAATATGATTTACGCCTTGAAACGTAATCTGTCCGTCTGAAGGCCAAATTACGACAAATAATTATCACGTAAACCAAAATATTTCTAAAAACCATTTTTATTGTGAAAAAACAAAAATCTAGTTGTAGCCTCATGTATAATATCATCAATCACACAAATAACTACTTGTAATTATATACTGTGTGACCCACAGAATTAATTGTAGAAAACCAATTCAATCGACCACTTTCGTGGACGGGTCTGGCAAAATGAGTTGGCAACAGTTTCCGTCCGCTTATATACTCTCGTGCCGAGGCGACCTTTTCCCTCCACTTTTTCCTGTACAAGGGCCGGTAACGCTCCCCGGTCCGACAAACAGGATATAAAGAGCGATTTTAAAAATAATAAATCAGTTCACCACTTGCTTTCAAACAAGTCTTTTATTTCAAAACCCCTTGAAATAACTTCATCAGCCCGCTGCTCTCCGCCGAAGTCCTTCCTGAAGACCACCTGGTGCCTACCTCCTCAAGAAAAGTCGGCCCAGCTCTTGGACACCGGCAGGCGCCAGGCTCGGCCAGGAACCTAGGCACATCCGGTACCTCTCACAGTACTGGATGCACGGAGGCCAGCGAAGAAATCTACGCAAAAACTATCATCATCATCAGCAA